>JAGFNQ010001876.1:0-129503 GCA_024364735.1 Boesenbergia rotunda | reverse complement strand
TCATGGATTGATTTACCATGATAAGGAAATTTTTCCATAGAAGAGAAGAGACTTGATTGATTTTATCATGAATTAAAATATGATTTTAACCATGATATAAAATCAAACTTGGCATGATGGAATAAGTTATTCCATATTTGAGAGGCTTGATGGTTGAGAGGCTACTATAAAGGACCAAGGCAAGACTTGAAATATCGAAGAGATGAAGGCATAGGCTCTCTCCCTCTCTTTCTCTCCTTCTCTTCTCCCCTTCTTGTCGTGCGCCAACCAGCCCCAAGAAGGAGCACCAGCAGGTCGCCCTGCCTTTCCCTGCCGACCACCACCTGCTGCCAGGAGAAGGAAGCTCCGGCCATCTCTTGGCCGGAAGAAGGTGCTGCCGGAATTAGAGTTTGCCGCAAGGATCTTTTTGCCGCAAGCCTCTTCTTTTGCTTCGCCGGAATTTTGATTCCGGCCATCCTTTTGTGATTAGTCTTCCGACTTCTCTCTTGGTTTTTCTTGTCATGTTCTCGGAGAATCTAGTAGTTCTCGAGAACACGAAACTCGTGGCTTTGCGAAGTCATCCCGAAGATACTCGGCGTGGACGCGAATAGAGGCGGAGCTTCCAAGGGACGCTTACGGTTGGATCTCGTCCTTCCTTCGAGTTACGCGAGGTAATAGTAAATTAGTTTACGTTTCTGCAAAATTTTAAATATATGATCATGTCTACACAAGATAAAATTGCATGCTTAGATGTGTGGTTAAATAATTTGAGAAATTATTTATGCTAAACCTTCCGCTGCACGTAATTAATTTTAAAATTACGAACCCGCATCCATGTCAACATGCACCCGGTCCCAACAGTGGTATCAGAGCGAGGTTTGTGTTCGACATAATCATATAATTGTTTTTGCGGAAAGCTTTGTCATGATCTCAATTTTGAAAAATTTTCAATTATGGAAACTTTCCAATTATGGTAAATTTTCGATTTAGGAATTTCAAAGTTTGGAAATCCTCATGAAATTTCGCAAACTTTTGAAATATCTCTGTTTCTGAAATTTTATGATAATTGTGAAAACTTTCCATTTTTGGAAACTTTCCAATTTTGGAAATTTTCCATTTTGGAAATACGTAAGTTTTCTTTGTACCAGAAACTTACAATTATTCTGAAAACCTTTTATTTTTCGGAAACTTTCCATTTATGGAAAGCTTGCAATTTTGGGCACTTTCTTTCAAGAAAGTCTAGACAAATTATGGAATATTAATTGGCATTTAAATTCATAATTAGAAATTAAATTATTTACAAATTCTTTATTTTGGATTGAGCCTCAGGGAGCTGTCCAATTTAAAGTTAGTTGTTATAATTAAATTTCCTAAATTGGATTTAAGCTGTCAAATGTTTAATTTGGATTGAGCTCGGGAGCCGTCCAAATTAATTATTGATATTAATTTTCCATAAATAAAATATGTGATCAAATCTTGAAATTTTTGAGGTGATTCTCAAACGATAATTTCCTTATTTGATTTATGAGGTGATGCTCTTACATATTATTGTCTCCAAAATTAATTAGGAAAATTGTTTCCTATAGAGTATATTTCCTTAAATAAGATTTTCATGAAAATAATATGTGGTTGAATTAAGGGAATCTGTCTCTTAATTTAATAAGATTTGATTTAGAGAAATCAAAGTCTTAAATTATTATTCCGAAATTGATTATGATAATTTAGGAAATTGTTTCCCAAAAACAATTCCTTGAATAAAGTATGAAATTAAATTAGGAAATCCGGTTCCTAATTCAATTAATGAGACTTGAAAATTAAGTCACATCATACTTTATTAAGGAAATCGTTAGAACATGACATAATTATATGTCATGAATGTGCATAAAAGAAAAGGATGAGACCCAAAACCCTTACAAAATATTAAGGCAACACTTCCATTAATATGGTTAGAACCGGAGTTTTGTTTCTCGTTTGGGTTGATGGACACATCCATGCCGGCTTGAACCTCAACATGTTCAAACCATGGAATTAGTTTATGATTAATAATAGAGTTTTGTGGTTGTTGGACACATCCAAGCCTGACTAAACGGTTGAATGAGCTCCAACCATGTTAAAACTATTTCTTGATTAATGGGTCAGCCTTAAGCTTGGAGCATCGATTTGTTGTGCCACAGCCAAGGTCGATGTAAAGAGAGGTGCAGTTGGGTGCTATGTATATTGTTGCATACTTGTTAATGAGTTAACAACCCAATGATTTATGCAAACATTCAATTAGTTGATAGCATAATGTGATAGTTACATATGTATAATATGTAATCGGTATAATTACCTACCTTCATAGCTAAGAATAACTTGATGGACTCTAGCCATGGTTGTTCTTATCTATGGTTGGATATCAACCTATTTGGAGATGTTCCTACGATCTCCCGAATTGATAAAAAGGGTTATTCAATTCGAAAAATAAATAGGATTTAATTAATGTATATTGATGCATTCTTTATCATTCTTATCACATAAGCTCAATTTGTATTTCTAGGATAATCACCTGATCATGTCTTCTCTGAATTTGCGTTCCATTTTGGACATCAATAAGCTGACTGGGCCAAACTTCATGGACTGGCTTCGAAACCTGAGGATAGTCCTCAAGGCAGAAAAGCTTGCTTATGTCCTTGAAGAAAACTTCCCAACCATCCTCCTGAAGATGCAACTCCAGACCAGTTAGTGGCCTATCAGAAACATGTGGCCGATTCTGAACTTGCGAGTTGCATCATGCTGGCCGCTATGGTACCTGAGCTACAAAAGCAGCATGAGCATATGGATGCTCATACCATCGCCTTCCATCTTCATGAGCTGTTTGACGAGCAGGCGAGATCCGAAAGGTTTGAGGTCTCCAAACTCCTCTTCACCTCTAAGATGCAGGAAGGCACTTCTGTCTCACAGTTTGTGTTGAAGATGTTGGGGTACATTGAGCGACTAGGCACACTCGGATTTGCAATGGATCACGAACTAAGTATTGACTTAATTCTGCATTGTTTGCCCAAGAGTTACTCACAATTTGTGATGAACAAACTGGAGACTACCATTCCTGAGTTGCTTAACCTGCTGAAGACTGTAGAGCCTTCTGTAAAGCAGGATCAGAAGACGGTATTGTTAGTTGGTTCCTCAAAGAAAGGCTCTAAGAGGAAGCCTAAAGAACAAAATAAGGGAAGGGAAAAAAAGGCCAAAAAGATTGAAAATGCACCAAAAGGCACTTGCCATCACTGCAGCAAGGAGGGCCACTGGTGAAGAAACTGCAAGATTTATCTTGAGTCCTTGAAGAAGAAGGCATCCGATGCCCCATCCTCTTTAGGTATCTTCGTTATTGAATGTCACTCTATTTTCTCGTACACCTGGGTACTTGATACTGGGTGTAGCTCACATATATGTAATGACATACAGGGGCTAAGGAATAGAAGAAGACTCGTCAAGGGAGAAGCGAATTTGCGAGTTGGAAATGGAGCAAAGATTGCTGCTGTTGCCATCGGAACATATTTGCTAAAGCTCCCTACTGGACTTGTCTTAGAATTGGATAATTGTTATTTTGTTCCTTCATTAATAAAGAACATTGTATCTATTTCATGCTTGAATGAAAAGGGTTATCATTTAATTTTTAGTAACAATTGCTGTTACATAACTTTAAATGGTGTTCTTTATGGGACCGGAACTTTATGCAATGGTATCTACACGTTAGATTTATCCGGTGACGTTTTCAATATCGAAGTTAGCAACAAACGTGAATAGATAATCAAATAGACTCCTATACGTGGCATTGTCAACTTGGCCATGTAAGTAAGAAACGCATGACCAAATTACACCGATGAGGAATTCTTGAATCATTTGAACCCGGTTCATTTGATACATGCGAATCATGCTTAAAAGGCAAGATGACCAAATTACCCTTTTCCGGAAAAGATAAACCAGTGGGAGAATTGCTTGGTCTAATACATACTTATGTATGTGGACCAATGTCAACTCTTGTACAAGGAGGTTATAGCTACTTCATTACCTTTATCGATGATCACTCATGATTCGGGTATGTGTTCTTAATGAAACACAAATCTGAAGCTTTTGAGAAATTCAAAAGTTCAGAAGTGAAGTAGAGAAAAGCTTGGCAAAAGTATTAAGATACTTCGATCCGATCGGGGTGGTGAATACTTAAGTCAAGAGTTTCAAGATTATCTTAGGGACAATGGGATATTGTCTCAATGGACTCCGCCATATACACCACAGCATAATGGTGTATCTGAGAGGCGTAACCGAACCTTGATGGACATGGTTAGATCTATGATGAATCATGCAACTCTTCCAAAATCCTTTTGGGGCTATGCGCTTAAGACAGCTGTTTACTTACTAAACAGAGTCCCGACCAAGGTAGTCTCTACTACTCCATATGAGACGTGGAATAGTAAGAAACCTCATTTATCTCACCTAAAGATATGGGGTTGTCCTGCTTATGTAAAGCGGACTGTATCAGACAAATTGGATGCTAAGTCTGATAAATGTCTATTTATTGGATACCCTAAGGAAACGAAAGGTTACCAATTCTATCATCCCATGGAACAAAATGTGTTTGTTTCAAGGCATGCTGTATTTCTAGAAAAAAAAATTCTTTTACAAGAAAACAGTGGGAGTAGCATTGAGCTTGAAGAAGTTCAAGAAACTCCAATAGACATTACAGAGACACATAGTCTAGACCCACAACCAATAACTCATAATGATGAGCTATCTGCTGAACCTAAAACAACACCACTTCTTCGTAGGTCTGATAGGGCACACAATATTCCAGAGAGATACGGATTTCTCATAAGTGAATCGAACGACGTGTTACTCATTAACGATGACGAACCTATCAGTTATGAAGATGTTCTGAAAAATTCAGAAAGAGATAAATGGCTTGAAGCCATGAAGTCGGAAATGGATTCCATGTACAAAAATCAAGTATCAGACTTGGTTAACCTACCTGAAGGGATTAAGCCCATAGGGTGCAAGTGGGTTTTCAAGAAGAAAATCGACATGGAAGGTAATGTTATTACCTTTAAGGCTAGATTAGTGGCAAAAGGATATCATCAGAAACAAGGAATTGATTATGACGAAACCTATTCGTCAGTAGCTATGCTTAAATCCATTCGGATGCTCCTAGCCATAGCAGCTCATTATGATTATGAGATATGGCAAATGGATGCGAAAATAGCTTTCCTTAATGGAAACCTGCTTGAGGATGTATACATGATACAACCTGAAGGTTTCATATCGGTTAATAAAACCAAAGTATGCAAGCTTCGACGATCCATATATGGACTAAAGCAAGCATCCAAGAGCTGGAACATCCGTTTTGATGAGACAATCAAAGAGTTTGATTTCTCACAAAATCCTGACGAACCTTGTGTGTACAAGAAGGTTAGTGGGAGTGCAGTCGTATTCCTAGTGTTATATATCGATGACATATTACTTATAGGAAATGATATATCAGTCTTACAGTCAGTTAAAATTTGGTTGCCCAAAACTTTCTCCATGAAAGACCTGGGAGAAGCAACCTATATCCTTGGGATTAGAATCTATAGAGATAGATCAAAATGATTGCTTGGTCATTCGCAGTCTACATATATAGACCGAGTGCTAGAAAGATTTAGCATGTCGGAATCCAAGAAAGGTTACCTTCCCATCAGGCATGGGATCAACCTTTCGAAGTCTATGTGTCCGCGCATAGAAAACGAGAGGATTTGCATGAATAAGATTCCTTATGCATCCGCGATAGGATCCATCATGTATGCTATGTTATGTACTAGGCCCGATGTATCGTATGCTCTGAGCGTCACAAGCAGATACCAGTCTGATCCAGGAATGGATCATTGGGCGGTTGTCAAGACAATCCTCAAGTACTTATGAAGCACTAAGGATGTGTTCCTAATATATAGAGAAAGTGATATGGTAATACGTGGGTATACAGATGTCAGTTTCCAGACAGATAAGGATGACTCCAAATCTCAGTCCGGATATGTATTTATTTTGAATGGAGGCGCAATAAGTTGGAAGAGTTCCAAGCAAGACACCGTAGCGGATTCTACCACGGAAGCGGAATATATTGTAGCTTTGGAAGCAGCAAAGGAAGCAGTATGGATCAAGAAGTTTGTCTCAGAACTTGGTGTGGTTCCAACCATTGATGAAGCAATACCGGTTTACTGCGACAACAATGGAGCTATTGCACAAGCGAAGGAACCAAGGTCTCATCAGCGATCCAAACATGTGCTTCGCCGCTATCATCTGATCAGAGAGATTATAAGTAGGAATGATATACAAATTGAGAAAATTCCCACTGAAAGGAATTTAGCGAATCATTTAACTAAGGCCTTGCCTCAAAGTAACTTTGAGGGTCATGTTAGAGCCTGTGGTATTGGGTACCGTAGCGATTGGTATTAGGCCAAGTGGGAGTTTGTTAGTGATATGAGAGAAGTGTCCTAAGGCAATCACCTTATGATTGTAATCATTTATTTTAATAAATGAATATTCACTATTTGAGTATATATGTTTGTGTATTTGATTGAGATCTTAAACTCATTTACTGAATATCCGTAATACAATTCACAGCATGAGAGAATTTGTGATGAATTCACAACTAGTGATTATCTCTACATGTGCAATTGTGAAGTATTGAAATGTCCCTAGTCGATGAATTGATAAATACGGACACTATCAATTCTGTTGAGACTAGCATGGGTTATTCTCTAATCAGCTGATTCTCACTGGCTGGTGGCATTGTGATGTCCGGAGATAAACATGAATGCTAGTTAAGGGAACTAGTTCATTGGAGTGACTGGCTGTTAAACTTCATATGGTAGTCTACATATAGATATGTCAATGAAGTTCTTACTGCAGCTTAAGTGCGATGTTCATTTGACTTGCGGTGTTCAAGTCATCTTGGTCATGGAGACTTATACTTTGACATCTTAAGCAAGCATCTCCAAGGAGGTGTGGACCCAGGATGATTGGGTATAAGCCGAAGTGCCCGAAGATGTTTGAACAGCCAACAAAGGATTCACCACTCCTTGCGAGGAGATGTATACCCGAGGCCTATCGTCGGATTGTTACTCGAAGCCTCTGGCCAGAGCATGACATGTTCAGAGTATGAATCTCTTAAATACATGAGAGTAATTAGAATTCGTAGGACGAGAAAACGTTACTTGGGCTAGGTGTGACGTAGTCAGCCTAGTGGGGACTGACACACATAGATCATGTCCTGAACCAAGTGGGTATAAGATGGTGAAGGAATGGGGCATGATTCATTATAGCTGCTGAAGGGTTTCAGAATTGTTTCTGAGGTCAACCGTTGATCTTTCGATTAATTAGGGATCATGATGTACTACTAGGTGTCACTCATGATCATTCTATAATTGATTAATTATAGACGACCAATATAAATCGAAAGCCTATTTAGTCACACGCACTACGAGTAATCCGAGGGATTTAAAACGAGTTGAAAATTGATTTTCCAATCAAGAGAGATTAGGTTTGGTTGAGCCAAACGATAAGTCGAATCTGAATTTTTCAGAGACGCATCGGAAGCGTAAAATGGCTAAGTCTTTTGAAGACTTAATAGATGAATTAAATAAGTTTAATTCATTGGGGTGTGGCTTGGATGGGTTGGCCAAAGAGGGTCTTTATCCTCTTTGCTTGGCCGGCCACAACAAAGGGAGAGAACTAAGTTTTTGGATCAATTTATAAAATAAACTAAGTGTGGTTTGTTTTATAATAAACCAAGGTTTGGTTTATTTCTTCATGGAAATTAAAATGAACCATGGATTGGTTTATTTTATAAAATCAATCATGGATTGATTTTCCATGATAAGAAAATTTTTCCATAGAAGAGAAGAGACTTGATTGATTTTTATCATGAATTAAAATATGATTTTAATCATGATATAAAATCAAACATGGCATGATGGAATAAGTTATTCCATATTTGAGAGGCTTGATGGTTGAGAGGCTACTATATAAAGGACCCAAGGCAAGACTTGAAAAATAGTCGAAGAGATGAAGGCATAGGCTCTCTCCCTCTCTTTCTCTCCTTCTCTTCTCCCCTTCTTATCGTGCGCCAACCAGCCCCAAGAAGGAGCACCAGCCGGTCACCCCTGCCCTTTCCCTACCGACCACCACCTGCTGCCGGAGAAGGAAGCTCCGGCCATCTCTTGGCCGAAAGAAGGTGCTGCCGGAATTAGAGTTTGCCGCAAGGATCTTTTTGTCGCAAGCCTCTTCTTTTGCGTCGCCGGAATTTTGATTCCGTCCATCCTTTTGTGGTTAGTCTTCTGACTTCTCTCTTGGTTTTTCTTGTCACGTTCTCGGAGAATCTAGTAGTTCTCGAGAACACGAAACTCGTGGCTTTGCGAAGCCATCCCGAAGATACTCGGCGTGGACGCGAATAGAGGTGGAGCTTCCAAGGGACGCTTACGGTTGGATCTCGTCCCTTCCTTCGAGTTACGCGAGGTAATACGTAAATTAGTTTACGTTTCTGTAAAATTTTAAATATATGATCATGTCTACACAAGATAAAATTGCATGCTTAGATGTGTGGTTAAATAATTTGAGAAATTATTTATGCTAAACCTTCCGCTGCACGTAATTAATTTTAAAATTACGAACCCGCATCCGTGTCAACATGCACCCGGTCCCAACAGTATTGCCCAAAGTAAACAGTCAAGAACCGTGGGCCTTGGAGTAGGAGCCGACCGCGACTCCGAACCAAGTAAAAATTGACTTGAGTTCCTGTGTGAGTTATTTATTTCCGCTGCGTATCTGCTCTTTTTAATCCGAAAAGTTTTAACGATATTCACCCCCCCCTCTATCATTTTTCTTGATCCAACAAATCATACCTCAGATAGTATGGTGTACATGCTCTTAATTCCTATATAATAACGGACACATGTACTTAATTTCTATTTCTTTGATTTACTAGTGGACGAGATTTATTTGTTAAATCGACAGGCCCGGTAAGTTGGGAAATAATATTATTTACATGGTGTATCGTTGATTATAGAAGGAAATCGTGTCCTAGTGAGTCAGGTTGATGTTGTCCCCTTGAGGAGCACATAAAGTTCATCATGGAAATCCTGTAGGTGGACTTGGTCCTACATGATGAAAAGGTCGAGTCGTACTACTCATGAAGTTAGATATTAATTAATTAAATTGTCAGTAATTTAATTAATTAATGGGCATTTGATATCTTAAACACGGAGAGATTTTGTACACATAATAGGTGGAGCTCATATTTAAATATGGGGGTTGGTGAGGTAGATCAATGATGATCCTTTAGTGGAATGGATTAGCATTAATGGATTGAGCTTTGATCCATTAGGTGGTCAAGACCTAACTCCGCCTCATGGTTCCTATTGTAGCCTATAAATATCTCATGAGCCATCAAGAGAAAAACCCTAAGGGGGTGTTTGGTAGGCTTGTTTTTCATTTTCATTTTCTATAGAAAATGCGAATTTTCTGAAAAACGTGTTTGATTTGCATTTTCCAATCTTGTTTTTCAGAAAAAGATATAGCGTTTTTTGGAAAATTAGAAAATGAAAGAAAGTCATTTTTTAAAAAATGAAAAAATATGATTTTTTAGAAAATAAAAATAAAAAATAGAACAAACTAAACACAAAGTTTTTCTATTCTCTCACTCTCCTTCTCTCTTTAGGGTGTGCGGCGCCGAACATCCAAATATCTCCAGCCGCTGTTCATCCAGGAGGTTGCTGTGTTTGCTCCAATTTTGGACAGCAAGTGGGCAACTCTTGCTGTGGTTACAGCTTCTCCAAACATGGGCAGCGAGGCTTCTCCTAACGTGGACTCCATGCACAGCAACTCACGTTGCTGTGGCTGGAGAAGGTGGACTGCATGTGGACCGCATGCACGTTGCTGTGGCTAGAGAAGGTGGATTGCATGGACAGCAGCTCACGTTGCTGTTGTTGTGGCTTCTCCAAACGTGGACAGCAAGGCTTCTCCAAACGTGGACAGCTCGCTGTGGCTTCTCCAAACCTGGACAGCAACTCGACGTTGCAGTGCATGCTGTAAACGGAACAACAATACGGGAGAAGAGAAAAGGGAGAAGGAAAAGGGGGTGAACAACTCCTTCTTTAGTCAGCGCAGGCAAAAAGAGAAAGAAGGATTTTGATGGCTTCATTTCTTAGAGGATTGTCGTCCACACGATGTCCAAAAAAAGGATAGATCATACGATAGAATATCGTGAAATAAAAAAGAAGGTATAATTTCTTGTTTTAGTTCTTTGTTCTTGTTTAATTAATTATGTTAATTAATTATCATGGATCTCGATGATAAACACAAAAATAGGCGATCCATTCATCGTCTATTCCGCGGCTAATCGGTTGGACGAGTTTGTTTGCTTAAACAACAAGTTTGTTCATGCGATCACTTGAATTGGTTAGTACGATGATGTGTCGATTGTTTGGGAAATTGTTCTCCATTCGGATTGATTTCGATTAATGAAATTTTAATCCGGGGACATGGAGAGGTTTCCCATGCGAGCAATCGTCAAACCCCAACATGTGGAGTCCGAAAAGTCATATACCCGATAGCCCGATTTCAATAATCGTTCCCCTTGCTTGTTCAGGAAAGGAAGCGGATAATTATTGTCCTTTATATGCGATAATTAAGGCCGTAATATTCGCTGGAGCCATTACCTAAGAGTTATTAGGTAACCGACAAGTAGGGAATGTGGAAGAGAACGTGGAGATATGTGCGACCAAGCCTCCAGGTATATAAGGTATTTTAACCTACAGGTAAGAGGTTATGCTCTCTAGACTCATAATTTTCTCCTTGATTTTCCTCCTGCAAGCGACATAAGTTTTGACTTGAGCATCGGAGAGGGCTCTGTCGGAAAATCTCTGACGTGTTCCCATTAACACTCGTGTTGATCTCGCAGGGTGTGATTTCCTTTCTTTCGTCATCATCCTCGTGGGCTGGATTCTGGTGACTCGTTGTCCGCGTCGATTCCTTCTTGAACAGTTCTTTTACCCTCATGTGATAGATAAAGTTTTGGAGACTTAGGGAGTATTTGAGAGAGTTTTTACTTATTTAAAAGGAATTCTTATATAGGTTATTTTGATATTAGTAAGAAGCTAAAGTATGGAGTGTTTAAAAATAGAAGTTAAAAGTTGATACAAGGTAAACTTTAAGTGTTTAATGAATAATTACTTCCAAACTTAATTTTTAGTTAAATAATAATAATATCCTTAAATTATCTAAATTAATCTTTTTTAATTATCTAAATATAATTTTGATACACCATCAATAATAATGTATTTATATTATTATTATTATATTTTGAATATTGTATCCAAATTAATTTTTTTTATAACATCAATGTTTAAAAAATATATAAAAATAATAAAAATAAAAAACATGATAAAATTTATATAAATACACAAAATATGTATAAAAAATTCTAAAAATATAAAATTGCAAAATAGTATGTAAAAAATAAATACGTATAATAAAATATGATTGAAAAAGTTATAAACATTAAAAGTGTGGTGGCGATTATTAAGGGTATAAATGTCAACTTTTAATTTTAGAGCATAAACAAAAAAAATAGAAACAAGAAAAAGTATCAAATTCTTACTTCTAGCTTTTGAGTAATAGTTATAGAAGCTGAAGCAAAAAATCGAAGATTAGATGTGCGTTCAGATTGACTTCTCTTAGTTTAGCTTAACATTTGTTAGGTTGATGACAACATAAGTGTAAGTATCCAAGGTTGATTTTGATGTGATCAACCAAGTCAAGTTAGGTTCTGGTATGTTTTGATCCTTGTGTCTAAGTGTGCAAGAGCTTAGGAGCGTAGGAAGTCAAGCGAAAGACGTAGCGGACGAGAAGGAAGGCACGGGAAGAGAGCCAACGGGCTCGGTGCATCCGAGGGACGTAGAGGTCTGCGGTGTGGGATCGTTGTAATCGATGGAGGGGGTGAATATCGATAACTTAATTTTTTCGGAAACACAGATTTAAACGCAACAGAAAATGCACAATTCAAACACGGCTAACGTAATTTGTTTTACTTGGTTCGGAGTCTATAACGGCTCCTACTCCCAGGCTTACAATCCTTGACCGTTTTCATTGGGCAATTCTATAGTTCAGAAAATGATTTACAAGTATAAGAACTTAAGTACAGAACAGAATTTAAAACTTATGCCGACGACACTTAAAAAGAAAGGCTGAGCTTGTTGGAGCGACGTGTCGTCGATCTTGAGTGTCGTCGACACAGAAAACTAGAGCACAGAAGCTTATCGTAGCATGTTTGAGTGTTTGAGTTGTTGTTTGGAAGCAAAGGGGTGAAGCCCCTTTTATAGTTGATTCTCGAGTGCCTGATAGGGTATGGGGCGCCCTCCACGTCACCTAATTTAGTCGTATCCTTATCTGCTGACTTGGCCAATGTTTATCTCCATTCTTGAGCGCCTGGGACTACTAAGGTGCCTGGAAGTTCACGGGCACTTGGAAGTTGACGTGGCGTGACTGATGGAATACCCCCTTTTGGGGCGCCTGATATAATTCAGGCGCCTAGGTTCTTGGGCACCTGAACCCTTTCAGGCGTCTGGGATCGCAACAGCCAACTCCTTTCAGCCTGCAATAGGGTTAGTCCAAGAACTCAATATAATATGATAAATATACATGAATAACAGCCAGAGCTGTCTTAATTATAACTTTGAATTTCAAATAAAATCCTAGGCCAAACCGACGCCTATTGTTCCCTCTTTCAGGGAACGCGCCCTCACCTACTCCACTCTGGAGAAGTTACATTTTGCCAATCAACTCCACCAGTTGGACTTTTGCTCGACCTCCGAGACTCCCAGATCTCGAGACATCCAATCCTCGACCCATCTCTACTTCTGTCCGTAGTCCTCGCTCAACTAAGTCTTTTGCCCGATTTTCTGGATCAGGTCTTCGTGCCCAACCCTCGGTCAAGTCTTCGGTGCCCAGCTCTCAACCAGGACTTCGTGCCCAATTTCTCGATCTAGGTCTTTGTGCCCAACCCTCGGTCAAGTCTTAGGTGCTCAACCCTTGGCCAGGTCTTCGTGCATACTTTCTTGAACTAGGTCTTCGTGCCCAACCCTCAGTCAGGACTTCGTGCTCAACCCTGCAGGTCAATACTTCATACTTAGGTAAACTAGGACTTTCCTGCATACTTAATGAAGCACATTAGATCACCAATAATACTTAACTTTGAACACTTTACCAATATCAAAATAAAGTTCGATATGGTGCTTCTGGCACCAACATGCGGAAGAGTAGACAACTGGAGCGAGAAGGACGCGTGCGACGTCTAAGAGACGAGATGTTGGGAGGATGTCTGTTTGAGGCGAAGGCCAAAATTAGGTTCGGGTGAGGCTAACTTTGGTTGGTCGAAAATCACCCAAGCGGAAGAAGGATGAAAAAGTCAACGTGGATGTTAACTTTGACCAATTAGTGAACTAAGACGCTTTAGTTGCCTTGGGAGGCGCCTCAATTGAAAGTTTCAGCTTTGCGCAAAAACTGAACTGAGACACCTCAGTTTGAACCCGAGGCATCTTAGATCTATCTCAGATCAGCCTCAGAACAGAGCTTATCAACAAGTTACTATTAGTGCCTATGGATAAAATTTTATCCATCTGAGGTGCCTCACATCACATTTGAGGCGCCTCAGGTCCACGTTAGCCTAATGGTAAAGTTATTTTTTGAGCTATAGATAACTCCCAAAAACTAGGATTAGAAATCAACAACTGTACTATATTTTCCTAGTATTTTTCTGAGTTTTTCAACTTTTGTAAAAGGCTCCTCCGCCAGCAATCAAGGAGATCTAATGTCTTGGAGTTTTCAACTATCTTGGATTAGCAACTACCAGATTGCAACCAAGTAAATAATAGTCTCGTCCTTTTCTAATTGTTATTATTATTTATGTTTTTTACCGTTGAAATCTAATATTTATCTTTGTAAAAAACGCAAAAGATTTAGTTCTAATTTGTAAGATAATTTATCCTTCTTTTGTCGGTCTATCAACGAGCCTATAATAGGAACTGTACGGCATCCCGGGAGAAATTGTTTGGTTTGTATTTTCCAATTTATTTTCCATTTTCATTTTCCGTAGAAAATGCGGTTTTCTGGAAAACATGTTTGGTTTGTATTTTCCAGCTTTATTTTTCAGAAAAAAACATAGCGTTTTCTGGAAAACTGAAGAATGAAAAAAGTCATTTTCCAGAAAACTAGAAAATGCGGGTTTCTGGAAAATAAAAATGGAAAACGATACAAATCAAACGCCCTTAATTTCGTTGAAGATTTTCAGCAATGACTAATTGGTAAGGAATACTGAAAGAACTAAAAAGGTTAGAAAGCGAGATCCCTTTAAAGCTCAAATCAAATTATGAAGGAGAGTTTGAAAGAAAAACTAGTGAAATGTGAAAAAGGATGTCACATTGTGATCCCGCCCTATCTCTGGCACCGTACGGACAGCCATCGTGGCAAACGGCCTGGCCAACTTCAGGGTCCACGTCATTGTACGAATAGCCAGCTGGACACCCTAGCCGGATCCAGGGCCCCCGCCGGCCGGTCGGACTCAGGGCGGCTGGTTAGAATAAATATGGCGGTTCGTCCGGCCGGGCAAACCTGGCCGACCGCGTTAAGGCTTACACGCCTCGTCTAGCCGGTCAGACCCGGCCGACCACATTAAGGCTTACACGCCTCGTCTAGCCGGTCAGACCCGGCCGACCACATTAAGGCTTACACGCCTCGTCTAGCCGGTCAGACCCGGCCGACCGCATTAAGGCTTACACACCTCTTTTATCCGAGTGCATCCGCCCGGCTGTCCTTTACACCTAGACTTGATGTCCAGCCGGGCGTGCCGTCCCTGTGTCCACTCGGGCACTCTCTTGGGATCACCCCGGGATAAAGACAGAATACATCTGCGCCCTTTGCAAATAACAAGCTATCACCATTCGTCTGAACTGACTCTTTCTGATTTACAGAAACCCGTCTTTGTCCTCACATAAGACAAACGGTATACGACAAAGAATGTTGGTTACAAATCGGCATAACCATACCATATCCTCTGACCCTGTCAGAGGATCCTGACACAGGTCATACTCAACACGACCTAACCATACCACATCCTCTGATCCTGTCAGAGGATCCTGACACAGGTCATACCCAAATCGACCTAACCATACCATATCCTCTGACCTTGTCAGAAGGTCCTGACACATGTCAGACTTGGTCCTTTTCCCCGGCTATATAAGCCACTCCTCTCCTCATTCGCAGGTACGCACACGCGCGCATAGCTTCTCGTCTACAGTACTCTATTTGCTTGTTCACCGGAGTACTGACTTGACCGTCGGAGTGCCTTGCCGGGACGTCTCCCGGCTAGGTTGCTAACGGTCATCTTCCTCGACAGGTCCACTTCCATCCGGCCGAAGTTTCACCAGGCGGCGTCTGCTCACGTCCAGTCGCAGGGCACTCCCCACCCGCTGCCGTTCTGCGCGAGGGCATCCATCCAGCGTCCACGTCATTCCCCTCTACACCGTCATCTGGTTGCGGCTCCACTGCGCTCGGCGACAGGATCAATTTGGCGCTAGAAGGAGGGCTATCTGCCTGATCGAGAGCGAAGAATGGAAAACCCCAATCCACTGACGGTTACTCTTTCGCCAGAAGAATACGAAATGCTGATGGCTGTCCGGACACAGAAGGCACAACAATCGCATCCGCCAACCGGTAGTCAAGGGGCCCGGCCCCCTGGGCCCTCTATGCGGGGAAATGCGGAAGGTATGGCTGTTCAGCCCGACCCCTTCATTCCTAAATTTCCCCAAGCACTTTTTCGGAACGAGGCCCAATCGGCCCCGACCGAAGCTTCAGCGTCCAGCCGGGCGCGTCAGGCGCGCCCAGATAAAGGGAAAGGTTTGGCCGACCCCGTCGCGGTCTATCCGACTCACAGCCCTTTCTCTCCACAAATTCTTGGAGATCCCGTCCCCAAGCATCTACGGTTCTTCACCATGCCTGAGTACTCGGGAACCAGTGACCCCGAGGAGCACGTCATGAAGTTTGAGAGCGCTGCCCGGTTGCACCAATACCCGGAGGGCGTCAAATGCCGCGCTTTCCTGACAACCCTCTCCGGGCAGGCTCAACGATGGTTCGATGGACTCCCGGGCGGATCGGTCGGGAGTTTCGCAGAAGTGAAGCGGCTGTTTCTACAACATTTTGCAAGCAGCCGGAGGCATCATAAGACCAGCCTCAATTTGTTCGCTCTGAGGCAAGGTCCGAAAGAATCCCTCCGGGCCTACATCCAGAGGTTCAATGGAATAGCTATAGAGGTGCCCAATACTACGCCAGAAGTACTGGTCACAGCTTTCTCGCAAGGGCTCCAAGAAGGTGACTTCTTCCGATCTTTGATCAGGAAGCCACCAAAGGATTTTGACAGCCTGCTCGGGAAGGCTGTTAAGTATATCAATGTAGAGGAAGCTCAAGCCGCCCGGAGGAAGGAAGTGATAGTTAGCCCGCAGCCCGCACCTCAACACAACAGATCGCCAGGAGGACCGATTCGCAGTCCCCGACCGGCCGATCGGCCGGGAATGAGACCCCAGCAAGTGCAGGTGGCACAGGGGAATTGGCCCAACAGATGGGCACCGTACTGTGCGTATCACCAGTGTAATACGCACAACACTGAAGATTGCCGAGCGAGCGGCAGAGCTCGGACCCCACTCGGCAGAGGTCAAGGACGACAAACCCCGCAGGGGCGCGGGCGTGGTCAGGGAGCCACAACCCAACAAAGACAAAGGCATGATACCCCTGCTGCTCGGCAATTGTTTCCTCAGCCCGAGCAGGAAGAGGCGGAGGAACTTGACGAAGATCAAGCGAATCACCAGAACGCCGTCCGAGGAGGCGTCAATGTGATTTCCGGCGGTCCGACCGGAGGCGACTCCAACCGGGCCAGAAAGACGCAGGTGCGCCGACTGGAAATTCACCAAGTCGGAGTCAGCACCTCTCAAGCTCAAGGGCCCCAAATCAGCTGGGGGCCACAGGATTTACAAGGATTGGAGGTTCCGCACGACGACCCGCTGGTCATCACGGCTGTCATCGCCAACTACGAAGTCCATCGCACCATTGTGGACACCGGCAGCTCGGTAAACATTTTATATAAACGAGCTTTTGATCAACTGCAAATTGAATTATCGCAGCTGGAGATGGTGGCTACTCCCCTGTTCGGATTCACGGGGAACGAAGTACAGCCGATCGGACAGATACGACTAGCCGTCTCACTTGGAGAAGAGCCACTCAAGAGAACCCGATGGACCACGTTTCTGATCGTGGATGCGCCAGCTGCCTACAACGCCATTCTCGGTCGACCGGCTCTCAACGAATTCAAAGCGGTAGTATCCACCTACTACCTCAAGGTGAAATTTCCGGTCGGCGACAAAGTCGGCGAGGTGAAGGGCAATCAGACCGTGGCCCGGCGCTGCTATGCTGACGATGTCCGCTCGGGGGGTCAAAAGGCAAGGCGGGCAGGTAGCAGTTGCAACATGGTGCAAGCCTCCCCTTGGGCAGAATTACGGGAAGACAAAGAAGAGGTACAACTTTTGCCCGGGCGGGAAGACACCAAGATACAAGTTGCTGCGGGACTTTCTGAAGAGCTGAAGAAATCTCTAATCGACTCTCTCGCGCGGAATCAAGATGTATTTGCCTGGTCAGCGAAAGACTTAAAGGGAGTCCGGCCAGAAGTAGCAGAGCATCAGTTGCATGTGCACCCGGGTGCGCGGCCAGTGAAGCAGCGAAAGAGGGACCACAGCGCCGCCCAGAATAAAGTCATCCGGGCGGAGGTAGAAAGACTGTTGGAAGCGGGACACATCCGGGAGGTCCAGTTCCCGGCCTGGCTGGCCAATGTGGTGCTGGTGTCCAAACCCAATGACAAGTGGCGGGTATGCATTGATTTCCGAGACCTCAATCGTGCATGCCCGAAAGACTGCTACCCACTCCCGCGGATTGATCAAATGGTAGACTCGACGGCCGGCAGCGAGTTCATATCAATGTTGGATGCGTACCAGGGATACCACCAAGTCCCGCTAGCTGCTGCCGATCAGGAGAAGGTCAGCTTCGTCACGGCTGACGGCACCTACTGCTACACCGTCATGCCATTCGGCCTCAAGAATGCGGGGGCCACCTACCAAAGAATGATGAACAAGGTGTTCCGGTCGCAGATGGGGCGTAACGTCGAAGTATACGTCGACGATATTCTAATCAAGACTGCCCGGGCGGAAGAACTAATCCCCGACATTGAAGAAACTTGCCAAACTCTACGGCGATTCGGCCTGAAGCTTAATCCGGCCAAATGTCTATTCGGGGCTCGAAGCGGGAAGTTCCTCGGCTATATAGTGACCGAGCGGGGAATCGAAGCGAATCCGGGCAAAGTAAAGGCCATCATGGAGATGCCGCCTCCAAGGAATCTCAGAGATGCTCAAAGGCTGATGGGGCGGATAACGGCCTTGTCAAGGTTCATTTCCCGGTCAGCCGAACGGGGTCTGCCATTCTTCAAGACCTTACGCCGGGCCACCAAATTTCAATGGGACGCAGAATGTGACCGGGCCTTCGAGGAGCTGAAAGCTTACCTGTCTGAGCTACCGACTCTCTCCCGGCCGGAGCCGAATGAGAATTTATATGTATACTTAGCGGCTTCCTCCGACTCGGGCAGCATGGTGCTGGCCCGGCAAGAAAAAACTGAGCAAAAGCCGGTGTACTTCTTTGCCCACTTATTTAAAGGAGCCGAGTGTCGGTACACGACACTCGAAAAATTGGGCTACATACTATTCTTGGCCGCCCGGCGGCTCAGACCATACTTCTTATCTCACCCAATTACTGTATTGACTAACAGTAACTTGGGTCGGGTGCTCACAAACCCAGACGCCTCGGGGCGGCTAGTCAAATGGACAACTGAGCTAAGTGAGTATGACATACAATATCAACCCCGACCGGCTATCAAGGCTCAAGCATTAGCCGATTTTCTCACGGAATGACATCCTGACGAAGCCGAGGACGTATGGAAGGTATACGTTGATGGGGCATCTTCTCGACAAGGAAGCGGAATCGGCGTTCTCATGGTTTCACCCGAAGAAGAACGGCTACACCTGTCCGTGCGGCTAGAACACAAGGCGACTAATAATGAAGCTGAATATGAAGCACTTCTAGCAGGTCTGCAAGCCGCCCGGCATGTCGGCGCCACTCGGGTGTGGTTATACTCAGATTCACAACTTGCCATACAGCAACTGGCTGGTAATTTCGAAGTCAACAGCAGCCGGCTGCAAGAGTACATCGATGCTTATGAACAGCTGAAGGCGGGTTTCAGGGAGGTACTCTTACAAAAGATCCCTCGGGAAAGCAACTTGAAAGCGGATGAGCTAGCCAAATTAGCTAGCGCAGTCGGAGCTTGGGTGGTCCCTCGGCCGGCCTGCCATGCCTTATTCGTCATGCAAATCGAGCAGCAAGCAGAGATCGAATTGGAGACCGATTGGAGAACTCCATTGATTGCATTCTTGACCAGGGGAGAAGTACCATCCGACCGAGAGGAGGCTCGGATGCTCAGAAAGAGAGCCGTGCAGTATACCATGGTCGGAGATGTCCTCTATAAACGGGCTCACGCCCGGCCATTACTCAAATGCCTTGGCAGTGAAGACGCAGATTATGTGCTCCGTGAGGTCCATATGGGGGTATGCAGTACTCATTCGGGTGGTAGAGCCACCGCCCGGAAGGCTCTGTTGGCCGGGTATTATTGGCCAACTTTGCTGAAGGATGCCGACCGGCTGGCCGCAACATGCATCTCTTGTCAAAAACACCAATGCCTGCCGCACCGGCCGACCGAAGTAATGAAGACATCTGCGGTCTCTTGCCCGTTTGACCAGTGGGGCATGGATATTGTAGGTCCCTTTCCGCTCGCTCCCGCCCAGAAGAAGTTCTTGTTGGTCGCGGTGGATTACTTCTCTAAATGGGTGGAAGCAGAGGCGCTGGCCCGGATCACCGAGCAGGCGGTGATGAAGTTCTTGTGGCAAAACATTTTATGCAGGTACGGGATCCCCCACAAGTTGGTTTCTGACAACGGTCGGCAATTTTCAGGGAAGAAAATCAAAGAGTGGTGCTCGGAATACGGCATCCAGCAGGCCTTTACATCTGTGGCGTATCCACAAAGCAACGGCCAGGCAGAAGTCGCCAATCGGGAAATCTTGAGAGGGCTCAAAACCAAGCTGGACCATGCAGGAACTAACTGGGTGGAGCAGCTGCCCGGGGTCCTTTGGGCAAACAGAACCACACCTAGAGAAGCGACCGGGCAGACGCCTTTCCACCTAGTCTATGGCAGCGAGGCGGTGGTGCCGGTCGAGGTCGGTTGTGAATCTGACCGGCGGATAAGCTACGACGAAGGAAATGACGAAAGAAGGCGCTTAGAGCTTGACCTCATTGAAGAAGTCCGGGAAAAAGCGGCCGCTCGGATGTTCGTGTACCGCCAGCGTATGAAACAAAGATATGACCAGAAGGTGTTGCCGCGCTCGTTTCGACCCGGGGACCTAGTTTGGAAACGTATAAAGCCGGTTGGTGATGTGAACAAATTGCAACCACAGTGGGGCGGGCCTTTCAAGGTAGTAGAGAAATTGCATTCAGGCGCTTACTACTTGGAGGATGAACAGGGCAAAAGGCTTGACCGACCGTGGAGTTCCCGACACTTGCAAATGTACAGAGAGCCCTAGAGTGATGTAATCTTGTAAAACGCAGCATTCTATCTATAACAAGAGGCTCTCCCGACCGAAGTTATCGGTCGGCCTCACAAGGCAAGTAATACCTGGACGGGACGCAGGCTGACGCGTCAAACCCTCCAGAAGCCTGAGTCGGCGACTGACCGTAAGCGTCAGCCCACTCGGAAGCCTGGTTTGGTTCCCGGTCGGAAGCGTGGCGGCCCACGTGGAAGATTGGCCCATCCGGAAGCCTGAAGCGGTGTCCGATCGGATGCGTGGCGTCCCACGCAGAAGGTCGGCTCCCTTCGGAAGCCTGAGTTGGTAGCTGACTGGAAACGTCAGCCCACTCGGAAGCCTGGACTGGTTTCCGGTCGGAAGCGTGGCGGCCCACGTGGAAGATTGGCCCCTCCAGATGCCTGGGAAGCCTTACGTATTTATAGGCTGGTTTGGTTTCCCGACCGGGCGCGTGGCGGCCCACGCTCCTTTCAGTCGGGAATAACTATTCTGCTTACGCAGGACAATGCACGAGAACGTGGCGACCCACGTTCCTCCAGTCAAAAGCTTCATCCGCTCGGACATCTCCATCATGTCAATGGCTAGTCGGGAATGCGTGGCGGCCCACGCTCCCCCATTACTCCTCGTCCGGTAGGACATCGTCACTTAACAAGATGGCGCATGGCGGCTCACGCCCATCTCGACTAACAATCTTCTTCCGCCCGGACAGGGTAGGCATACTCAACACCAGCTGTTGAGCATCGTGTTAAGCCGGCCGAATATTAAAAGGGCAAAATCGCTCAGCCGCAGAGTGGTTGTACACACACTTATAGTCCAGTCAGTCGGACTGATCGCCTCCTTCGACTAGACTTGAGGGGAAGGCTATTGATCCCGCCCTATCTTTGGCACCGTACGGACAGCCATCGTGGCAAACGGCCTGGCCAACTTCAGGGTCCACGTCATTGTACGAATAGCCAGCTTGACACCCTAGCCGGACCCAGGGCCCCCGCCGGCCGGTCGGACTCAGGGCGGCTGGTTAGAATAAATATGGCGGTTCGTCCGGCCGGGCAAACCTGGCCGACCGCATTAAGGCTTACACGCCTCGTCTAGCCGGTCAGACCCGGCCGACCACATTAAGGCTTACACGCCTCGTCTAGCCGGTCCGACCCGGCCGACCGCATTAAGGCTTACACCTCTTTTATCCGAGTGCATCCGCCCGGCTGTCCTTTACACCTAGACTTGATGTCCAGCCGGGCGTGCCGTCCCTGTGTCCACTCGGGCACTCTCTTGGGATCATCCCGGGATAAAGACAGAATACATCTGCGCCCTTTGCAAATAACAAGCTATCACCATTCGTCTGAACTGACTCTTTCTGATTTACAGAAACCCGTCTTTGTCCTCACATAAGACAAACGGTATACGACAAAGAATATTGGTTACAAATCGGCATAACCATACCATATCCTCTGACCCTGTCAGAGGATCCTGACACAGGTCATACTCAACACGACCTAACCATACCACATCCTCTGATCCTGTCAGAGGATCCTGACACAGGTCATACCCAAATCGACCTAACCATACCATATCCTCTGACCTTGTCAGAAGGTCCTGACACATGTCAGACTTGGTCCTTTTCCCCGGCTATATAAGCCACTCCTCTCCTCATTCGCAGACACGCACACACGCGCGCATAGCTTCTCGTCTACAGTACTCTATTTGCTTGTTCACCGGAGTACTGACTTGACCGTCGGAGTGCCTTGCCGGGACGTCTCCCGGCTAGGTTGCTAACGGTCATCTTCCTCGACAGGTCCACTTCCATCCGGCTGAAGTTTCACCAGGCGGCGTCTGCTCACGTCTAGTCGCAGGGCACTCCCCACCCGCTGCCGTTCTGCGCGAGGGCATCCATCCAGCGTCCACGTCATTCCCCTCTACACCGTTATCTGGTTGCGGCTCCACTACGCTCGGCGACAGGATCATTATTGATAAGTTGTCCCAGTATTCTTTAAGTCAAAACGTATGATAATATAACAAAATGTTCTGTTAGTAGTGACGAAATTGACATTTTATTGATCTTCAAACGCTAAGGGAATTTAATGACAGCCTTGATAAACATCCAGCATGCATATGAGTTCACAATCGAAAGTTGAATCAACCAGCAGATCAATGTGGGGGAGAGGATAGCAATTCTTGGCCAACCCTTGTTGAGGTCGTAGAAGTTGATGCAAACCCTCCACTTGCCTCATGGCTTAGACATCAGTACCACATTGGCAAGGCGAGTCGGAAATTGGGCCTCCCGGATGTGCCCATAACCATCAATTTGTCAATTTCTACTTGAAGCACTTGATTCTACTCATGAGAGAAATTTCGTCTCTCTTGTTGAACGGGTCGAACCTCTAGAAGACAATGAACTGATGCGCGTATACCACAAGTGTACGACATAGTTTGCAGAATCGCGATCCTGGATCGTAGGATCGTACGATCCTACGATCCTACGGCAGAAAACGATCCAGAATCGCGCAGAATCGTTTTTTGTAGCAGGATCGCAGCAGGATCGGTAGGATCGGACAGAATCGGACAGGATCGTATAGGATCGGACAGGATCGGAACAGAATCGGAACAGGATCGATGAAAGCTTTAAGAGATCATAACTTTTGACTCGGATTGAACCACGTGACCTATAATATATCAAATTGAAACTCGTTCAAAGATCTACAAGTTAGTTTTAAGATTGAATCCCAAAAAATATTGTTTAAAGCCTTTTCAGAGGCCCAGAAGATTATTAATCTTTTTTATTATTTTTTTTATCTTTTACATCGTTAGTGTTAGTGTTTTAAGATTATTTAAATATCTATTTAATTATTTTTTAGTTAGTTTTTGATTAATAATATTATGTTATATCTTTTTTCTAAAATGATGAGTCTTTAGATGTCTATTATCTAATAGGTTGACAATTAAATTGGATCATCTTGTAATAAATAGAATATTCTTGAAGTTAAACGTGATTATTTTCATTATAGTGTTAATAAAAATTGTATATTTTTTCATTTTAAGGGTTTTTGATAGGATCGTACGATTTTACGATCCGATCCTGACCGATCCGATCCTGACCCCAAATCGATCCTGTGTAGGATCGCGATTCTACGAACCTTGGTGTACGATGGTATCATCAAGTAATAAAGATATCAAATCCAAAGAGACTGATGAAAAAGTACCAACCAACTAATCAAACTAGATTGTCCAACCCAAATCAAGGGTCTTGAGACGTTCAAAACTAAGATTCCTACTGAAATAGGAAGAAATCAGAGGAGAAAGACAGTAAGATCACAAGAGAAAGGCAGAGCATGATCAATAAGAGAAATTAGCGAGATGACTATTGGAAGGCAGTCATAGTGTGATCCCGAAGAGAAAACAGAGAAAATTAGTAAGATCCAATCCGGTGGAGGCAGCAGGAATCCAGATGGAAAGGGACAGTAGAGAAGGCAATCAGAGAGGCAGAAGAGTCAGTGGGAAGGCAAAATCAGATAATTCAGTTAGAGAAAACGATTCTTGGATTTCAATTTTACCTTTATGCTAGCTAACTCTTGATCTATATTTGAGTTTTCATTCTCAATATTGTCATGTGTATGTAGGTCATCCTATGACATATGATGTGAGCTTTTGGTATTACACTGGGGTACGAACCCTAATTGTTGCCTATTTTAGAATAATCACAATTAGAAATCGCAACCTAGTGAGGATCCAGTCACGAGATCCCCGCGAACCCTAATTATCCCTCTTCCTACTGTGTGACTACGAATTAAGGTTGATCCATTAAACTCTATGACGACCTATGGTTCCTCACGGTTTGTCAAATTGTACTTTTGTGACCAACGCTCCGCATCTCGATTATCTATGGGTCAGAGCATCAGATTCTCCTTTCGGTTCATCCTTAAATCCTCATGGGATGTGATTCCCATACTTTTGGCATTAAGATCAAGTTTAAGCAGTAGATCCGGAACACAATTTAATATATCATAGAAACAAGAATAACTAAACATGCAATCCATCATTAGAAAAAAGTTTGTATAGCATAAAAGTTACTCCATAATCCTAGAATCTAACAATTACCTCATAAACTCGGAGTTACAATCCAAAAACATTATAAAGGAACAAGAAATCTAATACAAATCCAAGAAAAACACAGAAGAGAATAGAAAGGCTCATGATTGCTCGTAGAAGTGTCTTCCTATCCGCTTCTGATCTTCCCTCGTTATGTGGATCGCCTTAGAACGCCTTTGGGACACCTTCTCCAGCTGCCTTGGGATCCATAGACAACCCCAATTTGAGATCCTCAATCCTAAGGGATGAATCCCTATTTATAAGGCTCAAAAACGGATGTCCAACACAGCCCGTGCCGCTAGGCACGGGCGCCCCTGCCAAGCTCCAAACCTTCTGAGGCAATCCTTCTTCAAATGACCTTATTTTTACAAAAGTAACAAGTTGAGTCCTGATCTTGTTGCTTTTGCACCTTATGCCCTAAAATCTAAGTCATTGCAAGTTGTTTACCCTTACTATTACTTTTTTTTTCTTTTTGTTTGAATACTGAGATGAGGATGCAAAATGAAAAAAAATGATTAATAGATTGGGTAATGTCGAACCTGGGATGACCGACCCGGTCCCACGGAAATTTCCCACCAGTCATTAAGGTAAATGGGGGGGGGGAGCTCGAGTGGGCGGTCCAGAAGCCTAACATCACACGATTGGACACCCCATTTAGAGGAAAAATTCCTACAAAATTTGTTGTAGCTAGAGATCGAACCGCAGGTGCTTGGGAGACAACTAGCCACCCTTCCACTGCACCATAGCCTCGGGAGCAATGAGGATGCAAAATGAGCACTATGAGTGGCATGCCTTAATCTCTCTTCTTCGTACACATTGACTTATAAGCACATTTAGTATCTACTTCTCCTTTTGAGTATTGTAACTTATATTAAAGGCACTGAACTGTATAGGCAGAGAGATTAGGATGAGGTTCATAATAACGCTTTCAGACATATCTAACTTTAGTGTCTTAAGCCTTGTAACTAAGTTTGACATCTCTATGATATACTCCCTAATGCTACCCTTTCCAATGTACCGCTCCGACACCAACATCGTGATAAATATATTAGTCTCGACTTTTCATTTAAGGTGAACCGGTCTGCTAACTTCTCAATGAAAGTCTTAGCATCTCCATTCTTAATAATTGAGCATCTAAGTGATTCTAGAATAGATATCTTCATGATCATTAGACCCATGCGATTTGATCGCTCCCACTTATCAAATATCACCTTTTGATTCACAGTGAAATTGCTAGTCAAAGGTGTAAGGTGATCATGCCTAAATGCAAAATCTAGATTCATGCAGCCTAATAGTACTATTATATGCTCTTTCCATTGTCCAAATTTTGTGCCAGTAAGCATGAAGAGTTATTTAAATTAGCATATATTAAGAGCACTACATAAATAAAAAGCAAAGAGCATAGCCCAATTTAATAAATAAGTCATGTGTCTTTATAGTTGTGTAATAACAAAATACTACAAACAACAATGCAATATTATAAGCATTAATTGAGATACTTAGTGCAACATTACATTAAGTTTTTAGACTAAATTATAATTTGTTATGTTAAATCTGACACGTTTATTCCACTCTGAAAATTTTTTTCGAAAAATTCCTAGAATGTTCTGGGCTCTTGGACGAAATTTAAGGAGTTAAATGGATTAGAACTAATAGTTATAAGGGTTAATGTGCAAGGAAATTTTAAACATAAGGATGAAATTGTAAATATCCGAAACCCATTGGACTAAACTGCAAAAAGAGCCACTTATAAGCCGATTAGGGCTCAGATCCGCCGCAGCCAAGCCACTTCGCCCGACTCCTCCACAGCCGCAACATTGCCTTTGCCGCAAGCCCTAGCTGCAGCCGAACGCGACGGCCGACGCCATCTACCTCGCGTCTCCATTCTCCGTCGATCCTCTTCCTCCACGATCAAGTGATGTTTGAGCTCATCGCTGGGTGAGTTCCTCCGCTCGGTTTCCAATCAGGAGCACGAGTACCGCGTCGTTCACCTGGTGTCGCGTCGATTTAGGGCAAGCTAGTAGATCCTTTGGCGTGCGGCAGCATCTCTGGAGTCGACAAGCATAGGGCTGCCATCATCGGCAAGAGGTGAGTACACAGAGAGGGAAATCCCTAGGTCTGGTACCTGTTCTTTGGTTTGATCGCTGACGTAAATCCTTGGTTGATTTAGGATCTGGATTGTCGCCAACCTCTGGCAAGGAAGAGGGATCTGAGCTAAAAATCAGGAGGTAGATGCTCCCTAAGGATTGAGTTCTTGGCGGATTGGATTGGACTTCTCAGCCATCGCAGGGAGTTTCGGTGAGTTTCTGTTTGTATGGATTCAAGTGGAGTTAGGTTGTTAACTCTGCTACTGTGAATTTTGTGATTTTAGGGGGTTTGATTTAGAGTAGATCAGTGTGTTTGATTTGGTTTCTAAGCTACTGTATGTAGGGATTAGGTTTCGAAATTGGTTTTCGTGGGTTGTGTTCTTGTATCAGTGTTTGGAAAAAATAGCCAGATTGGGTTGTTTGAATTGACTCGTTTCTCCATTGGATTTGCAATTTGGTTTGATGTTGTTTAAAAACATGTTGTGAGCTTCTCACTTTAGATTTGCTACTGAGTTGGGGAGTGGGATTGGAAATAAATGCAATTTAGCTTTGATTCATTGCCATAATGCAGTGGTGATTGTTGATCATTATGGATTGAATTCCTGTTTAGATGGCTTGTAATTTGATTTCCCCTGTTGGGTTGAAATGCTGACCGTGAGCTTTATGCTAAAGAATTGCTCTTGTGAATTGGTTTTGGAATTGGATTGTAATTGGAATTAGGTGTTAAGCTTTAATTCGTTGATCTTGGTAATGCTTTGTTAGGGAAATTCATGTCGGACTTGGTGATCACTTGGGTTAAACCGGGATAAACCCTAACTTGGGTCACGATTCAACCTAAACAGAAATTAATCGCTAATTAGGGTTAATTAGTGACAATCACCTTTAGGATGGTGATAATTGGGTTTGTATCGTGTTTAGCTAGTTATCAGTTGATTTGATAATTAATGAACTATATCCTTTGATACAGGATGTTGATTGGTTCAGACGTATAGACGCGGAGGTTCTTTCTTGGACACAGACTTCACGTTGAAGGCGGGTACCCTTTGACTTATCTATCTTGATATTGTCATTTTGTTATGCATAGAATGTTATAGATAGCAGTAAGATCCTACGCTATCCCTGGTTATTATGTTTGATCTGGATATTGTGGTTTACCCCTGTTTATTATGTCAGTTTTGGATACCTGTTGTTTATCCTTGAGTTATTATGCTGTTAGTTCCATACAGTCTCTAGTATTGTCATCTCTACATGTATGCTTAGATATCGTAGTGTATCTCTTGCATTTGACCTTGAGGGATCTGTATTTCAGTTCAGTATACCTTGTAGGATACCTGTATTTCCTGTTATAGGATTTCAGACTGAGACTTAGTATACCGAGGACTTGGGAGGGAGGTATGTGTATCTAGCATACACCATCTCTGCATTATTGCATGCTGACCCACGCGGACGTTGTGGACGATGTCCTGACTGGGTACAGGTTGTCACAGCTCTACCCACGTGGACGTTGTGGACGATCCTGACTGGGACTAGGGGTGACACATGTCATTGCATCAGGGTGCTTTATATGTTTGGGGCATGCACCATCCTTGCATTATTGCATGCCGACCCACGCGGACGTTGTGGACCATGTCCTGACTGGGTACAGGTTGTCACAGCTCTACCCACGCGGACGTCGTGGACGATATCCTGACTGGGACTACGGGGTGACACATGTCATTGCACCATGTGCATACTTTGCATCGTGCATTGTTTGCTGCACTTGATTCTTGCACTTGTTTGACATTGCATATACTGGAGACTTGTTATCTGTGTTTATATGCCTATTGGTTTTCCTTTGGTATTTCTTACCCTCTTTCCAGGTTAGACGGATTCAGGTATGTATCTACCTCAGTATGTTCAGTACTAGTCTTTCCCTACTGTTGAGATGAGTCTGTATTAGCTGAACTCTTAGTGTTGGTATAACCTTCTATGCATATCTATTGGGTATTCGCTGAGCTATGGACTCACCCCGTTGCCATATATGTTTATTTCAGGTTGATGTCTGCGAGGAGATCCCGAGCCGCCAGTCCCTAGCTCCAGAGGAGCTCCGCTTGGTTTTATTTTTATTTTATGTTTGTTTTTCTTATGGACCCTGTAGTATTTCCTATGCTTCCGTTGTGGTGTTTCGAACATGTATTCATGTTTAATTCGATAGTATTGTACTTTTGAGTCCTATGTTGGACTTCGATTGGTTTTGGTTTTGCTCCTGCCCCCTGGCAGCTCAGGTGAGTTCGGATTTGGTTTATCGATAGTGATAATCATATAACTGTTGTTTCTGCATATATTTGAGGCCTGTGGCCCTTTAAACTGCGTGGTTGTGCAAATATATATATTGCGTGGATTGTTATATTATCTGTGTGTATGTGTAAATTGTCCGCCGGACAGGGGAGGTGCTGCCCGATTTTCTATTGGATCAGCGGCTCCTGTGTCTCGGGGCGTGACATGTTATTAGTGTTGGGACCGATGGCATGGCTAGAGGGGGGTGAATAGCTCCGTCACCCCAATTCAATCTCTTCCTATAATAGTTAGCAAAAGCGAAAACTTAATTTAACAATTAAAACAATGCTAACACTTTACCGGTTACGTGGTTCGAATATTGCTTGCTCCTACTCCACGGTGTGTCCTTAAGGTGGACGAACCCTTGATCCTTTGGTGAATCACGCCCCCGCAATCTGCGGCTAAAGCTTTCTCCTTCTTGGTGGAGAACTACCTCTCACAAAGTTTTCTTCCTCCTTACAAGATGTGAACTAGGGTTTGGAGGAAAAAGGAACACTTAGAGCTTGAGCACTTAAGCAAAGATATTATAATGAAAAGCTAACATATTTCAAGCCTCAAGCTCCCATTTAAATAGTGGAGAGAACTGTTAAACAAACAGCTCAGCTCCGACACCAGTTGATTGCCCCTAGGGCCAGTCGACTGATGCCCAGCCAACGACTCTATTTTTTAGCAGATCAGTCGACTGGTGCATGGATCAGTCAACTAATCTTTCTGTGAGTTTCCACTCGACGCTGGCAGTCGACTGCTCCCTTTGCCAGTCGACTGCCCAACTTACAAACTCACTCTCAGCCTCTCCAAAGTCCATCCTTTACGTATGCCTTAAAGCCCACTCCCTTGGCTTGTCCCTTAAAGTTCTCTTCTTTCGGCTCTCAACATGAAAACCTAACTTAAATATATTGACACACACATCAAAACTCATGATCTATCTGATCAACCTTAAGTCGATTGCACCAACAATTAATACTTATCTAAATAACTCATAATTATCTTTATCTGTCACATAACTCACCTTCCTTTTGGTCAAGACAATATATGCATGATACTTTATTTATGAGTTTCCTTAGTTAGATATGTTTTATAGCATCACTCACAATTCCCTTGACCAACCACATAGTGTCTCTTCCTTTGAGTTGACGCACCACCAGCGTGATCAAGAAGTTTAACTTAATTTATGAGCTTCATTAAATATATATTCGGCATAAAAATAATTTTCCTTTAAGCCAATTACCTTAACATGGATATACATCCTTTTATGCTAATACTCTTAGTCTTCCCAATAGTTCTCATTTTGATGATAGTATAGGTTTGACTAAGAATCAAGAGCGAGGAAGAATACAAGAAAAAACTATTGAAAACAAAGCTAAACAGACATCAATCGATTATATTAGACATCATTTGACTGATATTGTCAATAGTCGAATCTATGTGTTCATTAATCGACTGGAACATTATATGTGTCCAGTTTTGGTCACACCACTTGAATGATTAGTATTAGCAGTCGACTGCCCATAGTAGTCAATTCTACCAATCAAATTGGATAAGTTTCTATACACGAGTCATCTAGCATTAGTCGACTATACATTATATCAATCGACTGGTGGTAATCAGTCAAATGCCCTAGTTGAGTTTAGACTCGCTTATGTGTGTAACATTATCATCAATTGACATCAATTCAACGCTCCAGTTGAGTTCAACTCTATTTTGTGCATGATTTCGGGCACATCAGTCGATTGGGACTTAATGGCAATTGACTAATAGAAGTCAGTCAAATGCTCCAATGAACTGATAACATTTTGTGCCCAACTTTTTGAGCAACAGTCGACTGGGATCCTATATCAATTGACTGATAGCATCAGTCAAATGCTTCAATTGAGTCAAATACCATTATGTTCACGAATTTATTGCTATCAATCAACTAGTGGTCTTTATCAATTGACTGATAGTTGCGATATTAGGCTTATACTGCTCGTACACTCGAGAATGATGGTGGAAAAATACTATTCCACTGTCGTTCTTCATGTTCTTTGTGAAATAGGGCAAAAAACTCAAAATGTGGGTAAAAACCTTGCTTATCCAATATTATAATCGACAAATACACATCAATTTGCTCATTCATATGGAATTAAATGCAAAATCGATGTATATTTTTCATATCGTTGAAAATAATCCTTGCGCTTTAAAAAAGGATGATAAGTTAATTCTAAGCTCCAATACCAATTGAAAGTAATATAGATACATCGAATCAAAACCATATGATATATCAAAGGATCTAGTTATCATCATTTATAAGACTACATTAGATAAAAACTGAAAACAATATCAAGCAAATGATCTAACTTGAATACATCACATTAGCCATTGATCTTACTTGTCGTCGGAATATCTGCAAGCGTGGAATGATCTTCTATAGGAATGGATGACAATCCGTAGTCTTTCTCAAATGGGGAAGAGAGAAGGAAGAAGAAGCCCCCTTAAATCCATGATTTAAGACGATAAAGATCATAAGGTGTCCTAATCAATGAGTTTCTTCTTTTATATACCAAGCTCATCTTATAGGGATCATCCACATAAAAACTCATATATCATTAACAGCCTATTAATGTTAATGAACTGGGTTAATGAATATACACACCGAATCCACATCAAATCATTCAAATCCCATATTATGCATAAAGCATTAAATCACTTATTGGGGTTTAGTTTTCTTAATGGCAATTAATTATGTGTGTTAATCAAGTATAAGCTCATCTTATGAAGATTAAGCAAACCCATATAGACTTAATCAAATTAAGCTCATACATATGGACTTAATCCTTCAATATATACCTAAAATTTCATATAGATATTTGACCGATGGCATAATTATTTGTTAGAAATACATTAATATTTGTTTGTTAATGAAGCAAAAGGAAATGAACTATATTGTCACTCGAGTATCAACTCAATTATGTCCGTGGTAGTAAAATACAAAGAAGAGATTGAAGGTTGATTAAGTACAAAGATTAGAACATTAGAAGACATTACCATAAACTGTTTATATTATTCAAACTGAGTCAAATTGAGTTAAAATTTATATTATTCAAACTTCTTCAATGAAAAAATATAGTTTTAAAATGAACTAATATTGTTTAAATGTGTATTGATTTCATTTTTTTTAATGAGTTCAACTTGATTAAATTTAGTTTGAACTTCATAAATGTTATTAAATTTTCAATTAAATTTATTGATTATTTGAAATTTTACTAAGTTTAATATTTTAAATTGTTGTTTGCCTTGTAGTTTCATGATAAATAATAATTTTTTATGAATATTAATGAGTTGAATATCGAATTTATCCATTTGATTTAATAAATTTATTTATTTAATTGATTCACAAACATTTTATTCATTTACAACTCTACTCTAACCCCCACTTAATATAAACATAATCCACAACATTAAGTGAGAATTTGCATGATATTAATGGTTACTAATGGTCTCAATCAAATTTTTATTAAGAAGCACAACAATTAGTGATTAAAAGAAATCTGTATCAACCTCGATAAAATACACAGTGGCACATAATCAATCAAATCTTTTTTAAAAAATATCCAATTTATTTACTGAAAAAAATAACTGCATGTCTCATGTGCATGTAACTCGAAGGCAATAATTCAGGAGCCAAACATGACGCAGAAAGAATGCGAGATTTATATGAGATTGTCTCTTGTAACAATATACAATGCTTCATAAAAATGCTAACTTAGAACAGAGAAACATTGGCAAATCTTGTAACGCCTTAAAACAAACTAACCGGCCGGCCATAGGTAGGTCTCGAAGGAGTTTGCTTGGATCATTTGTTGCGCAGGCACCTTCCACAGCTCACTAGCTTCGACAGAGACCGGGATTTCCTTGTCTTGTTCTTGACATTGAACAGCTGCAAAGAGGTTGTTTAAGATACAAGGAGACATAACTGAACTAAATGGAAATGGAAATGGAAAAAAAAATACCAAACAAATATGAGAGGAGATTAATCTGCTCCATGTAAAAAAAACAAGAGGTTTTAGGGAAAATAGTTATTTCTTTAGGGAGCAGACATCTGAACCCTGAAAGTAGCAATCACCATGCCAGTTCTCTCAACAACAGACGCTGAACAGTTCACAAATTAGTATTACCTGGGTTCGGGGTGTCCTAGAAGCTTTCCAGCAAAGCAAGCTTCTTGATCTAGATTCCAATCTCCTGCAGGATAAAGGAGAATCTTGAATTATATTTGAGAAATTTGTGGCAACATATTGCCGTGCAAGCAAGTACTCAGACGAACACTAAGCATATTTGATATTTGGATGAGACATGTTGAAGCTACATATTTACAGATAAGTTCATAGAATGATTGAAAAATTGGTAAATTTTCAAACTAGGCAAAGTTGGGAATTGGCTGTTAGGCGCGCCTAATTTCATAAATGTCCAATGAGTGCACCTTCCTTAATTAAATATGGCCTATAAACATCTATCAGGGTGCAATGGTCTATGAGAGTGTATATGAATTCCTAGGACCTACAAGAGCACATTGGTGGTCTTGCACTTCCACTTCAATTTGTTGATGTCCATCAAGGTGAAATGATAATCATCCATTGGTCAAAATGCAAGTTTGAGAGTATCATTGTGCTCTTGAAACTACCAAGAACTCATTCATGTACTCGCATTTTCATTTAAATTATAGTAAGTCCGTCAGGATGAAACCTAAGACCATCATTGTACTTGTGGAGTTCCTAGGAACTTATGCATGCTCTTAACACTTGCTTTTTGAGCGGTGTAGGTTCATCACTTTAATGAACCTCTACTACTAAAAATGCAAGTATGAAACCACTAGTGTATGTCCATCATATCATGTCTATCAAGGTGAAATGGTTCATTTCATCTTGATCGATCCATAAGGGTCTAAATGCAAGTATAAAACTAGTAATATGCTCCTGAAAGTTCCAAGAACTAATTGATCATTTCACCTTGATGGGCATGCATAGGTCAAAATGCATGTATGAAAGTACCAATATACTCCTGGAGGTCCTAGGAACTCATCTATACACTTAAAACTTTCATTTTGGCCATTATAAGTCCATCAAAGTGAAATGGTTTCACCTTAATGGATCTCCACAGTTAAAAAAAGTGTAAGACTATTAATGTGATCCTAGAACTCCCAAGAACCCATCAATGTCCTAATATATGAATTTAGACCTATGCAGGTCCATCTAGGTGAAAAATGATCATTTCATCTTATAAAAATTATGTCAACATGTTCATTCAATTGAATAGATGGTACCTAGCGTGTGATGAGATACTTAGGTGAAATGGGAGAAGCTATTTTGGGATTTTATTCTAGAGACGTGTGCTCATTAGGTCGTCTAGGTGCATCTGGCGATCAATTTCAACTTTCAATGTGTGCTTTGGAAACTTTGCCTTAAAAATTCCATGTCAAAAAACAACTTGAATCTTGCCTGACCAATGATTCTGGCAAATAAAGTTAACAAATATACTCAGGTTAATATATCTGCATGCATTACAACTATAGGCAGATTTGTGAATGAACTGCTTGTGCTTAATCTTCGTGCCACATGTTTCTAAATGCAGGAACGGATACTAGTGAACTGATTTTCATTGCTCCAACCTCACTGATCAATTACTTCCTGTGTTCGAAACATGGATCTTAAAAACAAGTGCATGGAGCTGTAAGCTAATGTCTTGAAAACCACTACTTGTATATGTGAAACATAGACAAACAAAGTGTACAATGGTTCCTATATCTGAAACTTCTCTATTATAGTAGACTGTGCTACAGGAACAAACAGCTAAAAGGACTAGGGAGAAAGACATATTACTCACAAGTTCTCCTGTTCAAGTTTATCAGCTATCGAGATTGCTTTGCGTTTTGACCATCCACCTGGCTGAGAATGACCTTCTGCCCGTTGAATAACATGTGCAAGAGATACCTTTCCTCGAACTAAGCTTTTTCTTCGATTTTGGTCATCTTGATCCCTTCCTGAGAAGGGAACCAAATTATGTTGTTGGGAAGTCGATGCTTCTTCCCATATATGTTCAATTCCCTTTTCCTTTGATCCCACAGACTTCCTTGTTGGCTCATGTTCATGAGGTCCAACTTCAATTATATCATCCTCTGTCAGGACATGGGGACCAGTGTGCAGCCATCTAGATTGACTTGAACCAACCCTCCTAAGAACACTTTCTTCCATAAGCTTCTCAGTAAGATTTGCAGGGCCTGAATAAACAGTAGCTTGATTTTTCACATACTTCTTCTTTACTGCCATCTTAGAAGAACCACTCTCCAAATCAGGCAAAAGAGGAGCAGTTTGGGCAGCTGGCCTAAATTTGTTCACATATTTACATCTGAGCTCAAGTATTACAGGAGAGGCGAGAACAGATTCGAAAGCTTGTAAAATCTGCCCTCTGAACTTTTCGGCTCTTGATCTATTTGCATTTGAGCTGAATGCCAACTGCACTGTAGGAGCTACATTGGGGGAATGGAATAACATCATCAAATAAATTATTTTGTTAAAGAAAACTAAGATACTATTCAGATGAGAATTCTTCTTTCAAACATAAATGTATGATAACCATCAATTCAAACATGGGTAGTGTAGCAGTTCAAGCTTACGAATTCTAAACACAAGCATTTTAAAATGAGTAACAAGCCCATACAGAAAAACAGCATATCAGACAAACTCCACTTGTATATCTCCACATTGAACATTCTCAAAGAAATTCAATTTCACACTGATACACTTTTTAGGTATAATCTCCAGATGATGAGATTTCTAGAAGAAACAAGAATTTATAAATGAGTTACAGCCTAATAAGCATCATTTTTAACACTTATTAGGCAATATTCTCTGTGCTAAGAATTCCAAACCATCACAAACATTTTTAAATGAATAAGCCCATAAATCACAGAAAAGCAGCAAACCAGACAAATTGAACATTCTCAAAGAAATTCAATTTCACACTGATACACTTATTGGGCAATAATCTCCAAGTGTTGAGATTTCTAACAGAAACAAGCACTTATAAAGGAGTCATAACCCATAAATCACAGAGAAGCAGCATGCCGGACGAATTCCACTTGTATACCACCTCCACATCGAACATTCTCAAAGAAATTCAATTTCACGCTGATACAGTTAAATGATGGAAAAGATTGTTAAATCATTACCAGTATAAGATTATCATCTATTATGGACCTGAGGACTTGAACGTGAACACCATAAAATATCAGCAACTATCTCTACAGATATTTTCTAGATTACTCCAAATGCTAGTCAAGAAATATGCCTTGATGCGAGGTTTAATAGTTTTTTCAAAAACCCCTATGGTTTCATTAATGTTAGAGCACTCCCTGATGTTTTTTATTTTAATGTCAAAATGCCCCTTCTCTAGAAGATGCCTATTTTGCCATTCTATACAAACCAAGGATATTTTGACAACAAAATGAAAATGTTAGGGGAGCTTTTTGACATTTCTTAAGGTACATTTTGAAAATTTTGTTAAATTTTGGAAGGCCATTTTGAAAATTACCCTTTTTTTCGTGCCACCTAGTTGTAGGAAACCTAGTAAAAGGTAGACCAATTCTTAGGAGACTAACCTAATATAGGGTCTATCAGAGAGATCCTCTACAATTGCTTCATTTGTTCAAGTTTTAATAAAAGCATTTGGTTGCCTACAACTTCTCTTTCTGAGGTAGTTGGTAGACGAACACAAACCCCAGCATCAACATGACTTCAAAGATATCATATTATCACAAGAATTGCATATATAGGTGCAATTTGAACAAAATTCATATTTAAAAAATGCATAAATTTTTATTATTTGTTTTACTAGTTCTAGTAAACTCAGTAAAAGCTAAACCAAGACTGGGCTATCATAGTGTCTATAAAGAGACCTTCTATTGTTTCATTCGTTCAAGTTTTCACCAAGATATTTGATTTTCTACAACTCCCTTCTCTCTGCGAGATGGTCAATGGAGGCACATAACCCGTGCAAGTGTTGATATGATTCAAGCATATCATATAACGGTAATGTATATAAAGGTGCAATTCAAACTTTAAAAAGACTATTTTGTTTAAGAACGTTAAGAATATTATAGTAAAACTTTGCTATCTGGTATACTAAAAATTGGGGTTTAACTTACCAGCACCTAAGCTAACTGAAATTAAATTCCCTTCATGGTACAAGAACTGCTTTAATGTGTCTGTTGGGATATGATCTAGAACTGCTCGCCATATCTTTTGAGTATCTCTGTCTCTTTTCATGGAGCTATATATGTCACTTTTCTTAATAGCATCACTGGACAGTATTATATTATGTGAAGCCTGATCACCATGCTGCCGGTTTACATCAGTAACTGTCATGTGTTGTTTTGCATCATTAGCACATTCATCATTGTTGTACCCTTGACGAACATCTTGTGAAAAATTCCTGTGCACAGGTTGCATATCTCCCAGCTTGTTCGTAAAGTCCCTATCTCTCTCTCTCATGGATTGATTATTTAGCACCACTGGACTGTGATTTAGACTTCTGTCTGTCGAAGAACTAGGAAGCAAGTATTGCTGATCAGGAGCAAGTTGAAGAAGAGCAGCAGTTAGCCATGTCAGTTTATCACTTGACGCCCTTAGCTGTTTTTCAGCTTCAGACAGTGCCCTGAGGGCCTGACGTAGCCTCTCCATGTCTTCCTTGGATACTGAAACCAATAAATAAATAAATAACAATGTAATATGGTTGAGATACTGCTAATGATCTTCAATGACCACAAACCAGAACTAGGTGTTCCACAATAGAAGCAAATTTCGCATGACCTGGTACAAGTTCTTTTCCTAACAAAAATAACAATCTACTATACAATGTCAATTCTATTGATCAGGTCACATAACTAGGTGATACCAAATGCATAGAGAGGTTTTACTTACAAGTTGGCTGGCGGAAAAATTTTCTCCGCAATCGTTCTCTTGTGAAGACATAGCTACCAGCAAGAATATCAGTGATTATAGTTGCAAGCTGTGACATTAATGCTAGAGGATCTACCCCAGTTTCCATAATCCCTCTTAAGCTCTTGACAGTTTTCACAGTGTCTGCAGATAATGCCAAATCAAGCAAGTCCACCAGTTTTTCATCAGACACCAAACCAACCTGGATAGTTATTGAATAAATGTCAGGTGTTACATTGGGCCCATGAATGAATTGTTATATCAAAGGACCACATGTTCTATGCACTGATAAAATTTCCAAGTTCAACAACAACAACCAAGCTTTATCCCACTAGGTAGGGTCAGCTATAAAATTTCCAAGTTCAAAAAAGTAAAATTGCATATCATTGTTTGAATAACATGCTAAGAAAAGGTTGAAAACAGTTAATAATAATAAGGTTTGAAGAAACTAGAAAACTAACACTCAGTAATATGGAATTTATATTTGGGATGAACAGGACTTCTGATTCCTTCACCTTTCAAATTTTCAACTCTTAACAGAAGATCAAATATATAATGGCATTGCAGTAAGATGTAAGCAAGATCATATGGTAAATTAGAAGAAAAAAAAAAACTATCCCAAAACTAAACAATGACAGATATTCTCCAACTGTCTTCATTCATAAGGGTTAAGCATCATAAATTCAAGGTTACATCTCATTATAAATAACAATAAATTACTCAACATTCATCACTCGAGCACCAAGGTGATGGAAACTTACTAGCTCCTGCACAAGTGGGACAGAAATTTTCTTCCCAAGTAAACTTAACTGATCAAGAGTCATTTCAGCATCTCTTAAGGAACCATCAGATCTTGATGCTATAAGTTTCAAAGCTTCCTGTTCAATTTCTAGGCCTTCACTGGTTGCAATCCATTGTAAAGTAGATATGATATCAGAGTCTTTCACTTTTGGGAAAAAGAACTTTTGGCACCTAGATACGATGATATGAGGTAAACAATCAAGATTTGAACAGATAAGTATAAAAATCACATGCTGTGATGCCCGATCAATAACTCTTGAGATGGTGCTCCATAAATTAGAATGCAAACTATCGCAATCATCGAGAATGAAAATCCTATATGCTGATGACCTTGGTAACAACATCACATCAAAGGCATCTTTAATACTCTCAAAATCAAAATTACCAAATGGTCCCACTTCCAATATATCTCTGCTCTTGCCTAGATTACTTGAAATGCAGGAACTACAAACATCACAAGGTTTTGGAACCTCCACAGAATGGCAATTCAAAGCTTTAGCAAAAATACGAGCACAAGATGTCTTTCCTGTCCCATGAGGTCCATAAAATACATAAATCAACCCAACTTTTCTTCTCAAAATGGCATTGGAAAGAGCTTGAATGACCAAGTTCTGCCCCACAAGATCTTTGAATGTTTTTGGCATGTACTTCTGTGTTAGGCTTTTGTGTCTTAAATGGTTTAACCGTCTAGGTCTATGGTGTCCTGATGTTGATTCAGATACAAGGTCAGAGTCTCTGTCATGCCTCAAACTATGATTGGAGAAAATTTCAAGTTCTCCTGAATACTCCCCTGGTGATAAATGGGCAGCGCCATTGTACTGAGATTCTGGTCCCTCAATGAGTAATGGTAAAACTTCAGAATCTGAGCTTGTTGATGGAGTTAGGTGATTGGATGCGGTGGCAACATTTGAACTATTTCCTTCTCTTTGTGGAACAGGGCCTTCAGCTTTTTCATTCTAGAATCAGATAGCCCACAGGATAGACTCCTCCCAGCTATATCAAGAAATGACTTACCTCGATGATGAATCCTTGACCAATTCCAAGGGATTCCACATACATTTCTATGATTCTGTGAAACCTCCAGCTCAATTTCTTCTTTAACATTCTCCAGATGGCATTTCTTACTCTTTGAAACTTGTGCTACTGAATTTGAAATAGGGAAATTATTGTGACTGCAAACAGAGCCACGTGTTCGCCTTGCTCCTTTTAGCTTGCGCTTCTTCCCTTTGAATGATCGACGATTTTGCTCGTGAATGCTTTCTGCTGGTTCATTCCTCCCTTTACCATGCTCAAAATAATTAGAATATTTTTGAACTTCTTCAGTTTGTTCTACGACTTTCTTAGGTTGAACAATCTCTTCATTAGTACTTTGACCAACCATTGGTTGAGGATCCACTTTCTCTGACATATTATTAAAAGGAGCATGTTTCACGGACAATCTATCACTTCTGAGACTTTTTGTATTAAGCTCTTCTCCTTTATCTACTTCCTTATACTTACCTCTCTCATCTAAATCATAATCATCAAACGCTTCCAATGCAGTAACCTTTGCTGTTGCTGTATTTCCTATAAGTGGTGAACTTATGGACAACCAGCCAACCTCACTCCGCCTGTCAATCTCTGTCGACCTCCTCCTGCTATTGGTAGAACCATCCTTTGCAATTTTCCTAGCAAAACCTCCAACAACATAAGGGGAAATCTGTGAACGAGGGCTAGTTGAGGGGTCTCTCAGTGACCTCGACTTCTGGAAGACAATGAGATCCCTCATGAGGGACCTCTCTGCGGAGTTGGGGCTATGACGGTGCATGTGGTTCTTCAAATGTATGCAGTTGGTCAGATGTACATGGTTGCGTAGATGATCGCTGATGGCACCGTACTCTTCCTTTAGATGGCTGCTAATATTGCTAACTGTTTCATCTTTAATGGAAATTCTATGAATGGCCTTAGTCATGATCAAAAACTAACCAAATCTTGTATTCGCAAAAAAAGACATGAACAAATGCTTCACATCACCAATGCCTGGAAGATGATTCTAGGGCATAATGCGCAGTTGATTTCGACCAAATAAAACCTAGAGCCAGTGAAAAAATCCATCTTTTACACAATTCCCATTTCAGCATAAAGCGAGGTACAGACTTCGCCTGAAATATTGGTAAACAAACAAAAGCATAAAAAATGAGGAGAAAACGAAAACGAAGGTGAGTTAGAATTCAAACTCAAACGGTTTCAAGTTAACCCCCAAAAGATCCTTTTAATAAACGTATAGCCAAAAAAAAAGTGAAGCAAAAAATACCAAAAATGCAAGGAGAAAAGAGGAAACCTCACCCGTAGCCGGAAGCAAACATAGAACCCTAAGAAGCAACCACCACTCGATGCCTCCGGCGACCTCAGTTCCGAACCCGTCCACACTTTTTTCCGCACGCAGGACTTCCGAGTGCGAGGACTAACCCAGTAATCCCCCTACTTCGAGTCGATCCCGAGATCCAGCGCCGGGAGAGCCGGTGGGGAATGAGAACCGACACACGTGACCCGATCGAGCGACCCAACAACCGCAGAACGGGATCTCCGCCGCTTCCATGCCCCCGTCACATGAACCTCGCACCCGATCTCCTCGTAGCAACGAGAAGCAGATCGAGAGAGAGGGAGAGAGAAGGGGAAGGGGGGAAAGAACCGTTGCGGCCGCAGACGATGGCGTCGTTTTGTATGAGCGCGGTGAGCGCCTCCGAGACGAGAGCAGTCCCCGTACAGTGCACTTGTACTAGCAGTCAATTATTAGGACGACAAATAAATAATTAATAAATACAAGGAGAAAACGACAAAATCTTATTTCCATTTCGCCCCCGCAGTTCGCGTACTCGGGGTCCTCAATTCTCAGAACGACACTACTGCTATTCGAATTCTCATCTCGCTGCCCCTCGGTTCTTAGTAGCTCAGGGAGTAGTATGACAACTGAGAAACTAGAAGGGGGCGGGTCGAAAACATCGGGGACAGTTTTTCGGATCGGAGAGTGACGTGTCGTTCAGTCGGAATCATTAAATCAATGAATAATTTAAAAAGTCGGCACGAGAAATAGATAACGCCCCGATCCGTAACCGCATTAATTAATTTAGCATTATGGAAGGGCCAATTTTCAAAAATATTATTTTCAAATACCACCCCGATAATTTTGAATATAATTAAAAAGTCTTTTCTTCGAACAATCAAACGAAAAAATAATAATTTCCCACAACTATTTTAGTAGCTTAGTTAGTTTTAGATTTATTAGATGTACAATCGCCTAAGTATTATTATGAACAACGAGAATAGTTTTGACGATTAAATTGAACAAAATATTCATATTATTATTCTGTCCTCCGGTTAGATAAATAAAGATAAATGACGAAGAATATTTTATCCTAATATAATAATCTTTTATAGGGAAGAATTCAGTTACCAACTATTTAATGACAAGTAGGTATTCTTTCTCCCTCTTTCGCTATCTTCTCTTTATATATGTGGACTCTAAATTCCTTTCATATGCCACATCTCAGTAGGACCCTCTTTTCTTCTCTTATCCCTATCCTCCTTTTGACATAAGTCTTGTTAGTCGAAGTTCCTTTCGTATGAATTTTTTCTTTCGAATGTGTTATATGGAGTTCTTCTTTCACAGAGCTTATATAAGCTACTAATGCAGCTGAGGAATCTACTGCCTATCGAACGACCAAAGCCTTCTGATCTTGGTCAGAGGGCTCGTCGGAAGTAATTCGCTACGCCCCTTCGATGTCTAAATCAACTATAAATTATAAAAAGATTGAATAGTAGAAGAAGAATTGTTGGTGCAATCGATCTTAAAAAGTTTGATCGGATTGATCAAGATCGAATTGACTTGAGTTTGGGTTTTGGTATTTAATTAATATATTAGTAAGATGTTAAATAGGTTAGTTTGATCGGATATTTGACGATGTCAGAAATCCAACAGGGAGTTGACACGAGAAGTCAAGTAGGTCAAGGTTGACCGAATATTTGGCAATGTCGGAAGTCAATGTGACGTTACATTGGCATGAGGCGAGAAAAGGTCAGGTGGGTCACGGTTGACCGAACACACAGTGTCGGAAATCCAACGGAAAGTTGGTAAGAAGAAAATTCAAATGGATCATAATTGATTGAACAGTTGATGATCAAAAGTCAAATGGGAAGTTGACAAGAGAAAAGTCTAATTGGATCAAAGTTAACTGAATACTTGGTGATCGAAATTCTAACAGGAAATTGACAAGAGAAAAGATCAAGCAGGTCAAAGATGACTAGACACTTGATGATTGAAAAACCAACGAAAAATTAGCAAGAGGAAAGTCCAAGTGGATCAAGGAGGGTCGGACACTTGCCATGAGTGAGGAAGTCTCGACAAATCAAGGGTGATCAAATGTTGAGCAAAGGAAGTCTGGATAGGTTCTGCAAAGAATATCTTGATGTTTTATAAATTCTTATAAAAATAGAAGTTAGTTCAACAATTAATTAAAAACATAAATAATGAAAGGAACTAATAAGAGACACAATGATTACTTGATTGCAACCAGGTGGTTGCTCATCCAAGGCATTGAAAAACTCTACTAATGAAAAGATCTTTCGTTGTAAGTGGAATAACTTCTCACAGACTTTGAACAGTTCACAAAATGACTAGGAAAATTAATTACAGTTGTTGATCTCTAATCCTAGCTTTTAGGGTTATTTATAGCCCGAAAACCAAAATGAATGTTGTGCTGAAGTGGACCTGAGGCGCCTCAGTTGTGATCTGAGGCACCTCAAATTGGATGAAACTTTATCCACCTGCCAACGTTCACTAGTGATAATTTTTGTTCTAAGGTGTCTCAGTTCCGACCTAAGGCACTTCAGATCTGAGGCGCCTCAGTTCAGCTTTTGCGTAAAGCTGAAACTTCAACTAAGGCGCCTCACACATCAACTGAGGCCCCTTAGTTGACCAGTTCGTCAAAGTCAACACCCACATTGATTTTTCCGTCCTTCTTCAGCTTGGGTGATTTCTGGTCAACCAGAGTTAGTCTTAGCCGAACCTACTCTAGCATTCGCCTCGAACAACTTTCTCCCGATTTCTCGTCCTCGGACATCATGCGCGTCCTTCTCGCTCCACCGGTGTACTCTTCTGCAGACCTCCACGTCCCTCGGATGCACTGAGTCCATCGACTCCCTTCTCGTTATATCCTTCCCGTCTGCTGCGTCTTCCACTGACTTCCTACGCTCCTAAGCTCCTGCACACTTAGACACAGGGATCAAAACACTCAGGACCTAACTTGACTTGATTGATCACATCAAAACTAACCCGTGGTACTTATAATCTCTCCTTTTTGATGTGCATCACCCAAGTTAAGTTAGGGTTATAAATAAGAAAATAACAATTTGTTTGTTTAAAACAATAAAACAAATATGACAATCTAGTAAATAAATAATGCAAATAAATTTTAGTAAATATCAACTAGACCTCCCTTTATTTTAATCTTATTTTACTCTCCCTCTTTCAAACATATGGTAAAAGACATTTTTAGAAAAAACAGGAAAAACAAACTCATTAAGGAGGAAAAAATATATTTTTAAGTAAAAATATAAAAAGTTTCAAAGAATATTTTTAAAATTTGAATTTGATTTCAGAAAATTGTGATAATTTTTGAAAACATCTAAAATACAATGTACATATCCAAAAAAAATTGAGACTATCAAAAATAATTTTTTGTGTATTTATCACTTTAAAAAACATTATTTAAGTATTAGAAATTTTTAAAATTTTTGTCAAAATATAAAATTAATGAATTCAACATTATATTAAAATAAATTTTGTGAGTTTGAAAACGATTATTTTAATCACTGAAATATTTTTCAACAAAAACTAATTTTAAAATTAGATATTTTCCTTGAAAATTATGATAATTTTTTGGAATGGTCACGATATAATGTTCAGCTCCTAACAAATAGAACATTTTAAAAAATAATTTTCCAATAATTTTTAAAATTAAAAAGTCAAATTATGAATGTAAATTCATGAAAATTCATCGAATATTTTAAAAAAATTGAAAAATTAAAATTTGTATATAAAGTCTTTGTTCATCATAAACAAATTTGAAAATGAATTATTTTCAAATATTACTATTCAATTTGGATTTTCTAATAATTAATAAATTAAAAAGTAATTTATTCAACACAAAAAAATATTTAATAGTTTAAAATTGATTTGAGAATCCAAAATAGATTTTTACCTACACGGTTAATCAAGAACTTTTCTGGAATATAATTTTTGGACATTTTTATGATTTGACCCTATAATTTCTAATATACTAGTTAAGACCCGCAGTATATCTAAAATTCCTTTTGGGAGAAGAATTTAGGCATGCTAGTTCTTTTTCTAATTTTTCTATTTAAACTTTTAATTTATCATTTCATGCTTCATATTATCATACATTTCTAAAGGGCATGAAATAGCTAATTCTTTTTTCAAATTTAAATTTTTTTTGTCCTTAATTTACATAAACTCCTTAGCATGGATCTAATATCAAAATGTAGTTTGTCGGAGGAAGTTTGCATACCTCATTTACCATGTCGTCGTATCTGAAATTGGATGCTCCTCCTTCATCGCTGCTTCCTTCTGGCGAATCTCCCCTTCATCGATGCTCATGTTAGAGTGGTTACTTCATCATCCTCTTCTTCATGACTTGCCATAAGTGCAAGTCCGACGTAGGTTTCGATTTCGGATTCATCGCTTTCAGACTCTTCTGCTTGGGCTTGTTCTCCTTTTTGATCTTGAGAATTGATCTTTGATGTGACCTTCTTCATCACAATAGTAGCATCTTACTCGCCTCTTCCTTGGAGAACATTTCTTGCCCTACGACTTATTAAACTTGTTAGGCTTAAAATACTTATTGAGTTTTCTTACCATGTACGTTGCTTCCTCTTCATCGGTGAAAGATTTCGAGTCTGGTTCGATCCTCCTCGTATTTAAGGTGATATTATCCGTTTTTTCCTTTCTTGATCTTGCACATCAAGATTCATATAATTTGAAAGTAGAAAATATTTCTTTTAGGGTACTTACCTTCAGATCTTTTGAGATGTAGTAGACATCTACTATTGAAGTCCACTCCTGGGTTCTTGGGAAGACGTTAAGAGTGTATCAAATCGAGTCACGATTTGTTACCAATTCACCGAAGTTGGTGAGTCCTGTGATCAATTCTTTGATCGTTGCATGAAGCTCGGTCACTATTTCTCCTTCCTTTATCCGGAGGTTGGTTCCGGAGGAAGTCTCTTCTTGCTAACTTGGCTTTTAACGTGCCTTCGTAAAGCTCTAGGAACTTCTCCCAGAGTTCTTTTACTGAGTTGTAGCTGCCGATGCGGTTGACTTCATGAGGTGGTAGTATAGTCAGCCGGTGAAATTCGGCCTTTTCATTGGCTACTGAGTCTGCTTGTTCCTTTTTTTCTAGAGATGTTCCTCCTTTTCATCTCCATTTGCATCTTTGAGAGTTTCAAACCCATACTTTAGGGTTAGTAATATTTCAAAATCAGTCCTAAAATATACTGTTGGAGCAATTGACCCTAAGATGGTCCGGTGTGACCATGGGTTTTGATGTTTGTGCAAAGGGTTTAAGTTAGGCTTACCCTTGTATTTGATATGCGTATATGGAGTGTGCAGGTTGTACAGGTTACGCATATGGACCTGACTGGACGGCCTCAGTACGGTGAAGGATGGCATGGAGACAAGCTAGGAGGCTTGTGTGTGCATCTGAGGGACCTTGGAGTGCAGGGACGATGAGCTGATGGGCGCGGACTTCGAGGCGTACGTGAAGGGTGGCATGGATGCAAGCTGGAGGCTCGCGTGCGCATCCGAGGGACGAGGGCCGAAGATGAAAAGGGCGCGAAGGCAACAGTCGAGGCTGCGGAGGAGGAGTCAGTCGAGTCGTGAGGGTTCGAGTGCTGTGTGAATGTACTCAGGAAGTCCTAAAGGTCGAGTGCTGAGTGAAATGTACTCGGGGAGGCAAAACCCTAGGCTGGTAAGCAGGGCAGTCGACTGCCAGGTTGGCAGTCGACTGCAGGAACTCACAGAAAATCGGGTCGACCCAAGGAGGGTCGACCAGTTGACTGCCAGTCGACTGGAATTGGTTCCAGTCGACTGGTCAGTCGACTGCCCTAGGGGCAGTCGACTGGTGAAGTCTGAAAACAGCTAAGAATTCGAACATTGGGGTGTAACGGTCGGATTTTAGTGGTACCAGTCGACTGGCCCTGGAGCAGTCGACTGGTGGCGTGGTTTTCAGCCCGAGTCCTATTTAAAGGGACTCGTTTTGGGGCTAGGGGACTGGCGAATCTTGCTTGGAAAAAGCTTGATAGTAGCCTTGTGTGCTCAGGTGCTTGTAGAGGATTGTGGAGAGGTTTCTCCACCCACAAGGAGCTACACGAGATAGCCGGAGAGCATCCGGGGAGCGATCCGCCGAAGGATCAAGGGATCGTCCACCTCACGGACTGTCGTGGAGTAGGAGTTTCATCTCCGAACCATGTAAATCGGTTTGTTAGCATTGCTTCTTTGTTATAATTGTTTTTATTTGTATTTCCGCTGCGCTAACAATCTTGTAGACCAAAGAGAATCGACAAACCGCTATTCACCCCCCCCCCTCTAGCTAGGGCAAAGATCCTAACATATACCTCCATCATCTTTTTTTCATATGGCGAAATCTCCCTCAAACTTCGACGGGTGAATGCTGGATCTGACCATCTTGTAATTTGTTTCAGTTGGCGGTTAGTCCTTCCGGAGTGTCTTGCTCTGATACCACTTATAGGGCCATTGCAGACCAGCAAGAGGGGGTGAATTGTCGTGCAAAGAATGCCTTAATCTTTTATAAATTTTTACAAAGATAGAAATTAGTTTTAGCAGTTAATTAAAAACATAAACAATGAAAGGAACTAGTAAGAGACACAATAATTAATTGATTGCAACCAAGATGGTTGCTAATCCAAGGCGTTGAAAAGCTCCACTAATAAAAAGTTTCATCATTGAAGGTGGAGTAACATCTTACAGACTTTAAACAGTTCACAAAATGACTAGGAAAATTAATTACAATTGTTAATCTCTAATCCTAGCTTTTAGGGCTATTTATAGCCTGAAACCCAAAGTGAACGTTGTGCTGACATAGACCTGAGGTGCGTTAGTTTTGACTTGAGGTGTCTCAGATTGGATGAAACGTTATTCATGCGCTAATGTTTACTAGCGATAACTTTTTGGTCTGAGATGCCTCAATTTCGACCTGAGGCGCCTCGGGTTCAAATTGAGGTGCCTCAGTTCAACTTTTGCGTAAAGCTGAAGCTTTCAGCTGAGGCGCCTCACACATCAACTGAGGCGTCTCAGTTGACTAGTTGGTCAAGGTCAACACCCACGTTGACTTTTTCGTCCTTCTTCAGCTCGAGTGATTTCTGGCCAACTAGAGTTAGGCTCACCCGAACCTGACTCTGGTCTTCGGCTCGAATAGACTTCCTCTCGATTTATCATCTCTCAGACGTCGCGTGCGTCCTTCTCGCTCCACCGGTGTACTCTTTCGTAGACCTCTGCATCTCTCGGATGTACTGAGCTCATCAGCCCCCTTCCCGTGTCATCCTTCTCATCCATTAGGGGTGTCAAAAATCAACACGACTCGACGACCCGAAAAAAATCGGATTCGGGTTGAAAATTTTCGGGTTTGGGTCGGGTTCGGGTTGGAGGGTTTCGGGTTGAACATTTTCGGGTTGGGTTCGGGTTGACCCGAATTTAATGTTTAGTAGATTTTTTGGGGTTAAATCAAATTTTATTTTGAAAATTAAGATATTTTTGTGTATATTAATATCAATATTAGTATGATCATGATGGAGTATTGAGATAAAAGCGAATAATTATAGGGAAAATAGCGAAAAAGATGTTTTGAATCGGTTTTTCGGGTTATTCGGGCCGTGTTCGAGTTGGTCAGGTTGGTCGGGTTCGGGTTTGGGCGTTTCGGGTTGAAATCGGGTTCGAGTCGGGTTCGGGTTGGGAGTTTAAAAAAAAAATCCAACCCGACCCGAACCTGACCCGACCCACCCGAATTGACACCCCTAACATCCATTGCGTCTTCCACTCAACTTTTTACGTTCCTAAACTCCTGCACATTTAGACATAGGGATCTAAACACATCAGGACTTAACTTGACTTAATTGATCATATCAAAACCAACCCGAGGTACTTATATATTTTTGAGACAATAAGAGATATTTTTAAGCAACAAGATAGCAAACAAAATAAGATTTCATTGTAAAGTCTTTTTCACTTTTGATCATATTTCTGTTTGTTCTTCTTATTGTGTTCTTACATAATCAAGCTTGTAATAGGATTTTCCGCTTTGTTCTTCTTGTTGTGTTCTTACATAATCAAGCTTGTAATAGGATTTTCCGCCTCCGAAAAGTTTCCGAAAAGGAGAGAGTTCATGGTAAGAAAATCGCTAGAAGTGAACCCTTAGATTAGTTGCCTCACGGAGATAGATACCAAGTAAAATCAAGATATTGTACATGTGGTGTCACAGTTGACTGAAATTTTCGTTGTGCATTCAACAATGAGCATAAAGTAAAGATGAAAAGCGATCGAAGTTATTTACTCTCTTAATTCACACATGCCCTACCAATAAAGACAGAGTTATGGTTTCATACCAGTAACCCTTTACCTTCATTAGCTATCTTATTTTTAAAGACATACTCTTAAGCTCTAAGAAGTTATCCGAGTCTCGGTTCGAAAAAAAGTTTATTTCGAGTTCGTTCGATTAAGTTAACGAGCTAAGCTCGAGCTTAATTTTGAGATCGAAAACATAATCAAGACGAACTCGAGCTTAACAGTATTTGGTTCATGAGCTCGCAAACATGTTCATGTGAACTTGTTCGTTAAGAGACCCATGAACATATTTATTAAAAGGCTTGTTTATATATATATATATATAATATATTATATATATATATATATATATATATATATTATATTATATATAATATATATATATATATATATATATATATATAGGATTTTATCGTGTAAACTCCGTACAAACCTTTAATTATTTTTTTTATTTTAATTTTTTTTTATACTTAACACTATAACATAACTACTAAATCCTAAAGGTAAAATCTTAAATGGCATAATCACAAGCTAAAAAATTAAGTAAAAAATTAAAAAAATAAATACACTTGGTCCACGTGAATCCTCGCGGTAAGGTCCTTAGCATAATTTTGTGTGTGTATGTGTGTGTCTATACACACACGAAATTGATATGCTACGAACCTTACGTCATGCGCCCGCCTCCCAATCGATTGGGAGCTGCCAACTGATTCAGTAATTAATTGGCGCCTCAAACTTCAACTTTATTAATTAATAATCAATTCCTGAATCGATTCAAGACGTAGCAATGTAGTCGCCGATAGGATTCCGATCCCTCTAGGTTTAATTTCCTCCCAAGTTATAGTGTAAGTTCAGGGTAGGTGGCCGACGGCCGTCGACAATGGGCGAATGGTCGGCAGTCAGGTAGCAAATGGAGTAGGCACATATTGTGTACAAACAATCAATTGGGAGGCGAACACACGATGTAAAATTTGTAGCTTTTATATATATATATATATATATATATTAAATATCTTAAACATCTCGAATTAAGTTAGTTTAACTTTTAAATAAATTATTTTTGAATTGCGTTGTTCATGCTTTTTATTGTGAATTAAACTTGGAACTTAAGAATTAAAATTCAAATCCAACTTTAACCAACCTCCAACTTACCCATAAAAAAAAAAAAATCAAACTGAACTCGAGCCTCATCTTATTGGGCTCAGTTCCATTCGATAACACCCTAATTTTATCCTTTGGTATCAGCCTAGTTGAGTTTAAGTTTACAGGAAGGTCTAAATACTATAATTAATGATTGGTACAAATGTAATTTGCCTTAAATGTCAATGTTTTTTTATAAATCCATAAATGTTTGCCAATTATAGGATGAAGCATCCAACTCTCCATTATGAACTCGATCTGCATCTCCTATTTGGTGAATTGAATGCGTGGCTCCCATTTGTTGGACAGAATCCCGCACCGTGGTCCCGCAGTATTGAAGTGAGGATATTCTGTTTTTTTTTCCTTCTCGTTTAAAATCGTCGTTCATCATCAGACTTCCGATTGTTGCCCAGACATCGTTGACGACTTTTGCCCATCGTCCCCAGAGGATCCTTATTTTACCTGTTCCATATTCATCAGCGACGACCGATGAATCGTTCAATCGTCGATCGGATATCATCGATAATTTTTAATCGTCGTCCCTAATCAAATGATATCATGAAAGAATGGTAAACCGGTTGAATCATCGCAATTGCAATCTCGCCGAATTCGACGGTGAATTCGGCAAAATCGTAATTGTGGTGATCTCGACGGATTCACAGTATTCCCAGGATATAATTTTTTCGGGACAGTAGCCGAAGATCGCCGGTGGTATCTGATCGACGATCGGATGACTCGTCGACCGTCGTCGACAAGTGAGACAGCGAAACAGAGGAGGATCTGCCCTCCATCATCCCAATTAAAATATATCTTGAAAAAAGATGAATTCAAAGGATCATCCTCAATCCGACGAAATAGTAATTGCTGACGATCCCGATGGATTTATTTTCTTTAAGGTATAGTTTCGTCAAGACGAAAGGCCGAAAGTCGCCGCCCATATTCCCCTAATTAACGAGTTTTTTCAACCTCGAACGATCGATTCGATCTCACGAAAATTTTCTATCGCCGTCAGATAAATCAGAAAATACTCACGATGAACGATCAAAAATCCGAACATTTTAAAATTCATATTTGAAAAAAAAATTCTAACAAATACGTCGCCCATAATCAAACAGCAATCAAATGTTAACAATAATTTTGGAACACGGGGCAGCAACAACCAACAAAGCAGGAACGATTTTTTTATTCTCGCACTATTGCCCCTTGCAAATTGCAATCTTCGACAAAAGTGCCCAGAAAATACTACATTTACAAAAGATAATGTTTCGACAAAATGAGTGCTCAGCGCCGAATCCAAATAATTTTAAAGGGTAAAATGCAATTTTCTCGATCATCTTCGTTGGTGCATGAAACATACATTGAAGCGCGTGCGTCTCGAGCTCGGTGAGTCTGCGCGCCATGTGCTGACACTGTTCTAAATGCGGCCCCTCCATGAAATTTTTAAAAATAGGGAGGTCTCAATTGCATGCTTTTTCAATTTGTTTCATTAAATAAAATATTCAAAAAAAAAAGTCGGTTCCCAAATTCCAACCTCTTACTTTTATCTATTTTTAATTTTTCATCTCAAAATATCTTTTTTTTACTAAACAAGTCCAACACTGTTAATTTTAGCTAAAAGTTCTCAAATTAATTAAAAGTGTTCTGACATCCATGAAAATTACTTCAACGTTTGTTAAAACTATACTAATATTAATTATAATTTTAACTAAAATTTTAAAATTGCTCAATATTATAATAGTTCTTGTCCAAAATAAAGAAAAAAATGATAATTTAGAAATTATTTAGGATGAAATATTTTTTGATATTTTTGCAATAAAAGATTTTTTATCATAATCAAAATAAGAGGTGACTTTTGATTTTTGGCCGTTGGATTTTTTTTATATTAATGTTCAAACACTAATTTATAAAATATAATAATAATCTCTGAGGTTATTTATAAAAAACAGTGAGCTACAGGGGGCAAAATGAAATTGTGGCATGTTGATATGTACCTTCTCGTTTGACACAGTCTTATGGCCTAATCATTATTGTTAACGTTAATGATGTCTTTGACCGAAATCCAAGTAATAAAGTGTTAAGTACTAATGACAAGCTAGGGATTATTTAATTACTTTGTGAACATTTTAATTTAATTTTTAATTACTTTCTTCTGGAATTACTTAATTTCGTTTTAATTTTCTCTTTTAATTAATTATTACATGTCAAGGTTGAAATTATCCTTTTAACTCTCTTTTAAATTTTAAATTTGCAATCAGTTCTTTTCTTTTATTTCGACTCATTAATTTCCTCTTATTCCAATTTTTTTAATTAATTATTTCCTTTTATGTTGAATTTACAATTGATTCTCTCCTTAAATTATGTGATTTTAAAATTTGCAAATAGTTTGTCTTCTCTTTTTGAATTTTCTTCTCTTCTTTTATTTAAATTTAGAAATAATTCTTGATATGGAAGAGTTTACTAACTTCTAAATAAAATCTAAATAATATTTTTTTACTTGGTTTTTATGTGGGGAATTATTTATTGTTTAATGGTATTTTCTTGATTATTAGATTTCCATTTTTTTTATTTTGAGCTTGCAATTAATTTGTTCCTCTTATTAAAAAAACTCCAACACCTTGTTTCCAAAGGTATAATCTTATTTTGTATTAAATCTTCATTTAATTTTAAGTAAAAATCGAAAAAGCCTTTCTATTTTTTTTAAAAAAAAGTTTATTCTTACTGACATAATTATTTTTTTACTTTCTTAAAACTATAAAATTATATTGTATAAATTAAAATTTATTATTATAATTATTTTGTTTCTTAAAGTTATTTTTATAAATTTAACTTTTTAGGTGAAAAGAGATTATAAGATTACTTTATCCAAACTAAATCTTAACTTTTTTATATTTTGCAATCGAAATGATTTTTTAATATGTAAATGTTTATAAAAATATAATTAATTTTTATATAGATTTAATTGCAAACAATTCAGATTTCAGTCATTAAAATAAGAACTCTATTGTAGCAAAATTTTAAGTTAGAAAGCTTAAATGAAGTCAAACTATACATTTTGTTTTCATAAGTTTGCACTTATACTGTTTAATTTTTGAGGATGATAAACTTCTATAAAAATTTCTAATAAATGACCATGATAAATAAAAAATGTTCATAATAAATAATTCATCAACCCAACATTTTTAGGTCAACTGTCTTAACGAGTGACCTAACATTTTTTAGGTCAACTGTCTTAGCGAGTGACCTATTGATCTAACCTGCCATTTAAGAAATCATCCTATAATTAATTCATCAAAACTGAAATTAAATCCTCAACTACATATTAGAGAATTCCATGATTATATTCATCCAATCATCCATCTATTTCCTTTTAGAAATAATATATATATAGATATATATATATATTTCAAAATGAATAATAAATACATCTGACAAATTGCAAGTAATATTTATGCCATCTCAAGTGCAATGACAAATTGATGTAAAAGATTGAAACAAATTTGATCTTTGGCTGAGACAATCTTCTTTTATCAGTGACATTAAACTACTTTAAGATGTATAAGATATAAACCACCAAAAAAAAAAACTTTGTAGGATCAAGCAGATGGCTTCTCTCGACAATTCTACTTCATGACTGAACTTTGCTTCGAGTATCTACAATGAAGTCGAGAAACCATCAAAGAATTATCGGTTTATCCGTGTTGGTCGACCAAAAGCATGCGGTTAGAGCGGATGATCCATCCATTGCGTTTCGACTTACGAATGGATCAGTACTCGAGAGACAGTGTCTGCTTGTCGGAGGCATTGGGGGCATCAGGAGGGGAGGGTGAGTCCTCTGAGGCATCTGCAAGTGCTCCAAGCATGCTTATCACATCTGTTATGTCGTCCAGATAATACCTCGCCTTGCTTGGCTTCTGCCCCACAGTGCAGCCGAATATCGATGAGCGACGAGCTACTAGATTCTTCGAACCTATGCTTGCGACGTCTTCAAACATGTCCTCGTCCGACCGATCGTCGCCAATGCATAACACGAAATCAGCTTGTCTTCCATTCTCCATCATTGAGGATAGAATCTTCTCAACAACTAGACCTTTGCTGACTCCCTGTAAAAGCAAGAAGAGCAAGTTAGACTGTAACAAGACAAGATCCTTTAACTGGACAAGAATTCATAATAGGGCTTATATGCCTCGATACCACAAGCTATTCGTGTGGCTTCTGTTGTTTGTCTTATAAAGAGATACCAGATGAACAAACAAGAAGCATCTGGGATATTGTGGCATTCAAAAAATAAATAAATAATACAACACAACAAGAAAAACATACCTGAGGTTTAACTTCCACAATGAATTGACCACTCTTCACTGATACTGGTTCATTTGCGAGAACACTTTCGAGATGATCGAGCATTTCCTTAGACTGGGCAGAGCCAAAGCCAGGGTCTGCATCTTGATGATGCCAAACCAAGGCACTCTTTTTAGTTTCTATATAAGATCCATCCGTGGACTCGGTATATAATTTCATAACTGGTTCAACAAGTTGCATCCATTCAAAATCAGTACTCTGGTGGCAGGTTTCCCATTCTTGGTCTCTCTTCCACCTGCAAATTAAAAACCAGACCATCATATTTGTTCTCTTGATCTAATTCACAAATGGAAGATTCAGCTCTCTTCTAAGATACACACAATAACACTATTTGAATTAGTCAGATTGCTTATTCCAGAACATTTGACAGTGTTTATGCTGTGTCCAATATATCCATTCTTCTTATTTAATGCAACATAAGTTACTGGGAAAGCTAAATCCTAATAAACTCTATTCACAAAACAAATGCGGAAAAACTACAACCATATGTATTCAACAACATATCATATATTGTAAGACATTGTTGTCTGTGGATCTAATTCACACAATTTGCCCAGCAAATATTGCAAAAGGAAAAGCAAGTAGAAGAATCATACCTAATGAAGTAACCATGTTCTGCTGCGAGTCCGAGATTTTCGCAAGGCATAAACCACTCCTCCAAACCTTCACGCCCTCTCCCGCTAACAATAAACACGACATTTTTCTTGTCTGCGCATAGAGTTTTGATGATCCTGATAACCTCCGCGGTGGGCTTTTTGTTGAGAGATGTCTGTGGCACCAATGTTCCATCATAATCCAGCAAGATTGCCCTACTCTCAGCCTTCTCATAAGCAGAGACAATCCCATCAATGTGAAGCTTCCTAAAGTTAGGATCGAGTGCCACCACTCGGAATCCAAATCCTAAGCCGATTCCCCAACAATTTCTCCTGAAATGGTCCTTGCAAGACCTCTCCAAATCTAGCATGAAACTTCTTGCCCAATAGGCAACATCATGTGTGCTGACATATCGATAATGCTTCTCATGCCTCAGTTGCTTCTCCCCATCAGAGATAGATATGGCTTCATTCATTGCTTCCCCTGTAGTCTCTATGTTCCAAGGATTCACGCGAATGGCACCACTCAGTGAAGGCGAACAACCAATGAACTCCGAGACCACCAGCATACTCTTCTTTGGGCTATCAAGCTTGTCACCTTCGCCCTTGGGTATCCCCTGCTTGCATACAATATACTCATAGGGTATGAGGTTCATCCCGTCCCTGACCGCTGTAACCACAACACATTCTGCAATAGTGTAGTAAGCAATCCGCTCGACGACGGACACAGTGCGGTCGATGAAGATGACTGGGGTGTAACCATCACTGCCGAAGGCACTATTGATTCTGTCACGGCTCTCCTCGATCTCACCCTCGATCTCATTGAGGTCCCTTCCATGGCCCCTCGCTGGATTGGCTATCTGGACTAGGACAGCTCGACCCTGCCATTTGGGATGGACCTTAAGCATATGCTCAAAGGCGAGAAGCTTGAGGTTGATCCCCTTGAAGATGTCCATGTCGTCGAGGCCAAGGAGGACGGTCTTGCCTTGAAACTGCTGGTGGAGCTCGTTGACCCGCCACTCAAGGTCGGGGAGGCGAAGCACGGAGTGGAGCTGACCCATGTGGATGCCTACGGGCATGATCTTGATGCCTACGGTGCGGCCAAAGTAGTCAAGGCCGATGTAGCCGCGCTTGGACTGGTACTCGAGGCCGAGCATGCGACTGCAGCAGGAGAGGAAGTGGCGGGCGTAGTCAAATGTGTGGAAGCCAATGAGGTCGCAGTTGAGGAGGGCTTTGAGGATCTCCTCGCGTACGGGGAGGGTGCGGTAGATCTCGGAAGAGGGGAAGGGGGTGTGGAGGAAGAAGCCCATGCGGAGGCGATTGAACCGGCGGCGGAGGAAGGTGGGGAGAGCCATCAGATGGTAGTCATGGATCCACACGTAGTCATCCTCGGGGTTGATCACCTCGATGACCTTCTGGGAGAAGTACTTATTGGCGAGCACGTAGGACTCCCAAAGACCACGGTCAAACCGGCGGCCAACGGCGCCGCCGTGGTCGGCGGAGAAGGGGAGCATGTAATGGAAAAGCGGCCAGATGTTGGCCTTGCAGAAGCCCTGGTAGAACCGGTCATGGAGATCCGGCGGCAGGAACGCAGGCACGCACTTGAACCGCTCAAGCAGCGTCTGCGCGACGTCTTCCTGCTCGTGCGCCTCCACATCGACCCTCAGCGAGCCGACATAGAGCACCTCCATGTCCTCCGGCAGCCCGTCCTTAAGCTGGAGCAGCAGCGAGTCATCATCCCACCCGAAGGACCACCCGCGTCCATCCGGCCGCCGCCGGGCGCGAACCGGCAACTGGTTCGACACGATGATGATCCGCTCCTGCGGCGGCGACGACTGCACGTCCGACGCCACGCTGCTGGCCCGCTCCTCCTCCTCCTGCAGGTCCGCCAGCGTCCCCGGCACCGTCATCACCCGCGGCATCCGCCGCGCCGCCCGCTCCCCGCCCAGCCCCAACGCCGCGAAGTTCCCCGACGCCAGATCCAGAAGGTTCGTATACGATCTCGACATCATCTTTCCTAAATAACAAAACACCCCAAATCAAAATCAACTCCACACTCAATCGATCGATCGATCGATCGAATAAACAAGAATCCTTACCAGGAACCAATGCAAGATCAGAAACCAATCAACTAAGCGTATAATCCGTCGAAGAAAAGAATCGGAGACGAAGAGGGAGAAGAAGATCGAGAAGGAAACGGCGCTCGCTTTGGATCGCAACTGCGGCGGCGTCGAGACGAGGAAGGAAGGACGGAAGGAAAAGAGAGGAATCCAATTGCGGAAGGAAAGGAAGGGACGGGACGGGAAGGAAAAAGTTAAGGCGAGGGATGGAAAATGGATATGTGTGTAGGAAGGAGCGGGTGCTAAGAAGGAAACAGGATAAGGTCGGCGGAGGTGAGCTGGAATCACGCGGTTCCAAACGCACCCGCCGCCATACCCGACTCGTCGCCCGGAGGAGAACGTGGCAGTCGTGGCCACCCGTCTTGTGGAGCCCCCGGCCAGCTTGGCGAACTCGAGGCGGGGAAATAATTAATAAATTCCATATAGCGCACGTTGATTTGGTCCGGTTTAAAAAAATGAACCGACCCGGTCAAATTGCAATTCCACGGTCTCCGATTTGGCGACCGGCGCCCGCCGCCGCTGGCAAAATTGACTACGTTGACTATTAATCGACGTGATTAAGTTAACCAGTCTTCTTAGTCTAATTGATATGAAATAATTTTTTTTAAAAAAATAATATAATTTTAAAGTGGAAAATGAAATCGAATTAGATTCAAAAAAATCCGTTGACATTCCACATCCAAACTGAAATTGACACATCACTGAACTATATTTAAAAAAAAAAGAAAAAAGATATAATTCTAAATCAACGCAGTTTAATTGATGAACAAATTAAATCAAAGAATCATAAATACGTGCTACCTATTCTAACTATTTGATATAGACAAATATGATTTTTTTTATATATGCAATTACAAATATATCATTTACAATTTCTAAATTAAAAAAATTACTAATTTAAATTTACTAAAAAATATAAGATTTTCCCAAGGTGCTTAATAAAAACACATAATGAGCTATAAATTAGATGGATTTCAAGGGTTATCAATACAATATTCTATTGATTCATTTAGATGTTTGTCTAAGCAAGTTATTAGCCAATGATCATGGGATGAGTGCCCTACAATTTATTTATTTATTTATTTAAAAAAAAATCTATATGCCTTTCTAACTCATCAATCATTAAGTCATAAGGGTGAGCAACCTCCACTAAGGGAAGGAAAAGATGCTAAACGAGCCAATTAGCATAGCCCTAATAATAATTAGCGAATTAGTTAGGACATCATCGATCTTTATTAGTATTATGATTTGAGTATAAATGCATTAAAAGAGATGGGAGACCTAACTTGTAATTGATGCATGACAACATGTGTAAAATATGTAGATCCATTGAAAGTAGGAATATTAGTCGAAGAAGATTCGACTATAGGTTGCTTTTATAATCAACAATCATCTTAAGAAACTACACAAGACTCGGTAAATAGGCTTAACAAAATCATTTAAATTAGGAACATGAAACACTTGAGGAATGGTTGATTCAAAATCTCGATCAGGACCAAACAAAGAATAGCTGTTCAATCTAGTGGTGAGTGAGTCAGAAGATTAAGAGGACTAAAAGGTTTTAATGCGTATGACAATATTACTCTTGTATCTAATATTGCTTAGGGACATTGTAGGATTAAAGCTAAGTGATCCCGGCCTTGTTTACGGGTAAGTCTGGCCGGCTCAGCCAGCCAGCCTGGCGCCATGAGGGTCCAGCGGATGGACCAACCAAGACCTCGGCCGAGGGACCCTTGAGCTAGGAGGCTCCCCAGGGCGCCATCCAACCAGCGACAAGTAGGGTCGGTTAGATCGGCCCCAAGCTCCTCCGGCTCGGCGCCTAACCCCGGCCGACCAAAGCGGGCCGGGTGAGCCATTCGAACACGTGGCGACCCACGCTCCTCAGCACCACGTGAATTAGGAACAACTGGACATGACTCAATAAGACTCGGGGCATACCTGTGTCTCCATTTTCAGTTGGACGCGTGGCTGCCATGTTCTTCCTTCCTTCCCGACGGTCCTTGACACGTGGACTCGCAGGTCGGCCGCGGGTAACGGGCGCTCTTGCCCCTACGCCCCTATGTCATTTATCTAGGGTACGACTTCCATCGGGATATCGCACACCTTATCCTCCTGACATATCTCGTGGTCAGTCCGCAATCTAGTACTATCAACTACTGAGCACCCACGCCCTCCGCGCCGCTCCCTAGTGCTCTCATACGGGCTGATAGGTACTACACCCTAGTCTGTCAATCACGGACAAGGGTTGTCAGTCTCCCCCGGGCTAGATAAGCCTTCACTCCGCCTCCGCAGGTATGCGCGCGGAGCTCTATCATCCACTATCGCATTTCAATTCAGCTCCCCTATATTTCTGCAAAACTGACTTGACGTCGGAATGTCTGACCGAAAACTCCCGGGGGTTTGCTAATGGTAGTGAAGCAGAAGCTCAGCAGATCAAAGGTCATAGCGGAGAATCATTGACCTTGGATCGAATATGCTCGGACAAGGATCAGTAAAAAACAAAATGTTAAGATAAGTTAAAGTGATAAAGATGATGTAATTTTTAAGCATTGAATTGGATAGGAAAAGGCAATGCCCCATCTAACATATATATGGCGTGGTGTGGTGTGTGTGTGCCCATCTCTATCGACTCACAACTTTTAGACACGAAAGTTTGCATTATGAGGAGGAAAAGTATTGGAGATGAGTCAATGTGATCACCGCGAAGGAAAGGCAAAAAGCTATGGCTTTAGCCACGTACATATCACATATGCCAAACACTCCATCAACTAGTTAATTAATTGGGTGGCACATAAAGCAAATATCAAGGTTTTCATGATGTTGATTTGGCCAAAAACTATGATTCAATCATTATGCCACTAATTATTTAATCTAATAGAATCTTTTATTATTATTATTATTATTAGTATTATTATTTAGTTGACATTGGATATCAAACTTACATCGATTAATCCTAAATGATCTTGAGTTATCTGGAAAATTGAGAAGACATTTAGTCCATTACTCAAGGCAATCAAATAGAATCTTTTGGAGTAAAAAATGATAACGCTCATCCTACGCGACCTATTATCATCGGCTCCTGACTAGATACATACAGATAAATCACAAGAGATATTTTACCCTATCACAATGATCTTTTAATTTATATGAGAGAGGTTAAGTATCCAACGAGGCATTTTGCATGAAAATTAATCCGAAAATCTATTGGAACAACTACTTATGTAGTTATCAACAATGTCAATATGTGGGGGCAAAATAATTTTTTAAAATATCAAATAAAAATTTTGGTAGCATTAAGGTGAAATTGTCAACTGGATAGACCCTGCAAGGTCGTCTCCCACTGTCTGAAAGGGAAATAAATCATGAAAGATTTTGCCCAACAACAACAGCGCATGTAAGAAGGGTTGAGATAACCAGCAGGGCATTCCACCTACTGAAAATTAACCCAAACGTATTAACAATAACATCCTTCTATGAATCAAGTGTCTCAACCCATGGGGAAAAAAACAAATAATAGAATCTTTGAACTGTAATTTAATTGTGGATGTTTTAGTCTTGGACAATCCAGGGGTTCCGATCAAATTGGTGATTGGTTGGTTTATTTTCAAGTGATGGGATAGCTCGATGAATATTGTTGACTCGGCTTGTTCAATTGATATGGTTAGCTCAACTAACTAGCTTGGTTCAAGCAATTTTTTCTGCCCATGATCGTTTTGATTGATTTACTCGATCACAATCAACATAACCATTTTGGCTAGTTTGGACAACGTTTGCAAAATCACAATCCAAATCGTAAGATTGTACACTCCTATAATCCGAAAATATCAAAACGATCCAAGAGCATTTGAAATCATTTTCTGTAATGAAATCAAAGCAGGATTGATAGGATCCATTCAGATCAATAAGATCGGTAGAATCAGAATTTTACCCATTAGGAGTCATGATCTATAAAGACTCAATTTTAGATTAAAAAATATTATTTAAAGTCTTTTTCAAAAATTTTATTTTATATTTGAGATTATTTTTATTTATTTATTTATTTTTGCATAGTTAGGATTTCAACTTTTACCGAGAGTTATAATTTGAAATTATTTAAAATATTTATTTAGTTAATGTTCGACAATTTTGATCATCAAGAATATTTTCTCCCATTCCTTTCTCTAAAATTATAATTTTAGATATCTATTTCTTGTTTTCTACTAATCAACATATCTTTATATATTCCTTTATTTATTGGTTCTTTTTTCTATAATATATCTAACTATCTATATCATTCGATTAATAGTCCAACTAAATCAATCTATTTAGTATGCTCAACCTACCTTTTACCTAATTCATTTAGGACGATAAGTTCAACTCATTAGCCTCCTTAATTGACTCATTTTATTTTACTTTAAAAAAAATATGAATATTATACTTCATAAAAGAAAATTAAGATACTTCTTTTTATATATATATATATATATATATATATTATATATATATATATATATATATATATATATATATATATATATATATATATATTCATTCAATTAGATAAAAACAAAATTGTCCTCCGGAATTAGAATGCATGATTGTAGGCTAAATCGATTTGACCATTACGTCCACGTGGAGCAGTCTCACGTCGCACGTGCCGAGAAATATGCTACAGGCCAAGGCGGCCAGACCCGACCTGGCCAAGCCAGGCCCGGCCCCATGCAGGTAGCAACACGGCAACTCGACACGAGTGTCCCGAGACACGTCACGAGTGTCCCGCCCGCTCCAATCCATCTCTTTCGCCAAGAAAGCGAGACGATGGAATCTAGGGATGTCAAAAATAAATTCGACATCTGACAATCCAATCTGAATCGATTCTAAAAAAATTCAAATTCGAATTAAAAATTTTAGATTCAGATCGAATTCGAATTAAAATTTTCGGAATCGAATTCGAATTGATCCGAATTTAATATTTAGTGGATTTTTTAAGTTAAATCAAATTTTATTTTAAAAATTAAATATTTTTTACGTATATTAATATTAGTATCATCACGATGGAGTATTGAGATAAAAATGAAAATTATAAGAAAAATAGTAAAAAAACGTTTTGAATCGATTTTTTCGAGTTATTCGGATCGGATTCAGGTTGAGAGTTGTTCAGGTTCGAATTTGAGTTTGGATGTTTCGGATTAAATTCGGGTTCGAATTGAAAATTTCAATTCTTTTTTCTCAACCCGACTCGACCCGAATTCACACCCTATTAAATCCTCATGCATCCTATTCATGTTCATGCATTTTTCATATAAATTGATTTACCTCCTTCTTTCTTGCTTCCTTCCTTCTTAGTTATTATTTCAGTTTTCTTCGGCTGTTCCTCTGCGCTGGGCTCCAGACACTTTAAATCTTCACCAACTTCCAGCCAACATTCTAGGATAATTTTGAAAACTCATAGAATTAATTTTTTTAAACTTTTAAAAATAAATCCATATTCACAAACATTCATTTACCAGTTTATTGGGAGCTTGGCGTTCCGTTGCAGCGACTCGAGTTATCTTCCCACTTGACATCGATCCTTCCTGGGAATCGAGGCTTACATGCTAGATAGAACGAGGATAGTTGAAGATGCAGACTTCATCATATCCTCTCCTGCGACTGGAGATGCGCTATGTGAGCGAGTGAAAAAAGAGAGCAGAATTCAAGGGGGAAGACGGTAGTAATGATATGTGAACTCACCCTGCTCTGCCACAATAGGTGGGACTGTAATTGTAGATGAGATTGTCCAGGACTTTATCAGCACGAGGTCTGTTTGAGGATTTCCCTGCTCCACTGCAAATAGACACATCTAGTTTTAGAACAGTTCTTGATAGGCCCAGAAAATCGATATTAATGAAACAGTGATGAATCAATCAGAACCTGAAGAAGTAGTTGGCAACATGTTGAGTTACCCGCACTGCATTTTTCTACATGCAGGAATCCAAATGTTTAGTTAAACTCGTAATCTGTTTCCTATACTAAGGTTTTATGATATATCAAGGAAGAAAGATGCCTCAATGTTTTGCCTGAATTTATAAATATTGAAGAGTAAATTACAAGAATCAGAAGTAGTGGTATTGGGATAGAAACTGCTTGTTGATGATATGAAGAAAATTGGCGTGGTGATTATGATTACCTCTGGATGCCACTGGAAGCCAGTTACAGGATAGTTATAAGCTTGAACGGTTGAAATGTAAACCTAAACTTGTAAAAAGTAAAAGGGACAAAAGTTCATTATAAGGAATCAATATGCATGGGCATAGATGTCAAATATGTTACGCCTTCTAACAGATATGACACCTTGTAGTAGTACCTTAGTTTTCATCCTTCGATGTTGTCAGAATTCTGAAAAAGCTTGAGAGTGCAGCATTGCCTTGAAATTTTTTAGGTGATATGCCAAACTTGCAATAATTGCAAGAGGTCAACACAAGAAAGAAATGTTAGGCTGCAAAAATGGAGTGATCGGCCTATATATGTAACTTATGGTGATACAGAAGCGCAATAAATAGTGAGATTATCAATATGGTAGAAAGAAAGTCCCTGAAACAGTCTAATGAGTGAACATTTCGAGTAGGATCAAATCAGATGGCATACTAAAAGTACAGGAATATACCTTTTTTTCCCAAGATCCCAAAAAAGAATTTAAAAGAAAATGACCATTCTTAGAAAAAAAAAGAATAAAGATCATATAGTTTAAATTAACATACTTTATGATTTTGCATGGCAAGGCACTCTGTGCTTAATTTCCTCAGTAACTCGGACGGGAATCTGTAGAACCAAAGCTATGACGTCAGGGCTGGGTGCATAATTCTACTTTTTAATTGACCCATTGACTAAATAGACAGCTAAACAATAAAAACAAGTATAAGGATGGTGATGAAAAATCTGTACAACGACAGAAAAAAAAAATAGTTTGGAACTGAAGTCCACCATACCAAAGGCTTGTTTAACCGTGATAAATAATTAGTTGAATAGTACATGTTTAAAGTCTGAAATGTTTCCGGAACCGAGACAACAAAAGTCGATATGTTGCCTCACATGGATGGAATAACCAAGCAATGCAATGCGATTGACTGCGATAATTTTGAATGATACAAATAAGAAAGCCTTTTTTGTACTCTACTGTTTCAGGACTCCTTTTGCCAGAACATAAAGATTTTGTGATGAACTTGTGATTGATAAGATATTAAACCCCATAATTATTTCTTTTTAAATGATCCAAAACAGGAAAAAACCAAACATCCATTAGCGGAAAATACTGCATAGTAATTTTTATTTAGACTACTATTATAGTCATTATATAAACAAACTATCATTATGTCTCTCGGAAGACCCAAATGTATAGTGACTGTAGAGAATAGCACAAGTACCACACGACAATGAACGGGCATTTCACATGAGGTTAGTGAAAGCAAAGCACTCTCTCAACCAAAGAAAGCATAAAAGGAGGCGGAAGAAAAAGCAGCACTAAAAAATTTCACCTCCAACATTGCATGTATGATAAATCAAGTGATCTTATATTTTATTTTTTATCTTCTTGTTATACAATTAACAAATTACAAAAAGAGTAATCGTTGCACGTACCGCTCAAATACAGATATTCGTCTGTATAATCTTGGAAAAAAAGAGTAGATGCTTGATTTTCTCCATGAAACTTCTCTAATATATCACTGTCCTACAATGATCATTGAAAGTGTAAGAATTCTTGTAAGTCAAATGCCATTAATTTACAAATTAAGAAATCAACACTAATTTGATTGTTGTGTTGTAAAAAAAAATTCTTCCAATAGGCATATGTGTATGCATCATAGCCCCAATTGACTTATATGTATATGCATCATAGCAAATGCACTTTATTAGCTAATGAGCTTTAGAAAAAGACAAATGCAGAAGAAATTTTGTAATCAGAATATTAAAAGCTAAATTGATGCAATAGTGATGCTAAATTAAGATTCTAAGGCACAAGTGTTGAATGGTGTATTGAATTAGAAATCTGCAAGAATCATGAGAACATGAATATATGATATACAGAAGAAAGTTCATTGATATCTTCCATGTAAATATAAAAAAGACCCTAAACACAGATTCCTTTATTGCAAATAAATCAAATGGATAAACTAATATTACAAGTGAATTGAACTAGTAGTAAATTAAGCAACCCAAAAGAGTTCACGAGGCCATGCATGCACACATAAGAAAATCCAGATTATCTTCTGTGTTATTGGTATAAATCAGATCACATAGAAAGACACTTTTGTGCAGACATTTGAAATATCTTTGCTGTCACCCATAAGACCATAATCTGAAAATGATCATAAACTACCATTTGGGGACCAAAAAAATCATAGGTGGTTGTTAATACATGGGAATTAAGGAAACCAAAAACGAAGGAGTATTTGATAGCATCATTATTATTCTTTCAGTGGTAACTTCATCAACTTAGGCAAAGGCCTCATGTTGGAGCCAATTATGAGTAAAGCTGCAGTATGATTAAGAAGCAGACTGAAGTAACCAAGCAATGTCTACCTAGAGAGTAAGATGCAAAAAATAATCACAAATAGTATGCATACAGGGGTAATTTCATATTCTTCAATTTACAATGGATCAGCTAACAAGACGGTGGAATAATGGCTTGCATGATATAAACACTATGTTAACATAATAAACTTCTCAAAAGGATCAATCAGAAAATCCACATTCCTATCAAAGATTATAATCAAGTAATGCACAAGAGATTTGGCAGTTGACCTTGCTGATAATCGTGCTTAGAAGTTCAAACCCTAAACAAATTGCAAACAAGGGAATTCTCCTGCATCATTTCTCTCCAGAACAATCTGTCACCAAATGAAACAGTATATATTACAGGATTAGTTTACGGATCAATTCATTTATGTAAGTGAGTCTGTGATTTTTTGTATATTCACACTATTGCGACCCAATTTAGTTGTTGAATAGATGAATACGGTTTAAACTATGGTCAAAATTAGATTGAAAAAACAAGACAACAGTCTATTGCGCCTCCATCGAACAAATATTAGGCAATCTACAAACAAAAAGACATCACTTTCCACCCTGATTAAGATTAACACTAGTACCTGGAAAACCTTTTTAATCGTTTCATAGTACAGTCCTTCCTTCGCCCATCCGCCGGTGAACACTACTCCATTGACCAAATTCAGCTTCAGCAGAAAAAAATAATAGACATTCACGTAAGCTTCAGAATAGTTCATTCGATAAGAAAATCGTAAGTAAAATAAAAGAGGAATTGCCTACCTCAAGAAGAGTCTCTTCGGGCTCGTTGTAGATTAGAGGGATGACGCGAGCACCCGCGGACTCGGCGAACTTGACGTAGGAGGCTGGAATGTTGGAGTCACCAAAGGCGTTGCTCATCCTCCCGGAGGCGCCGTCTCCGGGTTGGCTGACGATCCCGATCACCGGCAAGCAGTAGGCGCCATCTCGCGGGTACCCAAATGGCTCATCGTCCTCCCTTTCCTCACCGCCGGATAGTAAGATCGAGCCGCCCATGGCTTCTTCGCAGGACGAGGAGGCGTCGGCGAGGAGGAGAAGAGAGATTCATAGGAGTCCTCGTCGCCGCGTAGCCAATCTCTGGTGGAGGGTTGTGAAACGCGAAGAAAGAAGCAGAAACGTACTCGGCATACTGTCGAATTATACCATAATCAAATCTTCGTTTACTGTTTTAGATACCCAAGACTTTGCCTTACTCATAATCCTTACTCGGTCCCACTTCGATATGCATCTAATTGAACCAGAGGGCGGTACGACTGTGCCATAAGTCGGGAAATGCATCTAAATTTTGATGTTCGACAATGCCTCCGCCTTCGATGGCCACTGTCCCATCACACCCATCCTTTAATGGCCGCTTGGCATCATCCAACGGGTCAAAAGCCCGCCACGTCATCGGTAATCACGAGTGGATAGGAACCGCGGGTGATTCTTAACAAATTGAAACCGAACGTCCACATCCCCTGTCGAGCGCGCCAATCGTAGTGCGAGAAAGTTCATACGTGGCGATAGACTACGGGCGAGATTGGGAGTGCGGTGTTTCTTGAATCCTCGTCAGATTCCGTTTCTGTTAGGGAAGTGACTTCACAGCACGCTAGCTTTATCCGTTTCGGGCATCGCCGATGTGGACCTTAGCTGGATTAAAGCTTGTTGGTCCCTACTATTTGGCGTACTTATACTTTGGATAATCTAAAAAACAGTTACGTACTGTACAAGTATACACATCGTCCAGTACACCATAATCCATGGTAAGTGTTTTAGAAGTGGATGATAAGTCATCGGGTGTAGTCTTGAGTGTTACGAAGAAGGATTCTCGTGTCTGTAAGATTAATATGAGTGTTAAAGGGATACATCGAAAAAAATTTCGACGGAGCCCTTTCTAACGCTCAAGTCATGAATTACTCCAAGATATAGAAGGAGCAAGAAAGTAAATCAGTATATTTCTCAAAAAATCCCTCGCTTATCTAGGAGTCTAAGCACCTTATATAGTTATTGCTCTTCTCCTGCAAGTGCTCACATGTTGTTGTAACTATTCTCATATTCCCACGCCTCCTAATTCGTGGTTGTCTGCCAGTTATCTTTTACTGGAGACTCCTGGTAACGATGGTCATGCACATTAACTCATGCGCTGCCGGGTGTAACTGTCAATTGACATTCTTATTTAAGAAAGGGGACGTTCAAAACGGTTGTCACATGTATTAAATATGTCATTATCATCGTTAACGATAAACTTCTCTTATCCACACACTCTCTCTCCCAAGCTGGTTTCGGGCTCCGCTCTCTGAGCTGGGTTCAGGAACTCTCAGTGCCTGAGCCAGTCTCGAGCATACCTCTTCAGAGGTGCTTTCGGGAGCTCCAGCCCGAGCTGGTCTCGGATCTCCTAGCCTGAGTTGATCTCAGCGCCTTTTCTCCTGAGTTCGTCTCAGAGACTTTCTCAAAGCATTTCTCATGACACGCAGTCTCCCATCGTCACGTGTTTAACTTGGGTTATTCATCCCGATCATGAGTCCCGCATTCAAATCTAATCGAAGGAAGTTTGTCTGACTGATTAAACTTGTGGTGTATCGAGAGAGAAATGTAGATAGAATGTGCAGTTAACATTCCTCATTGCTTGATGACTTTATGGGTCCTAAGAATCTAAATATTCGTGCCAGGACTCGAAGCAATCGTTTGAATTGGTCCTAAAAGTTACACGAGTTCCAATACCTTATAATGATGGTTGTCAATCATTCATCAAAAGAGCATGGGGTATATTACCGACGAGAAATCTTTCTTGTGAATAAACTATCACCACGTGGCAAGATCCCCTCGAAGCGCCCTTCCATTGATGTGCTTAGTCGAGTCATACCAACCGATGGCTATAATGAGTTGTATGCCCCGAGATCTATGACTAACTCTTATCCATGTGTCGCGCATCCATCCCCTTGCATCACCGCTGCCCCCCTCTCTTATAAAAGGGGAAACGAAGATGACCTTCTGCCTTCTTGCACCGTTGACCATTGGAGCTCGTTACTTCCACCTCCTCTCACTAAAGTCCTTCCTCTCTATATAAGTCTTACTAAGCCCTCCTCTCCTTCTTCTATCATCCACTTCTCTTCCTCATAACCATGGGCAAGAGTGGAAAGGCGGAGGGAAAGAAAGGACAGAGCAGGAAGGAAGAAACCAATGAGAAATAGGCTTATCAGCCTAAGTGGTACGAGGTCACATTATCAAGGGTTAAACCTGGCGTTTTACGGGGCGCCTGTGAAACCTATGGCATCCCAACAGACTTTGAAGTTAGGGTTCCTATGCTCAACCAATCTCCCGTGGAACCTCCTTTAGGGTTTTACATTTTTTTCCCTAGGTCAAGTAGACTTCGATCTCCGTTTTCTAATCTTTCATTTCTTTATGATCATCTCTTAATATTTTGACATTCCCCTTCACCAGATGGCTCCAAATGTCTTTGCTCAGATGAGCGGGACGTTCCTTTTATTCAAGCTATTTGGGATACCCTTAACCCTCATTTTTTTCATAATTTCTTCCTTCTTTCCACTCGCTCCAGCTACAGATTCATAGATGACATCCCTTCTTTCCACAAGGGATAGAAAAAACACTTCTTTTTTATCAGACTTTCCGAGCAACCTTTCTGCCCGACTCGCTGGTGGGAAGACCTAGCTCCCCCCCCCTCCCGCGGAACTGAGCGACTTCCAGCAAGATCAGAGGTACCGACGAGCCAGAAACATGTTGGCCGGAATAAAGTTCCATAGCCCAAACATGCTCCAATGCGAAGGACATCTGTTTCGGGTTAAGATTAGCCCCAAGGCCACCAGCCTTGGCCGTGACCTCAGTAAGTATGCTATTTTATTAAATGTCTATTTATACTAGTTGATATTCTTTTGCCTTTGTTTTGCAGAAGTCATTATCCTCGCCTGATCCATGAGCAAGCTTCTTAAGTGGAAGTTAGTAGATGAGAAGGCGCTGACTCCTTCTCAAGCTCTTGCGGACCCACCCTCAGAGCCCGATGAAGACTCTAAAAGGACTTAAAGTCAGGAGTCTCTCACTGCTGAGCTATCGACTAACCAAGAGGTCGGCCCCTCCCGCACGTTCGCCGGGGCACAAGGGGACGATGAGTAACTAACTCTGGTCCCTGCGTCCGTAGCGGAGCCGACTCGAGTATTAAGTCCTCTACCTCCTCAGCGAAGATTGCTTATCCTTCCCGCCGAGGAGGAGGAGGAGAATGAGCCACCTGCCATCCTTCAGAAGCCCACACCCCCTCTTGCCCTTCAAAAGAGGAAAACTCGATCGGCTCGAGCTCCCCTCCGCATTCCCGAGGACGAGGAGAATATCGTTCCTCTTTCCAAATTTCAAAGGAGGACGATGTTGCCTATTGCGAAGTCCAAGGGGAAAATTGGGCCATCCTTTGGGGAAGCACACTCACTTCCTCCCTCACCAGGGGCCCTCAACCCCAAGGGCAAGAAGGTCCGGTTTGAAGAACTAGAACCTACGAGCGCCCGTCTCCGCCGGAAGCTACAGGCTGCTGAGAAGGTGGCTACACTCGGGCCCCAACATATACAAATTAGGGAGCTACCCTAGGAGAGTCAACCTTCGAAGGAAATATCATCGAGCACCAACGACGATCCTCCGGGGCCCTCAGTCATACCAATCGAGGAGACTCGCCAAGTGGTTCTCCCCTGCCCGCTGCTCCGAAGCTACTTCCAGCATACTCTCCCCGAGAAGTCGGGAGGCAATGAGGGAGCGTACCACTAATTACATCACTTCTCTCAGGGAAATGCCTTTCGCGGGTGTGATCGCTCGATTATATGAGTCCTTCTAAAGGTATAATTTCATTTATTTTTCTTATTATCTCTTCCTTTATTCTTACTGCTTCCTGTATTAGGCTACACCTGAATGTCTACTCTTGGGTCGCCGGATGCTTCCCGAGCAAGAGACCAAAGTACAACAGCAGCTAGTGGTTGAGCTCGAGGCGGAGGACTGGTGAGTTAAACAGGAAGGCCAGATGCAGGCCGAGGTTACCAGAGACCTCCGTGCCAAGTTTAAATATTCTAAGGACAACTCTCGAGCTCTGGAGTCAAGCTTGAACAATGTTCGGCATAGGAACACCTTCTGTTTGAGAGAACTAAATCTCTTTCAATAGAGGTGGTTCAACTGACTCATGAGAAGAAGCAACTCCAGACTTGGAATACCAAACTGCTAGAAGATGTTCGCCTCCTGGAGTTATCGACAGAGGAACTCAGTGGTCGAATCAAGGAGTAGGCAAACAAGATAGCCAAGAAGGAAACAAAACTACAAGCTCTTGCCGCCTATGTATTAGACCAACAGGATAACCTCTCCAGAGCTGAGTCTCGCTTATCGACGACTAAGGAGCAGCTTGAGGAGGTGCTGACGGCCCGAGACCAGGCTCTGGCTGACGTGGCGGGGATGAAGGTTGATTGGGATCAGGCCCTCAAAGAGCTAGAGAGTTAAAACGCTAGCGAGGAATCCCGCCAGTCCGAAGTAGAGGCTACAGTCAAAGCCAAATTCCTCCAATTCGAGGAGTTTGGTGACATTATGATCGATCAGTAGTGAAGCGGCTCAAGCAGGGCTTTAACAGAGCTATCCAGCAAATTCAGTGAGCCAATGTATTGAAGCCAGGTGTCTACTTGAGCTTCGTCAGCGTCGGCCAAGCCTGGGAGGAGTTGTCTGTAGATGAGAAAGAAATGTAATTTGTTTTCTCCTTTGGCTATTGGGTGGTTTCTCGAACACCTACAATTGTAAACCTTGTGTCTTTGTCTGATTATCTGAATGAATTTATTTTGCTCCATGTGTCATACTTTGTATTTTGTCTATAATTTGACCTGTTTATAATTTGACTTGTGTATTATATCTCGTACTTTGTCTTTTGCTCATAACTTACTTCGTCATAACTTCTTATAAAGTTCCATGGAATTGCAATTTGCTTTTCTTTTGACCAACGCTAAATCAACTCTTGTCGAGTACCGCTTCCCTGTCAACTATTCACCCTATGCTTGATACTTTCTTTTTACGTTAGGGGGAGTTAAGTCCTTAGAGTATCCTTGTCCACTACGTGCTAGCCAGGATGGATTTCGACTTCTCCTGACCGGGCATTACTATCATCATGATCATATTTTGGGCATCCTCGGCACCACAAGCTGGAAGGAACTCGGACTGCTCCCGGTCGGGCATCCTCAGCACCTCCGCCAGGTCTACATAGCTTGGGCATCCTAGACACCACAAGATGGTAGGAACTCGGGTTGCTTCCGGCTGAGCATCCTCAGTACCTCGGCATCCTTAGTACCTCGGCCAGGTCTACATAGCTTGAGCATCCTCGGAACCACAAGCTGGTATGGACTTGGGCTACTCCTGGTCGGGCATCCTCAGTACCTCAGCCATGTCTACATAGCTTGGGCATCCTCGACACCACAAGCTGGTAAGAACTCGGACTGCTCCCGGCTGAGCATCCATAGTAGCTCGACCAGGTCTACACAGTTTGGGCATTTTCGACATCACAAACTAGTAGGAACTCGCGGCAACATGCTTCCATTGAATTCCCAACTATCATTTTTCCTGTTCATTTGCTTGACCAAACTCCAAGAAAATACACATACATGTACAAGTAGAGGTATGTAATGACCAGCTTACTCGACATGGTAAAGTCAGAGGTGACTTACGTTCCATGGTCTATCTAGCCTCATGGCATTACCATCTTGCAAATAATAACTACCACTCATGAATTTTTCGACAAACGTGTAAGATCTACTCCATTGAAATTCGAGCTTTTCGACGTCGCCAATCGGCTTGATCCTTCTCCATACCCGATCCCTGACTTGGAAAGTCCAAGGGATCACCCGGCGGTTGTAGACTTGTTGCATGCGTTGGCAGTACGAAGCTAGTTGGGTAGCTGCTTTGTCGCACACCTCCGTCACCAGGTCTAAATCGAGTAGTCGCTCCTGGTCATTATTCTCCTTGATATAAAGTTATCGCGAAGTTGATTCGTCATCTATCTCAACAAGGATCACGACCTCCGCACCATAGACCGGATTAAAAGGACTCTGCCCGATTCCTCTTTGGGAGTTGTTCGATAGGACCATAGAACGCTCGTGAGTTCTTCCACCCAACTTCCCTCGACATGTTCCAACTTTATCTTGAGTCCTCTGATTATTTCTCGATTAACAACTTCGGCTTGACTGCTGCTTTGTGGATAAGCGATGGAAGTGAAGGCCTAACGAATAGCCAACCATTCACACCATTATCTGAGTTTGCAATCCGAAAATTGTCTGTCATTGTCCGATACCAACTTGTGAGAGATTCAATACCTGCAGAAAATATCCTTCTAACGGATTTTCATCATGGCCACCTCAATAATTTGGGCGAGTGGCTCAGCTTCGACCACTTGGAGAAGTAATCCACCAGTACTAATAAGAACTTTTTTTTGCTGTGACCCCATTGGAAAAGAACCAACTATATCTATCCCCCACTGATCGAAGGGACAAGAGACCACAGAGGTCTGAAGTAGCTTAGTTGGGCGATGCGAGATATGTTGGTACTTCCGACAAGACTCGCACCCAGCGACAAACTTGCTAGCGTCTGCTTATAACATGGGCCAAAAATATCCGACTAGAATAATTTTCCTAGCTATTGACCGGCATCCGATATGATTCCCGTAGATGTCTTCATGAACCTCTCGCATGATATACTCAACGTCCTCGGGGCCAACACACTTAAGTAATGACCTGGCGAATGCTCTCTTATAAAGTTGTTCCCCTATCAAAGTGAACCCAAAAGCCCTACGACTAAAGAGTCGGACCTGATCAACACTTGTAGATACTGTTCTATCGAGTAGGAACTCTACATTGATAGAATTCATGAATTAAAAATTAGAATTCATGAATTCTTACAAGTATATCAAAAAGAAAAGTCTAATTTGATATCTGTTTATTATCACTTTGAAAGAAGATATTACATCCCTTTATATAAGGTTAAAATGAATTCTATAATTCATATCAATCGATGTGGGACAAAATACAAATATAAAATAATGCATATGTTAACATCCCCTCTCAAACTCGTGATGGTGTAGTGAGAAACATTGAGAGTTTGTCAAGAAAGAACTGGTGACGCTTGATGGTGTGTGCCTTTGTGAAGAAATCTGCAAGCTGCATCGAGGATGAGACAAAAGGTAAGGATATGGTGCCTCGCTCGAAATGGTACCGAGTAAAGTGGCAATCGATCTCAATATGCTTGGTGCGTTCATGAAAGACAGTGTTGTGCGCAATCTGAATAGCACTCTTATTATCGCAGTACATCGGTGTCGGACCACTAAGGGAGACGCCCATATCAGTCAATAGCCAGCGTAACCATATAATCTCACTTGTAGCAGAAGCCATAGCGCGATACTCTGCCTCAGTTGAAGAGCGAGAAACAACATCTTGTTTCTTACTTTTCCATGAAATAAGTGAATCACCTAAAAATACACAATAACCCGTAGTCGATTTTCGATCAGTTTGGTCAGTTGCCCAGTCGGCATCAGAAAAAGCGCGAAGCTCCAAAGATGAGGTCAATGGAAACAAAAGACTCTGATATAGCGTTCCCCGAAGATAACGAAGAATACGCATAACTGCAGCCCAATGAACAGATGTAGGTGAGCAAACGAACTGACTGACAATGTGAACAACATATGCAATATCAGGCCGAGTAATAGTGAGGTACACCAGACTACCCACGATTGATCGATATAAAGTTGGATCAGCAAGAGGATCCCCATCAGTAGGACTGTAACGAACGTTGACCTCAAGAGAAGAGTCAACAACACGAGTATCTGTGAGACGAGACCGCTCAAGAATATCTGAAGTGTACTTAGACTGAGATAGAAGATATCCCCTTTCAGAATAAGCTACCTCAATACCTAGAAAGTAACGTAGATTACCTAAATCTTTCATCTCAAAACGATGAGACAAAGTAGCTTTTAGTTCTGAGATACAGTCAACATCATCTCCTGTAATAATCATATCATCAACATACAACAAGAGCATAATATGGCCTGCAGAAGACGATTTAACAAATAATGCTGAATCATGAGAGCTAGAAGTAAAACCAAGTGAAGATACTGCAGAGGAGAACTTGTCGAACCAAGCTCTCGGGGCTTGTTTAAGACCATATAGGGCCTTCTTAAGCCTGCACACTTGTCCTGGCCGATGAGAAACACCAGGTGGAGGGACCATGTAGACTTCCTCCTGAAGATCTCCATTCAAAAAAGCATTTTTAACGTCCATTTGTGAAATACTCCAGCGACGAACAGAAGCTACTGCAATAAGAACCCGGACAAATGTCATTTTTGCAACAGGTGCAAAAGTCTCCTCATAATCCATACCATACTCCTGAGCATAACCTTTTGCAACCAAACGAGCTTTATATCGCTCAATAGAGCCATCAGACTTGGTTTTAATCTTGTATACCCATCGAGAACCAATAATTTTCTTACCAACCGGTGGAGAAACCAAATCCCAAGTACCAGTTCTGTCCAAAGCAGACAATTCCTCATTCATAGCCTTTTGCCAAAGAGGATCACGAGATGCCTCAGAGTAAGAGGTGGGCTCACAAAGAAAATTGTTGGAAACTAAAAAGGAAGCGAAAGATGGTGTATAGCAAGAGTAATCAAAATCAGATACCTGAGTAGATCGACGAGTGCGTGTAGGATATCGAGGTAAGTTTGGATCCGTAATTATGGGAGGTTCTGAAGCAGTCGTAGAAAGAGGATGGGTGTCAACATCATTTGTTCTACAAGTAGGATGAAGCGGAACATTCGATATAGTTTCATGAGGGTTAGCATTTTCAGATGGATAATCAGTAGTAAAAGGATCAATTTGAATGAGATCAGATTTCGACATGTCATGTGAGGCAGGTGGCATAGTGAAGAAAGGAATATGTTCAATAAAAGAAGCATTACGAGAAACATACAATTTTCCAGAAGCTGAATCATAACAACGATAACCTTTCTGCACAACCCCATATCCAAGAAAAACACAAATGGCCACACGAGATGATAACTTATAACGTTCTGCATGTGGACGAAGAACAAAGCATGTAGAGCCAAAAACCCTTAAATGAGAATATAATGGAGTGTGACCAAATAATTTAGCATATGGAGAAATCCAAGAGTTATGAGCGGTAGGGATCCTATTAATAAGATACACAGATGTAAGGACAGCTTCTCCCCAAAATTCACTAGGAACACTAGCGGATAACAGCATAGATCGGGCGGTCTCAATAATATGCCTATGTTTTCTCTCGGCTACTCTATTCTGTTGTGGGGTATCAGTACAAGAGGACTGATGTATTGTACCATCATCTTTGAAAATACCAGAAAGATCTCCACTAGTATACTCTCCCCCCCAAATCAGCTCGAAAACACTTGATAGTGGCAGAGTGCTGAGTTTTTACATAGGCCTTAAACTCAGCATAAATATGACTAAGATCAGAACGACGTTTCATTAAATAAATCCAACAAAAACGAGTGTGATCATCAATGAATGAAACGTAATATCGAGAACCTCCCTTAGTGGGAATAGGTGCCGGTCCCTAAACATCAGAATGAACTAAATCAAAAGGTGCCGAAGAAGTGGAAGTACTTAAAATAAAAGGCAAAGCAGAAAATTTTCCATGTTTGCATCCACTACAATCAGAAATATCATCAGGTGGTAAATCACCAAGTACATCAGAAGTACACATAGAACGTAAATGAGAACCTGATAGATGACCAAGTCTAGAATGCCACAAATAAAATTTTGAAGAAGAAGGTGTCAAATGAAAGGAAGACAAATTGACAGGCATTGCTGCTACGTGTGTGGGAAGATGCAGTTCATCCAACACATAAGGTCCTTTCCCTTTTCTATGCCCTGTCCCAATCACTCTCTTGGATTTTAGATCCTGCACATAACAAGAATTTGGAAGAAGACCAACAAAACACCCAGAGTCACATAATTGACCAACAGAAACAAGGTTCATATGTAATTTAGGGATAAAATAAACATCAGGTAAAGATAAAGAGGGTGTTTGGATAGAGCCAGTTCCTTTCAATGACATTTGTGTACCATCCGCAGTCATAACAGAAATAGATGGAGGGTCAGGAGACATATATGTAAAAGAAGAAGAATCATGAGACATGTGATTACCAGCTCCAGAATCTAAAATCCATGGAGATGAAGGGATACCTGACCCAATAGACGAAGATGAGCTGGAAGGAGCAGAAAGAGCATAATTATGAGGTTCCTTTTGAAATTGCTGAAAGGCAAGGAACTTCTGAAATTGGTCGACAATAGAATTAGTACCAGTATTCACAGAAAACTCTGAAGCTGAAGCTGAGTGATTTAAGGAGGGCACAAAAGCTGCTGGAGTAGATGGATAAAGATTTTGAGATGGACCCTCAAAATACATTTTTTGTTGCCCGCCTTGATATTGTTGTGGAGACTTCCGTCCGTGCCCTGGAAGCTTCCTAGCCGATTCTTTCCGAAGCTCAGGGCATTGATTCTTCTAGTGCCCTGGTTTCTTACAATAATTACAGTTTTCTGTGACAGATGTTTTATACTGGTGTGCAGGAGCTGCTATGATCGGTGCAGACGGAGAGGCTGCCAAAACCGAAGTAGAAATATTATGCACCCCTTTTAGAGTCTTCAAACAAGTTTCTTCAGCCATGAGTTCATTTATTACATCTTCAACAGATGGTAGAGGTTTACGGTGCAAAAGACTTGAGCGACAATTTTCAAATTCTGGACGAAGACCCATAAGTAGTTGAACAAGGCGATCCTCATCTCTACATTTAATATAAGCATCACATGTTTGTAATTCAACAGATTCTATCAATGCTAACCGATCCCAAAGAGTAGTCATTGCACAGAAAAAATCCTGAATACTTAAGTCATTTTGCACTAATGCACAAATTTCAGATTGTAATTGATACTTGACAGCAAAGTTATTTTGCACAAATAATTTTGACAAATAATCCCAAATTTCTTTTGCAGTTTTAAACTTTGCCAATTGAACACCAATTCTGTGTTCAACAGAGTTGTTGATCCAAGTGATAATCTTTGAATTATTTGTATCCCAAATACAAAACAATTCATCAAATTTTTCAACACCAACTACAGGGCATTTGATTTTTCCAGAAACATATTCCCAAACTCCTTTGCCCTTCAGAAAATTAGTCATCACATAATTCCAATACGAATAATTTTTTCCATCTAAACGGACACCAATAGATTGCAACAAATCGTCACCTCCAGTCATTGTAAACAATTTTGAACAGAACAATCCAAAATAACAAATAACAATCTCAAATCCCAACTAACAAACGATCAAGGCAATCAAAACAATATCCAATCTCAAACGAAATAAAACATTTAGGGCAGATCTAACCATTCAGATGCGGAAGCGATGGAGATAAATCGAACCATAAAATCACGAGCAGTGAAACAGCAAGTATTTAACAGGGCTCTGATACCATGATAGAATTCATGAATTCTTACAAGTATATCAAAAAGAAAAGTCTAATTTGATATCTGTTTATTATCACTTTGAAAGAAGATATTACATCCCTTTATATAAGGTTAAAATGAATTCTATAATTCACATCAATCGATGTGGGACAAAATGCAAATATAAAATAATGCATATGTTAACATACATAAGGTTTTCTCCAATCATGTAGTATAGTACCAACAGGTCCTCCTTCTATCTGAGCCACAACTCCCTCCTTGCTGATAGGTTCATCCAATGCTATAACGCTAAAGAGCTTGTAAACTTAGTCAACTCATCCGCCTTGACGTTATCAGCTCGAGATATCTTCTGCAGAGTTACTTCAACAAAAGAAGAGAGAACATGCTTTGTATGTAGGAAAGAAAATCGTCTTTACATGCAGGAGAGAGATTAAATAATTTTAAAGTTGTTGGCGTATGCTGGCTAGATCAACTATTGTCCATGATCGCCCTTATAAGGGTGTGTAAGCTATCAAATTCATGCTGGGTCGTCCAGGGTCACCCTTAGTGGAGCTAATTTTCTCTCCACTTAGTGGAGCTGATTTTCAAACCAACTCTATTTGGCGGAGCTGAAAAAAATCAACTCCGTTTAGTGGGGCTAGTTTGAAAAAATCAACTCCATATTGGAGTTGATTTTTTTTTATTTACATGCAGTAGAAAGAACATACTTTGCATGCGGGAAAGAAAATCACCTTTGTATACAAGAGTGATTAAGGGGGTGTTTGGTAGACTTATTTTTCATTTTCATTTTCGGTAGAAAATGCGATTTTCTAAAAAACGTATTTAGTTTGTATTTTTCAACCTTGTTTTCCAGAAAAAGATTTAGCGTTTTCTGGAAAACTAGAGTATGAAAGAAAGTCATTTTCCAGAAAATAAAAAAATATGATTTTCTGAAAAATAAAAATAAAAAATAAAGCAAATCAAACGCCCCTTAAAAATTTTAAAATTGTTTGTGCATACTGGTTAGATTAGATATAGCTCATGATCGCCCATGTAACAGTGTGCAAACTATTAAATTCTTTTATATATATATATATATATATATATACGGTAAAGTTGCTTTAAATCCCTAATGAGAGTCAAACTTTGCATTCACTCCCTACATAAGTTTTTCTTTATTTTTACTCCCTGATGAAACTGAGTATAAAAGGGTGAAAATTGAGTATACATTAGTGAAAACTGAGTATAAAAGAGTGAAACTTGAGTATAAAAGAGTGAAAATTGAGTACATGGGTATTGATGTGGTGGATGCAATCTGTCATACTCAATTTTCTAACTTTTATACTCATTTTTCTTCAAACAATACTCACCAAATATCACATCAGGGACTGCATGCAAAGAAAAGTTTGTGTAGGGATTACATGCAAAGTTGACTTGGTAAGTAGGGAGTTTAGAAAAATTTACCCATATAAAATTTCGTGGGACAAGTTTGAAAGAGGTGGAAGTGATGGGATGGGAGGAGTTGGTCATTGGTGGCTTATAATGATCGGTCAACGCCAAATGCTCTTTGGAGTAAATAAAAAACGCGTTCTTTTTTCAACTGACGTCGAGGTGGTCAAAAAGTCATCTTCCTCGCCCCTCACCCGTCACCACCACTCGTCCGGTCCAAGCCAAAGAAACCCTTCTTCTCCTCTTCTCTCCTCTCCTCTCCTCTTCCTCTATCGCCTCGCCTCTCCTCACCTCACCTCGCTTCGTCGCCCCCAACCGGATCTCCATCTCCAAACTAATCTCGATCCCTTGCCGTTGGTGGGAGAAAGCTCACCGGATTTGAGCTAGGATTGGTTGCAAAGGAGGCACGACGGGGAGGACGTGGGGGAGGAAAAGATGTGATGATATCGAACCCTTGTCTGATGCGTTTGAGTCCTGACACTGCTTCTGGGTGGGGTTTCGCTCATGGATAGGGCGAGGGCGGCGGCCGCTGCGGGCGGCTCGGAAGCTCTGATCGCGACGCTGACGAACGCGGTGCAGGCGCTCGGACGTGGGTTCGACGTCACCTCGGACGCTCGGCTGCTATACTGTAAGGGCGCGCCCGGGTCCCGCCTCGTCGTCCTTGACGACACCAGTAGGAGGAGCTTGGTCATCGCGGACGGCGGCAGCGCAGGGGGCGAGATTGTTCTCCCCGATGTTCCCTTGGACATCAAGATTACCAGGGAGAGGGACCAGCGAGATCCCTCGGGCGTCTGTAGTTTTCAACAAGTAAGGGGGTTCTGACCTATGAGCCGTTGAATAATTCAATTTGTTGTGTCGTCTGTGTTGCTCTTGATCACATGCAAACATATCTATTCAAGTTATTCTGTTTTTCACGATGGCTAACGTCGGGATATTTGAAGCATGTTTCTCTCTTAATCTAAGAAAACAATTTCCTGATTTTGTTGGTTTTATTTTGTATTATAAGTTTAGCAATGGATATGGAATCTTATAATCACAATCGGAGGAAAATGCTCTCTTCTATCTAATATAGTTATCACGATGGATGCCCACCTCATGGAGCATCGAGTTGGATGTAAAATAAGATCTCTTAGATTGTAATGTAACTCGAAGCATAGTATTATGTGTGCGTTCTTTTCACTCTAGATTTGAAAATATTGCAATTGACTTATGTTGGCATGCTTGGGAAAATTTTTGAAAAGTTAATGGCTGCATATGTTTGCCAGATACAAAATTAAGCTGTAGTATTATTTTTATTGCAAAACATCCACTATTATCATTTCAATGTCAGTTCTGGAGCAGTGTACCCTTTTTCTATTCTAATACTGGCTCTACAGATGGCTGAGCTTTTCAACAAGAAGTTAGGTTTGTCTGGAACAGTTCCTCTTGGAAGCTTTAACTCAATGTTCAGTGTCGCTGGATCTAGTAAAGTTGATGCTGCCACAACCAAAGCTCTTGCTATGGATGGCTTTCACATCCCTTTGTATCAAGCTAAACTTATAAGCGATGAATTGGTTCTCCGTGATGATGTCAAGCATGCTGTTCCTCGCAATTGGAATCCACCAATGTTGGCTAGGTTAGTAGGTAATAGTCCTGTTTGCATCACGTCGAGGTATTATAATCATGTTTCTTTCTTTGGAGTTTTCAATGTATAAAGTGCATAGTTTATTTCCTTATCATTATGGAAATCATATGCTATCTAACTAGGATTTCTATGATTATGATTATGATTATTATTACTGGTTATTTTCTGATTATCAGGCTTTTCATTTAAATTTTGTTCAGCTTTATTGAGAACTTTGGCACCCATATAATCATATCAGTTACAATTGGTGGAAAAGATGAGGTGTATATTAAGCAGCACCATTCATCTCAGTTATCAGAGTTAGAAATTGAAAACTATGTTAAAGAAATTGGGGATCAGCGGTTCTTGAACTTGCAACATAAGTCATTCAATGCTCCCTTGAACTACAAAGACAAGGTTAGTAGCCTTTCCAGCCTTAGAAAAAGTACATGTCACATACTGCTGTCATACTATTGACAGCATCCCTTGCAACTCCATCTTTTGTTAACAGTGGTCGCATATCATGTTATCTAGAATTGCATTTCTCAACAAGGATGTTTACAAGTATGTGCATCTTGTAATCTATTCCCACAAATTGATGTGCCAACATGTCATTGCCTAACAATTAATGAGAATTAACTGAAAGATATCCAAATACTTTATTCATCTGCTACTATTTGATGACCATATGAGATATTTGCAAGTCCTTCTGTTTGCATGTTTGAAGTAATTGATATCATAGATTTTTTTTTTAAATTCTTTTTATCAAAAGAGAACCATCGCACATATATTGGAAGACCTATATACTAAACTTGCCATCTGCTACTAAATCCATGTGTTCTAAAATTCAAACATAAGAATGAAGTTTTATACTCCTCTGTTCTGAACCGAGCTCCAAAAGTGTCACTATTATACTAGTAAATGAAATAAGAAATAATAATATGGTTTTATTAAGTTGATACAATCTCCAAAGGAGTAGAATATTTTCTAGAGTATAATTTCCTTCCTTACTTGCCCCTCAAATTATGGCTACAGTATTTGACCCAAATCGACCTGGTAGACCAAAAAATCTTGTAACCAGGGACATGGCCAGTTTGGGCATGTTCATAAACAAAAAATGCTACAAGCCCAGATTGAATACCTATATGACATGTGGTTCAATTGAAACCAGGGCAGTGTTGTAAATGGTGGTAGACGGTGGCGGAGCGGTTAGTGATTGCCTACCATCTCGGCCGTCTTGGCTGTTGAATTTATTTTTAGTATTTTTATATATAATATTATAAATAGTCATTATTCTTTATGATGTTTATGCATAAAGAAGCTTCATACAATACAATATAATTTATATAAAGTACAAATAAATATTTAAATGCAACTAACATGATAATCAATAAAATTCATCACCATATTAATACTAAAAAAGTAATATCATTACCTTTACCAAAAGCCTAAGTTTAAAATTCAAAGTTTAAATCCAACATGGCAACAAACCAACAAAGACTAGAATAAACATAACTAATCTTCTAAATCATCTACACATGCACCGTCAACTACATCTATAATCCTCTTCTCATCATATTCAAAATCAATATCATCTTCATTCTCCTCCTTTGATGTATCTATTCATCAAGTTCTTTAATGGGGATGTTTCTTGCTCTCCTCCTTGGTTGTAGCACTTCATCTGCTCCTGTGGCCTCCGCCACCATTCTCTAAGTAATAATTCTTGAACCCAGCTCGACCTCATCTTCGTCACCACCATCAACAAGTCAACCTTGAGCTTCACTAGCTTGAGTGGATAGAAGTAAATCTCTGTCGATTTCTCTTTTACTATTCTTCTTCATAAGATTGACGTTGAATTGAATATATACAATCATTCAATCTTGATGTCTCGAGCCTATTCCTCTTCTTTGTATGTATTTAAATAATTAGAAAATTATTAAAAATTAATAAAAAGAAAGGATAGATAACATAATTATGAATTACTACTTACCTCTTCAAATTGATTCCAATTTCTTTCACAACCCGATGAATTACTTGTCAAAGAGAAAAATATCATTACCATTTTTTTGTAAGTTTGGAGTGTCACCACCATAATAACCATCCAACTTAAAAAAGTAAAGAGACAAAAAAAAACCAAAAAATAGGTAAAAGAGACATGTTAGTGAATAGAAATTAAGGAAAGTGATGTAACACAACAAAGTCATGGTACACATCCACTTTTTCATATGCCGTGACCGTCATTTTTCTTCTAAAGTTTCTAGATTTACTCTTATTCCTCAACAAGAAATGGTGGATTGCATGCCCTTGTCAGTGGGAAAAATTCTCTCAACATAATTCAAGAACTTATTCATAACATTGATGTCATTTTATATGCTTGGATCTTTGAAGCAAAAAATTGGATTCAACAAGTAGGTGACATAATGCAAAGGACTATCAAATCTATCCTTAGACTTCTCATCAAAAATCTTCAAAATAGGGGTGATATTTTTCTTCCTTTTTGATAGTATTTCTAATCTCTTCCTTGACTTGTTTAAGTGCACCCAATAAAAAGGCCATTGAGGACTTTTTGTCACCGTCAACTATGCATAAATTTTCACGAACTGGGTGAAAACATTCAAAGTCAAAGAAATACCATTCCAAAAAGAGATTTGTTACCATCGCCTCCATGGCATTCCCCTTCACACTATTCTTTAATTTTGTTTTGCTCCACCCTTCGGATGTAAACATAAGTTTCAATCGATCTTTCTTGCTTTTGAGACTTTCTAAGGTAAAAGATGAAGTAGCAAATCTAGTCACCCTGGGCCTCACAATATCCCTCTTCTTGGTATATTTCCTCATAATTGTCAAAGTTCTATGATGATAACTTTCTCAAGCATTCCGCTAAACTTGGCTAGCTTTCCAATTGCTTCAAGCATAGATTGATTGTACGAGCCGCACAAGAGGTTCAAAAAATTTGAGGTTGTGTAACCTTCAACTTCGCCACCGTGATATTATTTGTCAGCCGTCACTACTTGAACAACATGTTGAGGGCCAATTTCATGATGTATTTTTCCACAAATTCGAAGATGTAAGCTTCGGTGTGTGCCTCTATAGATTCTTCAATAGAACTAAGGAATGCAGTGCCTATTTTGCAATTACACATAAATTCATAATGATTCTCCTCTTGCAATTCGTCCATGCATCAATTATAATTAAATATCCATTTTTCATCCACTTTTCTTCATGGTTTTTAGCAAGATTCTGAAAACCAAACTGGACATCGAACCGGTCGGGACAAGAGTTCAGAGGTTCAACCGGTTTAACCGGGAGTCCAACCGGGATATAACCGGTATATAATAAAACATGTATTTATATAAATATATGAAACTAACAACTTACCCAACTACTTTCTTCAAGATTGGATCAACTAGGTCGAACATGTGATATGTTTTATCAACAACTCAGCACGGTATTCTTGAAAAAAGAGTTAATTTCAAAGAAAAATTCAAGTTTAAACCATTGGGTTTAAGCAAACAACAAGTTTATTCGTTTGGACTTTGGGTGAAAACAAACTAGGTTTTTGACATTTTGTTTTTCAATTTTTATTTTTTAGTAAGAAAGCAAAATTGCAAAAGGGAAAAAAATCAAAAAATGAAAAATAAAATAAATCAAGCCGGTTTTCTCGGTTTTCCTGGTTCACCAGCTCCTGACCGGTTCAGAACGGTTCGCACTCAGTTCTTGAGCAGCCGATTTTTAGAGTCAACTCGGATCGGAAATCTGGCTGATTCCCGGCTCAACCGGTCCGACCGGCCGGTCCGGTCCGATTTTCAGAATGCTGGTTTTTAGAGATAATTTGGTCTTCTCAATTTCTTGTTTCAAAAGTGGCTCTCTTAGAAGATATTGACTTGGAAGTTTGTAGCCCGAGCCAAATTGGCCAACCACCTCTACAAATTATCTAAAGCTTTAATTGTCAATTGCATGAAAAGGACTTACCACCTCAGAAATCTATCTTACAAGTTACTCATGCACATCATTTCTAAACTTTGACTTCAATGCATCATTTATGTTTCGTTGTCTTGCCTTTGTTGGATCGATTGTGGATGCCCACTTATCAATAGGCCGGAGGTGTTTTGACTTCTTTTTAGAAGAATCTCCCTCAACTTGACAATAATTATCCTCTACATCAACACCTATATTTACTTCCGCTCTATCTTCTTTTAGTACTACCCTTTCTTGCTTCTTATTCTTGCTATTTTTAAGATAAACTTTTACTCTTTTTTATTTTCATCAGATGTTTTAGGACATGTTTTAACTTGTCCTACAATACTTGCAATATGATGCTTCATCCGATAAACTTCTCCCTTAGTAAGCCTCTTACTCAATTTGCATGTGATCCAATTTCTTTTGTCTTTGCATTACAACATTCCATAATCCCAAACAATATTACTAGAATTTCGCTTGTTGTTTCTCATTTTCCGCCATTAACATTCAATAATTAAATAAAAATTAAAAACTAGAACAAAAATTTACTATAAGCAAAATTTAAAATTTCAAGCCAAAATTTTATATTTTTTAAATATAAAATATATTAACTAAAAATAAAAAATTTAATATGAATATGTAAAAATAAAAAGTAAAATAATTTTTTTAATATATATAATTAATGAGATAATTTTATTAGGCTTTAATTAAGTCTATTTAAATTATCTTAATTATAGCTATGAGTTGATTAAAGTTATTACCCCAAAGTTATTTAATTAAACCCTAATTTAAAACCTAAACCTAATTTCGGCCCTCACCCTCGTTTGGCTCCCGCGATGAGTTTGATGCGTTGGCGATGAGTCTGACGCATTGGCGATGTGCCTAGACATGTCGCCGGCCCGAGTGACGCATTCGGGCCCTTTGCCGGGCTGACGTGTCCGGGCTCACATGTTCGGATGTGTTGCTGCGGCGAAACGACTATGACTCAAGATTTCAGGACTAAAAATATATGAAAGAAATCTAAACTAGCGGCGATGGCGGTTCTAGACACGGTGGCGGCGGTTCCAGACAGAAAATGTGGGTTGGGGTTGACTTGGGTTGTAGAGTTATTTATGTTTTGAAAGGGAGTAGTTTTTTTTTAAATTTTTGTTGTCCAACCACCTTGGTTGCCGCGCACGCCCATTGTCTCGCCTTCGCCTAAAGCACCTCTTAAAGCAAAGGTGGTGCAATTGATGCCCGCCTAGGCAACCACCTCGACCGTCATTTAGAACACCGAACCAGGGTAATTTCTAGAGACTAGTATATTGTAAATTTGCCCATCTCATATAAGTTGATGGGTTGTGAGGGTATATCTATCTTTTACCAATACCTTTAATTTGCAATGCCTAGTTCATAAGTATTTGCCTATTGGTGCAGCAGAAACGATTCAGATCACTTAACGGTCGTTTATTAACGTGACAGGTGAGATGAGCTCATCCATTCAACGGTCCTCGCCTAACTGTTTGCTTTTAGTCGACCGAATCTTCCGATCGACCGAAACTGCTTTTTTGGTCGCTCGAATTTCTATAAGCCTTGCGAATGCTTCCTTCCGGCTTCTCGTTCCTTGGATGTCGAAGTACTCTTCAACAGTTCCTTGTCCCTTGGATGCATCGAGTTCGTCAGCTCCTTTCCCGTCCCATCTTTCTCGCTTGTTGTGCCTTCTGCTAAGGTTTGCTATCTCCGATGTTCCTCATCCTTTCCAGTTCCTCACCGTACTGCATCGGATCTTGAGCCATCAGGTACCTATGTGTTCTCTTAAGTTCCTACACATTTAGACACACAAGTTAGTGATACAAGCAAGACCTAACTTAGACTAGTTGGACAACACATCAAAATAATCGCAGTTCAGATCACTTGAGGTTCTAACAATCTCCCCTTTTATTAAAAATTTTGATTTTCCTCATGCATTTCGAGTCAACCATATTCAAAAATTTCTTTTTCCTTAGTTGACTATTTTCAAATTTTTCTAAATGATTGAAATAGATTTAGACATCCAATATAAATTCATGCCTACTGAATTTATCAAATATTTTTTGCGGGATCAAATATTTTAATACTTTTCTAATTGAGCCCTTAGATTTTCTAAAATTATTTTTTGGTCTATCATAGATTAGTCGTTGGTTAAATCTTGCTCTTTGGTTCTTTAGCAATAAATTCAGATTATTTGAACCAATAGAGAAATTTTCTATGTTTAATTTCAAGGAATCTACCTGGTCCCTTAACCTTAAATTCTCATTTGATAAATTTTCAAGTTCTTCTCTTGGGCACGAATTTTCTAGCTTATTTTCTAAGTCAATTTTGATCTTTTTGAATTCTATATGCTTAGTTCTTAGCTTACATAATGAACTAGAAAACATCTTAATCGCCGTAAAGTTGATGGGAGGGAAGGTTATGTACCTCATTTACCGTATCAGATTCGTAGGTCGAGGCTCCCCCTTCTGATTTCTTCACTTGATGAGCAATCCTCTTGTTCTTTTCGGTGAGTGGCCATTAATGCAAGACTAGCTCTATGCTCAATTTCTAAATTTTCTGAAGATGAGGTGATGCTCCATGTATCCTTTAGATTGTTATGCTTGGATTTTGTTGGTTTTTTTTTTTTTGTTTTTGCTCTTCTCTTTTCCCTTGTTCTTGAGCTTGGGACAGTTGTCTTTGATGTGACCCTCCTTGTCATAGTTAAAATATCTTACCTTTCTTTTCTACTTTCTTTTTAGTAATTTTGATGCTTGCCTCCTATCAAAACCAGGCCTTAATTATTATTATTTTTTAATTTTCTTACTAGATAGGCTTCTTCATCTCCATCCAAGGATGTGTCCAAGTCTAACTCGCTCTTCTTTGCTTATAGAACTATGTTGTGATTTATCACTCGTATTTCTTTTAACCCTACACATCTAGATTCGTATAATTCCATCGTAGAAAACAAATCTTCTAGGTTACTTATCTCGAGATTCTTCGAAATGTAGTAGGAGTCAATCATTCACATTTGCTCTTGAGTACGTGAGAACTCATTCAAAGCATACCTTAAAGTGTCCTGATTTGACACTATTTTATTTTAAATTTTGGAGATTTGATATAATCTCTTTAAGTCTGGCATGTAGCTATGCTATCTTTTTTTCCTTTTCTAATCGGAGGTTGTTAAGTTGGCTTCTTAATAGGTCACGTCTAGCCAGCTTTGCTACCGAGGTGTCTTCATGGAGTTCTAGAAATTTTTCCCAGAGTTCTTTGGCTGAGTGATAGGTGTCGATCCTATTTAGTTCTTGCATTGGTAACATGCTTAGTAGGTGGAATTCGACCTTACTATTTGCCATGAATTCCTCTCGTTGCTTTTTGCTCCATCTATGTTCCTCAGTTCTCCTCATATTTTATACAAATCATAATTTCAAAGTCAATTTTAAAAAATACCTCCATTTTCTTCTTTCACATGGTAAAGCCGCCTTCGAATTTTGGTGGATGCATGCTTGAACCCGCCATATCTCCCCATCTAGTTGCTTAGTCGCTGGTTAACCCTTCTGAGCGGTCCGACTCTAATATCCTTCTAAACGGCCGCCATTTCTTTTTTTAATTTGCAAGTCGTTATTAGTACTTTTTTGTAGCTTCTCGTCTCTCGGATGCACCGAGCCTGTCGGCTCCATTCCCGTGTCATTCTTCTCATTTGTTGCGTCTTTTGCCGAGATTCGCCAATCCGATGCTCCTCGTCCTTTTCAGTTCCTCACTGTACACCACCGGATCTTAGACATGCAAGTCAGTAACACAAGCAATGCTTAACTTAGACTAGTTTGATAACACATCAAAACAGTCGTGGTTCAAACCACTTAGGGTTCTAACATTGCCTTCCTCGTTCGAAGCACCATTTGTCTCCTTTCCATGCGTGCCACTTTGTTGTTGTTGTCAATCTTCATCCATTGCTAAAATTGTTGCTTATCATTGTTGTTCAGCCTTTGCCAATGTTATTCTTGCTCGTTTCAAACCCATCTTCAAAATGTCCTACTGCCAGCTTTATTTCTTGTTCATCCATTGAGTGTCCCCTTGCTGGAGTTGTTAATAGTAGCCCTCCACTATTCTTCATCCCTTGCCAGATTTGGCAGTATAATTCATGCTCATTAATACGATACTTTGGTGTTGTCTTCGTGTTAAAATATGACAAATTACATAAACAAAGGTTTGTCCAGTAACAAGTCAACTTTATCCCATATTTTGGGATTGAACTAATAAATTAGATTAGTTCGAGTGAACCAATGAAAGATTAATGAAAAATGTGACTGCAGTCTGCTTAGGATACAATTGTAAGACACACACCTATTTTCTGATGTAAGTTCAGGGACGCTTGGTATACATTCGGCAATGGGAATGGTAATGAGTTTTGATTGAGGGGTTTATGGGTTTAGTGATAACCTAGTGGGGGTTGGGTTATAAAATCAGGGGTATCATATCCATATTTTGATTCCGATTCCCGTATACCAAGCATCATAAATGGGAATGAAATAGATTTCATTCCCATTCCCGCCTTCTAAACCCGCTTACTAAGCACCCTCTGAGTTTCTTTGGGAAGACTACTATATTCTTAAGAATTTTCTCGCTTCATGAGAAACAACCTCAATACTTTGTAATTATTGTGTTCCGATTTAAGTGAAAAAAAACTTTTGTTAGCTGTATTCAGAGGCCATGTATTTGGTGGAATTGCAACTATTCAAGATTATTACATACACGAATACTGATATGTAGCAATTTGAGAATTCCATAGAACATAGCATTTTTGTGTGGTATTTTGCCATTGGCCAATAGTTTAATTCTTTATGTTGTCCAAATGATGCTTTCTTTATTGCAGGATATTACTATTATCTTTCGTAGGAGGGGTGGTGATGATCTCGTTCAAAATCATGCAGAGTGGGTGAGCACCATTTCTTCAGCTCCAGATGTTATCAATATGACCTTTCTCCCCATCGTTTCTCTTCTGACTGGAGTACCTGGAGCTCAGAACCTAGTTCGTGCCGTTGACCTATATTTAGAGTGTATGTTCTGGTTAAGGCCTCTTTATTTTTTATTTTACTAAATTGTCTTTTTAGTTTGATTCTAAGGAATTAGAAATTTATATTGCAATAGTTTTCTATGAACATTGCTATTATATGGAGCAAGTGATATATTGTAGATTGGTCATGGGAGGCTTCATTTAATTTCTATTTGATGGTATGAGAGCATTAGCTTCTAGAGAAGGGAATGATTTTAGCTTTTTGATGTTATTGGACATCCCATTTTTAATTAATTTCTGCCACAAGAGATCAGATTCATTTTTAATTAATTGATGGTATGAGTGCATGCTGCAGTATTGGCTTGTAGGGACCCTTGTTTTATGGCTCAAGGCAAAACTTTCTTATTTTTCATTGTAATATTTGGATCTTGTCTATGCATTATTGCATGAGTCAGTATTGTTGCATAATTCCAAACTGTAAGATTTCCCACTTGATTTGCCTCACCTTTTGGAGCTTATCATCTTCACAATCCTTAATTGGAAACTTTTATTAGAATATTGTAACCTCTGTATCAAAAAGTTAATATCAAATGCACATTGTATGGCAAGAGTAGCATTTAACTTTCCTGTTATGTATCATTCTTTCAGTAACCATATAATCATGGATTTTTATTTTCTAGCAATGTTGATTTAGTTTGCTTATGCCAAAAGGCTGAATTTTGTCAATTTTGCCTTGTGACCTTTAAACTGTAGAGATTGTATTCTTACATTTATATTTATAATTTTGCCTGCAGATAAGCCACCTATAGAAGAATTACATTATTTCTTGGAGTTTCAAGTACAAAGAGTTTGGGCTCCTGCACCAGTTAATATTCCTGGACACCAAAGAAAGGAACCCATGTGCCCTTCTCTTCAGTTTAGTTTAATGGGCCCGAAGCTTTATATTAGCACAGAACAGGTATATAGGAATCTAGTTGGTAATTTTTTAGATATACATAATCACTATATTATGATTATGCATCCTACTATTTTTTATGGAATTCACAGTAAATTGCAAAACCATTTTGATAATTATTGTGTTCTATCCTTTTTATGGAATTTTCAGTAGATAATTGCAAAAGCATTTTGATCTGATGGCGGTGTATGAAATCGTCTTTAGCTTAAGGAATTTTGAACAAATTAAACTACTAGCTTTTCACTAGCAAAGAGGACCAAATTCGTAGTCAATGTTCCCATTTCTTCTGTACAATATTCTTGTAGGTGTTCAACAAAACCCAGGGTTATATAAAATTGCTATCGTTTATTCATTGGACTTAACTTTCTGATCATGTTGGCAATCACCACCTATCACTCTGTTAAATTGCTGGAGAATGTTTATTCCTCCAATCGCATAGGCTGCACAATGCTGAAGAAGCAATCTATTACTAAAACATACTGAAAAGAAGAGCTATGTTTTATGCTAATTTTTGCTATGTCACATCTGAAGATTGATGATGAACGAGTCATCAATTTTTCTTAGCTAAAGAAAATGTGGCTATTGTCAAGTTCTTTACTGTGATGTATTGGTACAAAATTGTAGCACTGTAGTGATGGAAAAACACATTTGAAAATTGGTTTAGCACGTCTTGTTATATTATTAAATGCGGCAGATTTATAGACCTTTTCATGCCACTTATATTACTGATTTGGAAGATACAAAAGGTTTTTGTTCTGCTGATATACCCTCTAGCTAAGAACTTCATATTTAGTGCAGGTATCTGTCAGTCGTAAACCAGTCACGGGCCTTAGGCTAAGCCTTGAAGGGAGCAAACAAAACCGGATAGCCATCCACTTGCAGCATTTTGCAACCTTACCGAAGATCCTCTTACCTCACTGGGACTCGCATGTTGCAATTGGGCCACCAAAATGGCAAGGCCCTGAGGAGCAGGACAGTCGCTGGTTCGAACCCATTAAGTGGAAAAATTTTGCCCATGTCAGCACTGCACCCATTGAGAGTACTGAAACAAGCATTGGTGACCTCTCTGGCGTTTACATAGTCACAGGAGCTCAACTTGGGGTATGGGATTTCGGTGCCAAAAGTGTCCTACATCTCAAACTGTTGTTCTCTAGGATCCCTGGCTGCACCATAAGGAGATCCATTTGGGATCACAGTCCTACTAACCAGGTGCCGAAACTAGAGGATACATCCTCTTCCACTTCAGGAGACAGCTCCAAGCTTGCAAAGATTGTTGACATGACAGAGATGCTTAAGGGGCCACAAGATACTCCAGGCCACTGGTTGGTAACTGGAGCCAAATTAGGGGTCGAGAAAGGGAAGATTGTCGTGCGTGTAAAGTATTCCTTGTTGAACTACTGAATCCCATCTCATTATCTTTTTGTTATCCAGTTCATATTCACAGCCCTTTGAGGCATTCTTTATATGGGTAGCAGCGTTATTTTGTTCCTCCATTACATTGTTAGACAAAATGTTAGTTAGCACAGTCCTGTTGCCACTGTTTATGTTCTTGAGAAACTACATTCTTATTTGTAACATGAAAACAGTCCATTTTGAAGTTTGCTTCTATTCTGATACCTATTGCTAGACAGATCCGGACTTGTTTTTGACTGATGATTTGGATTAAAAGGCAGAATTTTCACCTTCTTCACTCAGATTTATCAATGGCGAGCAAGGGGCAGTTTGAGGCAGGTAATGGGGTCGTATCCTGAATCTATACCAAGTAAAGAAGACAGCATAAAAGCCAATTAAAGCCGATGCTTCTTCTCTGAAGAAACTTGGTTGTTGTTCGATGTAGGTAATGCTGATCCAATGATGTTGCCCACTGTATGCCTCTCTACCACTGATGAGTGATGAACTAAGTAGAGATTAACAACTATTCAACTGAACTTGTGCAGAGTGAGGGCATCTCAAGGTAAGTTGTTCTCTAATTCATAACTTTTTCATTTGTCCCTTTTTTTTTTAATCTCGATGTCCGGGTTTCGCTCGACTAATCTTGGATGTAAACAATTTTTCCTTCTGGTTCACCTACTGGTTATAACTAAGCAACCCAGTGACCTCAAGTTTTGGTTTTCATTTTTGAAATGTTTTTACAGAGCAACAAAATTTGAAAACATTTTATTTGGTGGACCGACACTTAACCTAATCCCAAATTTGTTTGCCTTCACAGAAGTCCAGAAAGTGTGGTTTATCATCTTCTCTCAATTTTTTTTCCAATACTTTGTTAAATTATTTAACAGTTTTAATAGTTGAGAGATGTTACAATAAAATTTAAGCAGAAAAAAGACAAGTTTCTAATAAGATAAATTTAGAACATCATGTAATTAATATAATTTAACCCCTCGCCTAAAGATAATCATGAGAAGTTTAAGATTTGTATTCGGGGTTATGATATAACGATAAGATGCTCACGCCGTCTTTTAAGTATTTACGGATTGATTTATTCTTGGGTGGAAAACTCAAAAAAAAAATTTAAGTTTTCATATATTACAACATCAGATATCAAATCACAGAACCGGTTCTTTATTTGCTCACCATGTGCTGATTTATCTCTGTATGAATTCAAAACCAAAAAAAAAAAAATACAATCAAACGAAATAAAAAATAAATTGTGTATGCGTCAGGAAGGAGAAATCAAGATCCAAATCAACGGCCACAAATCCATCACCCGGTTGTCCCGACCCACGGCTCCGCCGCCATGCCCCGGCGAAGCACCACCGAGTACTCCGGCAGCTCCCCCAGCCCGTCGAACAGCGCGTCCTCCTCCCCCGCCCCTGCCGTCTCCCTCTCCTCCAGCACCAACCCCGCCTCCCTGCTGCCTTCGAATAGGACGGATCCGTACAGCAGCTCGTCGGATCCCGCCGAGGTGGAGGAAGGGGAAGCCACATCGGTGAACCACCGGAACTCCCCGCCGTCCTCCAGCGCCGTCATCATAGACGCCAGCGGATCCTCCTCATCGACCGCCGCCGACGTCAGGCATTTCTCCTCTTCCCTCCCCGCCTTCGGCGGCGGCGGCGGCGGCGGCGAAGCGTGGTGGCGGCGGGCGCTCTTGGGCGGCGGGCCAGGGTGGTTGTGCTCGAAGGAGTAGGTGACGACGAGCGTGGTGGGATCGTGATGGCTCCGCTCCACCTGCTTCCTCGCTGGGCATCCCTTGCAGCTGCTGCACCGGTAATAACCTCTGCGACATCCCTTTCGATTAAGAAAACTTTTTCTCTAAAATTTAATCGTAAATTTAGTTCGATAATTCACGACATGACCTCGGGTAAGGAGATCCCTTGATGGGCTTCTGGCCGTACTTCCTCCACGCCCAGGCGTCCATCGGCGGGAACACCTCCCCGCCGACTGATCCATACTTCCCCCGGATTCCCTCCGCCTCGCCCACCGGCACCGACACCACCCGCTTCTGCACCGCCCGTCGGCTGTCCGACAGCTTGTACCAATGAGATCGACACTTACATATCCGGTGAACTCCCAAACCAGAGTCGATAGCTCTCACCTTTTCTTGGCCGGAGGCTGAGTCGCCCTAAAGTTGCCGCCTTCGCCGGCGGCGAGCTCCTCCAGTGAAACGGTGACGCCGTCCTCGTTAACCTCCCAAGAATCCAACGTCATCTCCTCCGTCATGACCAATTGAGCAGAGAAGGACAACCATGTCTCTGGGTATATATAAAACAAACGGTCCCGTAGGGATGAGTAATTCGTTGGTTCATAGGATATTACAACCATGGATATTACAACTATGAGTTTTTGAGAGTTGAATCTTAATCTTAATTAGTAGTTAGGTTTGTCCTCTCTTATATATTATCATTGATTGGCCTAATAGTCAGATTCATTATTTGTCTCCTTTCACTATCTATAGACGAATTATGAGGAACGTATAGGTATAGGTATAGGTGAGTGTTATTATCTTTTTTATCACCGTATATATAAAAAATTGATCCCTACGTGATGCTTAGTTAACTAGAGAACACATATCATTGGAAAAAAAAAAAAAATCCCTCTCACTCCTTAGCTACTTGGGCGGTCAATTTATCTTCATATAATCTGAGACACCTTTAAGGGATGTCCGGGTGAGTATAATAAGCTCTTGTTATAATATATAAACACATCTATAATGATTAAATTGCTTGTGAAACTGGAGCACCATGCTAAGAGTCATCGCGCTTTCTGAACTTACTCAATGAATGAAATATGAGACCAGACGGTTTATCTTAGAATTTATCTAATATAGTGCATGACATTCATTCACTCGTGGATGTGCAGTATATTGTTGGAGCAAAAGTGATAACTCTCACCCTGAGTTACTTAGTATTATTGGCCACTGCTTAGATACATGCAATTAAATTATGGGGGATATTTTTATCCTAGTATAATGACTTTTTGCATGTGGACGGTCAGACACCTAATAAGTCATTTTATATTAATTGAGAATTGATCCCAAAATTTATTGGAGCAACTACTCATACAAATATCAACTATATCTATATCAATCATAGTTTTCATATAATAGACTAATGATTAATATATGAGTATTGTCATTTTAAAGTTTAGGATAAAAATTTAATAAAATCAATATACTCATCTTCTGTAAGTGTTGATCATAATATCCGGGACAGTAATCATAATATATAATTAAAAGAGTTATATGCTGCACCCGCCCTCTATGCGGTTCCATTGTGCGCGTGAGACGAGGGGGCAACTGACGTGACAAGAGGGATGGGCCCCCCATGTGTGACAGCCCCCCTCTAGCACGCAGCGGAAACGTGCAGTACAGGAGCACAAAAAAAAAAATATATATATATATATATAGGTGCGCGACTCTTGCAGCCCACGTGGCAGTCAGCAAAAAATTTGTTCAATATTAGTTAAGTCATAAATATTTTAATATCGATTAAAATTATTCTAATATTGAATATTTAATTTCATCTTTGCCACCGATGACATGAGCAAGTGGAGTTTCTTTAATGTGTAATTAACTTTTTTTGAGTCAACTTCCTAAATGATTTTTTAAAGTAAAGTCAACTACAATTTTCGTGTGAGGGATGCCATAAACATGTGATGGTGGTAGTAATTAAAAGGATAATTATCAATTAAGTGGAGGATTAAGGCCAATGAGGCAAGCAAATTAATAATTAAGAAAGGAAGTCCAACAAAGAGATCAATTTTATTTTAGTGTTGTTAATAAAAAAACATTTTTATTTTTTTTATTTTTTTTAAATACTCTAAATTCCATCAATAATATGTTTGGTTCTTTGTCAAAGTGTTTATATGAAATAAAAAAAATACGTTTGCATAATATTTTCAAATTTATGATTTAAAATTTAGTCAATAAATTTAAAATTTTCAGGAATATTCATTGGCCTTCGATATATGGCGAATAATATCGATTTCAAAGTAAAGAATTTGCAGAGCTTTAAGAACAAGCAATGGAGATTGTTCCTCAACTACTCCTTCCTAGATATCGTCTCAGGAAGCTTGAAGTTTGAAGGTCTATCGGCTCTATTTCTCGAGTACTCTCGCCACCTTCTTGCGGCTGCCGCAGCTCTCTTAGCCCTCTCCTTCACTTCTTCCTCTGTCAACAAGAACATCAGATTTTGTGACGATCATACTGATGTGTTCTTACCTTTTTCTGAAAGTTATGAGCAAATGTGGATTGAAACTTGATCTGTTTCCTTCGATCTATTGTTGTTATGAACAATACCTGTGCTTTCATAATTCTTCGGCGAGCCCCAAATATTGCTCCAAGATCCGGCCTTGTCCGAGTCTTTCTTCTTCATCATGTACATTTTAGCCTTTTCCTGAAAAGTTCGATAGTAACAACATTCTTGAGATGAGTTCGATGAGATTTGGAGTAAGCAATTGAAATTTAATACATCGAGTATGAGTTATTTTTCCGCAAAACAGAAGGCCTAAATGAATGAATAGACTAATAGATCATTAGCTGGTCTAGTTAGGATATCGATGAGGCAAAATTGCAAATCCATTGGCGAGAGTTGCTTTTCAGAAATACAAGACGATGTCTAACTATAAAATTTCTTCTACTCGAGAACTTGAAAGAAATCAAAGCCATGGAGCGGCTCACTTGGACTATCAGATTCAAGGAACTTTAATACTTGTCTTGGAGGTCTAAGGTTCGAATCTAGGGGAAGGCAAAAAACCCACTGGCCGAGGGAGTGAGAAGAGCCTGAGTAGGGGCACGTGGCTCTAGGCTAGCAAGACAGGAACCTGACGTGGCAAGCTTGGACAAAGTGACCGAGTACGGCTTAGAGAGCCGCCTGAGGCTAGAGAGTCTTCCTCATGACAAGCTTCAGGATTAAACCTATTTAGTAACAATTCTGAGCCTAGAGTCACAAAGTATCATCCAAGTCGATACCTAATAACCGGTATCTTCTTCTGAAGTGCTGGAAATTCGAACCTTCAAACTCAAAATTTTTTAACAGTATGTACTAAATCTAACATAGTAAAGCTCCTTACGGGTGTCACCCAAGGGAAGCATATTTGTGAAATGATTGCAAACATAAACAGGAAGGAGAAATTCAACAAACGTAGAACGAACCACAAGAATTGAGAAAACAATGTAATACATTGGAAATATTGATGTAACTTGATCGCATTCAAATCTATCCCTTAAGAAAGAACTTACCAAGACTTTCACTTGGCGCTTTTCCCATCTTGAACTTGCCTGCCACATTGAAAATTATATTAACTTTCAGAAAACTATAGCACAAGGGATACCGATGGTATCACTAAAAAAAAAGATAATATATTAGAAAGTAAAAGGGGCAACTTTGTAGTTCTAAAAATAGCAGAATTTAGAAGTTGCTAATTTCTATAAAAAAGAAGATTTGTTATCTATAAAAAAAATCTTTATGTACCATCCTGAAAACATTAATGGATGCTCTCCCCATTCCAGCAAGCATTAGTCCAACCTGCTCAAATCGAAACAACTTTGTCATCAGTTTAACATATTGCAGCGACATTCTAGTTTAATTAGGTCACCATAATCTACCAAATCCTGTTTAAACGAGAGAATTATGAATGTATCAAACGAAGAATCATTAGTTTTAAAATGAAAATTTGTCTTATCTTACATTTATTCTCTCAACCCTACGCATTTCATCTTCGAGGAGAGAAAGTTGTGCGGCAGATGTCCAGTGAATGCAATTGACTGGGCTGAAATATATATTAACAACACGAGCGAGTCACAAAATGGAAACAGATATATACATAATCTATATATACAATTCATGAACTCGATGAGGGGTGACATCTCGTCCATGAGTGTCGTAGCATGGAGTAAAAGGGTTCGATGCTCAAACTACATGAGTTAGTAGAAGAATGACGTGAAAGATCCTCGCACAAACTTACTACTGCATAATAAATGCTTTTATATCAACAAGATATTCTCAATTAGGAGTAAAAACTTAGAGAAAGCCAGAAACTACTATTATTATATCTTCCTCTGTAAGAATACGATATTTTGAACATTTTAACAATAGAGAAGCAACAAGGACAATATGACCTGATAATCACGTGCCTCTAGTCTTCATTCAAATTAAGCATACACTAGATGATTCCAGTTAGATGATATTCAAATAGTCAATGAATTTCCAGTATGATATCTCACCAGGAATCAATTGCTTCTTGAACCAAGTTAGGATTCCCCGATTGGCTGCAAACTCTAGCACGGCCAAAGTCTTCCTCAATTTTGAATACATCTGGGGCCACATTAGCACAATTTTTGCACCCTGCTCGTACAAGGAAAGAAAACATCAAAGACACATGCTACTTCAAATCAGAATTTCGCTAGTGCATGACAGTTAAGGTATACAGAATTGGCAAATCAAGTTCTAATCATAAGTAAATTCTTATGAGCTTAGAAGAGCTGTAAATAAGTATACAATATATGCACCACGAAGTCATGATGAGACAGAAACAAACATACCTATGCAAGAAAACTCATCAACAAATGCATGATCTTTTGGTGCACTATCATCCAAGAAAGGATTCATAGCCGTTGGGGCATATCCATGAATTTCATCGTATACCATACGCTGCACAGGATCACTAAGCACCTGTTCTTTCCAGTCATATTAATTCACTAAATAAACAGTTTTCCAATATATGTGAGATTGTAAAACCAGACTTAAAAAATCCATTTTGAAAAAAACTTACCGAATAAACCTCATTAATGAATATGCAGAAGCTATTAATATCTGGATTGTTCCCGCTCAAGTCTGGATGGCATGATTTCATACAATCATAATAAGCTTTCTTAATCTGCTGAGAGGTGGCATCTGGAAGCTGGTAGTGGCATAATACATCAGAACCAGGACATTTAATCATCATCATCAAACCTAAGGTACAAGCTATCTTTAAATTTAGATTGAGGGTAATAAGCATACAAATCTAACTTCTCCACAAGAAGCAACTTTAAGCCTTGATAACTAATTTCTGCATCTTGCTATTACTTTCTTCAATCTGTTGCACACTAATCTTGAAATTGGTAGTTCCTCTAGTCTCACTTTGATATGCAGAAGGAACAGCAAAGTGCATTTTTAGCCTTCACAGAGGTTGTAGGATGGCTCAGGATCAATCTATGGGTGATGGCTAGATGAAGACAACATGATGCAGGACAACGTTGTCATGATCGATCTATGGTTTGGAATTAGGATTGAAGTGAAGGATGCAAAACCTTAATCATACATATTAGCTTTTAATCTATACCAATAGCAATACTGAACATTTTTACCAGCCATAATGGATGGATCATGGGTGGGTTCATGAACCAGGATGATCAATAGGAAAAACGGACTTACCAGCCCGAGAACAGTGTAGTAGTCATCAGCAACGTCATCTCGCGTTGAGAAACCCCCAACCGTCGCCGCAGCGATCCTGAAGTCCCTCTTCTCTTTCCGACAGCGCCGGCGACCAGTTGTGGAATTCTCCGCGACCGCGACTGCTACGCTCGGCCACCGGTTTCCATAACACGGCGACAACTTGGGAATTCGAGGACCAAGACAGAGCGCACCGGCGCGAGCAACTGGGCCATCCGGCTACAAACGAAGTGAAGCCGGTTCCGTTTCCTGTGACGTGCAAAGTTCTTCTTTTACCTTCTATAATTTTCTTTTTTCCTCCGCCTCTAAAAAAAAAAGAGTTTTTTTTTCTTCCGCTTTTCCCCAATATTCGATCTTCAGGTTTTCATGAGGCCCTGAAATTTCCATCCTATTGACTTCGATTTATAAACACGAACAAAACTCGGAAATGAGGCGGAGACAAATCGAGGCGGGACCTGGTGAATCCGTAGCTTTCACGAGAAGTGGAAATCATCAAGAAGAACGGAGAAGCGTGGGGCAGGGCTGATGGTTGAAGCTCGGACCCGCGCTTGCCTGGCGCAGGCTCCACCACAACTCCGCATTGCGGCGGGGCGGCACGCATCTGGCGAACGAGGGCGAGATCATAAGTCCGCCAGGGAGTCTCCCAGCGTCCGTCGCCGGAGGCGTAGAGCCAAGGCGTTGCGTGGACGGAAGAAGTTCGGCTCGTGGCGGACTCCATGGTGCCCTTGCCATACACGGGAGTGAGTGTGTAACAATTTTCTAATTTATAATTTAAATAATAAATTAATGGGCTGGCCCATTAACTGGTTTAATGGTCCAAGTAATGGGTTCGGGTCGGCCCAACAGAGATCCAATTCGGCCCAACATGACTGCACATGCTGAGCGAATGACACCGCCACTACCCGTCGCTCCGCTCGTCGCTTGCTCCCGCCGCAACCCCAGCAAATGCTGAGCTCCACCAGCCACCTCGACAGCAATCTTTGCTTCCATTCTCTCCTTCCACCCGCCGATGCCGACGCTCCAACTCCTCTGCTCTTCTCCTTCTCTACAAATCCCTCCTCCTCACAAAGGATCGCCCACCACATCGGCGGCGGTCGAGGAGACGGAAGATTGGACTACGATTAGGGAAAGATCATGGAGAACGAGGTGCCGTTATGCAGCACCTGCGGTGAGTCCGTGGGTTTCTCCACTGCCGCCAGGGAGGAGATTTTCGTCGCTTGCAATGGATGCAATTACCCTCTCTGCAGCGCCTGCCTTGAGGACGAGATCAGGGAGGGCCACAACTGCTGCCTTCGCTGCGGGGAACCTTACGCCCGCAATGTCTCGGGTTAGATAGTCATCGTTTTTACAAAGTTTTGTTTTTGGCCGTCATAGAGAAATAAATCTTACTTCGTTGTTCTTTGGTACTGAAATATTGGATTTTGCAGAGAAGGTGAGTGATGAGACTGACAATCACGAGGATTCAGGTGTGAGATTGAGAGCCACAGGCCGTCTACATGATTATGAGGTGGATTTTTTGTTCCATCTTTATGTTTTGGAAGAAACTTAAGGCATCGAGTTGATAGATTTAGCCACTTGGATCTCTTTAGATAGTTTAGGATATGCTCTTATCTGGAGTAATTTTCACAGGAAAATGGAAGCCATATTAGAAGCTCGAGTAATCTCTCCTTCGTTGAAGGTGGTGCTTAGATTTCAGTTTGTTATTTTTCCGCTGAAATATCTACTTGATACTTCAATTTCTCCTATTATCTCACTTGTAAGATGTTGCTTCCTTCTCTGTCTAGAGCCAAATGGTGAATCTGGGAATCCATTATGGAAAAACAGAGTGGATAGTTGGATGGAAAAAAAGAATAAGAAAAAGGCTGTGAAGAAGGTTGAAAAGGCTGAAATTCCTGTAGAACAGCAAATGGAAAGTCCAGAGTAAGGACGTAATTTCATTGAATTAAGTTATCCTCAGAAATAGTAACTTGTTTACTATTACTGATATAGTAGAGTTTCTTTCTGTTTGTTAAAATTTTATAAATGGTTACTTTTGCAAACAAATGAGACTGTATTTATTATAATAAGAATAAGAGTGGAAATTTTGACTTGAACACAAAGTTCACTATTTCCCTTTTTTTTCATGGTTAGTCATGTCAGATTCCTCTATAAGACGTTCCTGGCTGAGGAATATAAATATATCTTCTTTAAGAATACTAATATTCCTGGTTCAGTATTACACTTGTTCACTCTCATTTGGCCTTGTGCAGGTATCTAGAGGCTTTTGAATCTCTTTCAAGAGTTGTTCCACTTTCACCCAATAAGCTGACTCCATATAGAGCTGTGATCATAATGAGATTGTTAGTTCTTGGGCTCTTCTTCAATTATAGAGTATCCCACCCTGTCGATAGTGCCTATGCTTTGTGGCTCACATCAGTCATATGTGAGATCTGGTTTGCCTTCTCTTGGGTATTGGATCAATTTCCCAAATGGTCACCTATAAACAGAGAAACTTATATCGACAGACTAAGTGCAAGGTATGTTTCTGTAGATGTTCTTTGTAGATGCTGATGTTTATGTCGCATCACAATTCACATGTAACTATGCTATACTTGTGGATCTTCCTAATCAATCTGCAGGAGGTATAGTATTCATTAACAATAGCCAAAACTCATCCTTAATATTTGACATTTGTTTTGAAGTCAGTTTTATAAATAATTCTTTGGTTAAGTGACAAGTAATCCGAATAGAACTAATAAGTATTAAATGGCGATTAGTAGGAGGAATAGAAAACCTTGTATATATGTGTGTTCCTTCATAACTGTATCTCCAGGTTGTGTTTACTCTATATGTCCAATATACTAAGCTTTTCATGAGAACATATTACTTGTATGTCAAATACTAGATACAAATTCTTAACTAGGAATACAGGTGTAACCCTAGAATTGTTGATTATGTTTCTTTATCATTAGCTTTTAAGCTTCTCACTGAAACTTAAGTGAATCAGTTTGGCTAATTTATGATGCTTGGTACTCTAGTTGGTATGCTGGATAACCTTTATAACATTTTATGTTAACTGAGAACTAAAATCTTGAATATATAGGTGCAGGAATAGCCAAAATTAGTAGCTGACCCCAACTAGTTGGGTCTCATGGCTTATTCTTGTTGATGTTATTGATCTAGTACTCACCAAAATGCAACTCTGCAGCTGAAATATAGGATGACTTGGATACTGACTTGCTAATATTTGAGAAGAAAAAAATACACAAACAGACAATTTTTTGGTAGCACTGCATAAAATCAGTAAAATATTATGTTTTGATGTTTATGTTAGATATTGTTTCTTTTCAACCAGTTGAATCTGATAGAATTTGTCCATATGTTCTGAAAATTTTGCACGTATGCTTGCTAGTTTGATTACATGCATTATGTTGTATTTATCATGTATTAGAATTTGGAAAAGCCAATTTTTTATCCTTCATTTCCAAACACGTCTTCACTCAAATTGCTGCAGATATGAACGGGAAGGAGAAGAATCACAACTTGCTGCAGTAGATTTTTTTGTCAGTACTGTTGACCCACTCAAAGAGCCACCATTGATTACTGCTAACACTGTGCTTTCAATTCTTGCTGTGGACTATCCTGTTGATAAAGTTTCTTGCTATGTATCTGATGATGGTTCTGCTATGCTTACTTTTGAATCTCTTGTTGAAACTGCTGAGTTTGCTAGAAAATGGGTTCCTTTCTGTAAGAAGTATGCAATTGAACCAAGGGCACCTGAGTTCTATTTTTCACAGAAAATTGATTATTTGAAAGATAAAATACAGCCATCTTTTGTCAAGGAGCGCAGAGCAATGAAAGTAAGTATTTTCTTTTAGGTCTGCAACATATTGGAAGATCTGGATTCTTTTTCAACAACCTGCCATTGTGGACTGATTTTCTTGTTGACGTGTTAGCCTATTTGTGTAATAATATATGAGAATTAGAGGGATGCTGCAATGAACTAATGCGTTGATTCTTTGCAGAGAGACTATGAAGAGTACAAAGTGAGGATAAATGCTTTAGTTGCCAAGGCTCAAAAAACGCCAGAGGAAGGTTGGGTTATGCAAGATGGAACATCATGGCCGGGAAATAATCCACGTGACCACCCTGGCATGATTCAGGTTCATCACTTTCTTATCATGAAATTATTTCTTCCTGGACTCTTGTAAGTGATTGAATTTAGCAACTCATTATTACCTGTACGTGCTTATAAATTTGACAAAGTTTTTTAGCATAAGTTCTGATTACATCCAGATCATTCATTGTATTCCTTTTCTTTTTTTGCCACATACTTTCTTGAGGCATTTAACACTTTGTACATTATTAAGGCTTGAGATCCACTTTCCCTGTCAATAGACAGCTACATAATCGTAGATCAGTTATTACATGCTCATTAGTTGAGATTCTTGAGATTACTTAAAGATATATCTGCTTACATCTGTATGTTTCTCCTTCCTGAACATATTAGAAGATATTATTGGTTAGATATGGGATTAATCCTTCAGAATAATCTTAAACTATGACCTTGAGCATTGTGAATCATATGCAAACTTGCTCAAATATTTGAATTGAACCTTCATAAATTGGGTTTATCTTTATGAAATTCTTGTTTGTCATTCACTCAAGTTTCTTATGTTTCATCTTCTTTTTTTATAACGTCTATATCCTACCTTCATAAGAGAAGCGTGTTTTTTGGTGGATCCCACTTGACGTTTGTTTTTGTTTATTCTCCTTTTGCTTGAAAGTTGTTTCTTCATCGCTTTCTTCGTCACTCTCTTTCCATTCTTCCATTTCATTTATTTTCCCATTCTTCCATTTCATTTATTTTCCTAGTAATAATAGGTGATGGTATTGTGTCTTAATGGTGCACAGGTGATAAATAAGAGAACAATAATGTTTCAACGTTATAGAATTTCTCACTACTGTCATAAGATACTCATTTTCTACGCATATAAGTTTGGATTGAAGAGAAATATTTGGCATACCCCAAATAATGCCAATTCAATCCATTTGATGCAGAAAATGTAAAAAAAATAATAAAAAAATCAACCAATAAAGTTCTATTTACAATTGTGTTCAGGTTTTCCTTGGATATAGTGGTGCTCATGACATTGAAGGAAATGAACTTCCTCGGCTAGTTTATGTTTCAAGAGAGAAGAGACCTGGATATCAGCATCATAAAAAAGCTGGGGCCATGAATGCACTGGTAGACTATTTTATCAGTCGGTTCAATAAGAATTTATTTACATTGGTGCCATCCTTTTGTAATCTACAAATATTTTAATCTTACAGGTTCGAGTCTCAGCAACTCTGACAAATGCTCCCTACATTCTTAACCTCGATTGTGATCATTATGTTAATAACAGCAAAGCAGTCCGTGAAGCAATGTGTTTCATGATGGACCCAGAGGTTGCAAGAGATGTGTGTTATGTTCAGTTTCCTCAGAGGTTTGACGGTATAGACCGCAGTGACCGATATGCAAATAGGAATATTGTGTTCTTTGATGTAAGTCTTAGAAACTTAAACTTTTGATCATCACATGTGCCTGTACTATTTGGTGAAGTGTTCCTTTTTGTAGGTAAATATGAGGGGGCTTGATGGCATCCAAGGACCAGTTTATGTGGGAACTGGTTGTGTTTTCAATAGACAAGCACTATACGGCTATGGACCAGCCAATTTGCCAGTTTTACCGAAGTCTTCATTTTGTTCTTCGTGCTGCTGTTGTTGCAGCCGTTCTAAGAAAGCCTCAGAGAATCAGATTGAAGTTTATCGAGATGCCAGGCGTGAAGATCTCAATTCTGCTATATTTAACTTAAGAGAAATCGACAGTAAGCATATTCCACTGCAGTCTTACGCTCTAATGGATTGTTGGTTTCTATTATTTCTTACTCGTTCTGTCCTTCATGTGCAGATTACGATGAACATGAAAGGTCTTTGTTGATCTCCCAAATGAGCTTCGAAAAGACCTTTGGGCAGTCTTCGGTGTTCATCGAGTCCACCCTAATGGAGAATGGTGGCGTGCCTGAATCTGCTAATTCATCTACTTTAATCAAGGAAGCTATTCACGTCATTGGCTGTGGATACGAAGAGAAGACAGAATGGGGAAAAGAGGTGGACTTTATTCTTCTCTGAATTTCATGTTAAAGTTGTTTTTAGTTTATGTTCCACATCCAAGATTTCTCATTTTCTCATCTTAAATGGTCATGTCACCGTTTTAGCATCGATATAATTCAATTTCTAACAAGCCAACAAGTGATTGAACATGTAAGCCTTGTTCTATCCAGACGTGTTTAAGAACTGTAGTTGCAAAACCTTGAACCATTGGCTTGCAAGCAGCAAGCTTTGAATTATCACTTTCCATCTCCAAACTGTCCTTGTGATCTTATTGGTTCAGTTACATAATGAACTTTAGCAGTCAACCTCACTGTTTGCGAGTTTTGCATTTAACTTGCTGATCTTTAATTTTTCATTCTTGTAAAATTTTTGCCTTGTCATCGACAACCTAATTTCCTTATGTCATGAACAGATTGGCTGGATTTATGGATCTGTCACAGAAGATATTTTGACGGGATTCAAAATGCATTGCCGTGGATGGAGGTCTATCTATTGCATGCCTACAAGGCCTGCTTTCAAAGGATCTGCCCCGATCAACCTCTCTGATCGATTGCATCAGGTTCTTCGGTGGGCTCTCGGTTCTGTTGAGATCTTCCTCAGCCGACATTGCCCCCTTTGGTATGGCTATGGCGGCGGCAGGCTGAGATGGCTTCAAAGACTGGCTTATATAAACACTATCGTCTATCCATTTACGTCCCTTCCACTGATCGCCTACTGCTCTCTACCAGCCATTTGTCTGCTTACCGGAAAGTTCATCATTCCGACGGTACATTCTTTTACAATGATTGTACTTCCATTCTTCCTCATAATTTGTTACAAGCAAATAGAGGTAGCGATCAAATTGTCTCAACCGCTATTTTGTTGTTTCAGCTTTCCAACGTTGCAAGCGTTCTGTTTCTTGCTCTGTTCATGTCCATCATCCTGACGAGTGTTCTTGAACTGCGGTGGAGCGGCATCGGCATCGAGGACTGGTGGCGAAACGAGCAATTCTGGGTGATCGGAGGCGTCTCTGCCCATCTATTTGCAGTTTTCCAAGGAATCCTAAAGATGCTGGCAGGCATTGACACCAACTTCACCGTCACCGCCAAAGCTACAGACGACACTGAGTTTGGCGAGCTCTACGTGTTCAAGTGGACCACCGTGCTGATACCTCCGACGACCATCCTAATCGTCAACTTCGTCGGTGTAGTCGCCGGATTCTCGGACGCGCTGAACAGCGGGTACGAAGCATGGGGGCCACTCTTCGGGAAAGTATTCTTTGCAATGTGGGTGATTCTGCATCTGTATCCATTCCTCAAAGGTCTGATGGGAAGGCAGAACCGGACGCCGACCATCGTCGTGCTATGGTCGGTGCTCTTGGCTTCAGTTTTCTCACTTTTGTGGGTAAAAATCGATCCTTTCATCAACATCTCCGACGACAAGTCCCGCGGATGCATCGATATCGATTGTAAGTTCAACTAAAGCTAGCTTGAACTCTTCTTCTTTTATAGGTACCAGGAAAGGAGTGATTGAGTTTATTGTGTGTGAGTGCATAAGTTTGCTCCTTTATTCATCATCTGTATTTACTCTTGATTCATATTGTTATATGGGAATTTTGATTTATTTCAATAATTTTGCTAAATTAATTTATGTTAATTTAGACCATTTCAATTTCATTTTGGACACAAAATCAAAGAAGCTTCTATTTTTTTTTTTTTATCAAAGCGACACCCACCTTATCTCAATTTCTTGATAAAATAATAGTGATTAGCACGTGTAGTGTTATCATTTTGAAGTCTAGGATCAAAATTCGGCGAAGTAAGTGTATCCGTTCTCTTTATATGTTAGTTACAGAATTCGGACTAATAATCTTTGTAATTTGTCTCTTTCGTATTCGTCTTGAGATGGATTGACGAAGAGGCTCCGCGAACAAAATATCTTTTACACATAATTATTTTTAAATACAGTATGCGTATCTCTTACCATGTCCATTAGATTTTATCTGTTCCATTACATTCACATTATAATAATAAGGAATCATAGCTGCTACCATCTAGATTCATCATATTTAATAATATTTATATTGTGATAATTATGATATTATAGTCGATATTATAGTAGTCGTGATGATATAAGGATGTAATAGTCATGATTTTATAGTTATTATAATATTGGTTTGTTTTAATATTTATGATGTAGTGGTAAAAGATGATTTGTTCGTCTTTAACGTTTTTGTTATTTCATTTTAGGATCAACACAGAAAAATTAAATTACAGTAATTGAGATAGGTAGATGGGGATGAGTTATATGGGGTGTAAGAATTTATCCCTTGGCAGACTACCATTCAATTATCATCTCAGTTGAGTTTGCGGGGGCAATAGTATCCACATTGTAAAAAAATTGATAAATAAAGTAACAATCGAATTTAGGATGACCATTTCGATCTTACAAAAATTTACTATCGAGTGTCAATATAAATCTGGAAACGTTCATGATAGACCGTTCAAAAATTGAATATCTCATGATTATATTTTTTATTTTAAGAAATTTTTTTATAAAATACGTCAGATCATACTGTGAATATATAAATTAATAATATTTAAATTACAATTCTAACAATATAAATGATAGCGGTTATAATTATGGTATTAGTTATGATTTTGGAATCGGATGATAAGATATATTAATATTTTATTTTTGTCTTTTTATTTTTATTATTTTATTTTGAAAGAGGAAAAAAAAATAAGGCGAAAGCTTTTGTTTTCCCCCTATATAAGCGGCCGGCAACGAGGTTTACGGCAGAAGGGTTTTAGGGTTTAGTTGATCTCGATGGCTTCTCTCAAGGCGAAAGGAAAGCGGAAGGCTGGCAAGGGATCGAAAGCCACGGCGCCGGAGGACAGATCGGCCGGCGGGCTCACCAAGGAGTGGAGCACTTGGGCGATGAAGAAGGCCAAGGTGATCGCCCACTACGGCTTCATCCCCCTCGTCATCCTCGTCGGCATGAACTCGGAGCCGAAGCCCGACATCTACCAGCTCCTCAGCCCCGTCTGATGCGCTGCCCGGTGACCGGCAAGTTTCTCTCCTCCCGATAATTAGGGATTTTGATTTCTCAGATCGTGATCTTCAATTTGCTGTTAAAGTTTGTGAACCTACGATTTCTTGAATGATTGTTCGGGATGCGAGCTGAATTTTGATATCAGTTTGAGTAATCAATTGATGTTCTAAACTGCAAAGGACTTGATGATTGGTGATTGACCACTTGATGCTAATCTTTGATAGAATCTTATCTATATGACACTTGCACACATCCTGATTTTCAATTCAGGAATAGTTAATGATTTTAGAATTTCAATTCCTACACATTGTGATTTTCAATTCAGGAATTAGTTAATGATTTTAGAATTTCAATTCCTACACATTGTGTTTTTCAATTCAGGAATTGGTTAATGATTTTTGAATTTCAATTCCTACACATTGTGATTTTCAATTCAGGAATTAATTAATGATTTTAGAATTTCAATTCCTACACATCCTGATTTTCAATTCAGGAATACTTGTTTCTTATGTATGCATCCTTCACATTGGCCCAGCTAACCAACCTGACCCCGAAGGTTCGAGCAGGCTAGTTGGGGTCAGAACGAAACTCAATATAGAACTCTGAGTGAACATTCGATATTCTTATTGAATGTTAGCAAAACAAGCTATTATTGCAAAAATTGGTGAATACAACCAACTCTCATTAAGAATTTCATCTTTGGACCAAAAATAAGCAAGAGGTGGAATATCACAAATAGAAAGCGTACCTAATAAAAAAGTAGTTATTGTAATTGGAACATATCTTTTTAAACCGTTCATCAGAATCATATTCTGACTTTTATCTGGTGAATATCCAACACAGATTCCATTGACTGGATAATGGCTCCGGATCCCAAAAATAATAAAGCTTTAGAATAGGCGTCTCATGCACGGTTTTGAATGAGAGAAAGAAGTGAGGACTGTTACTTTGAAAGTAGTTGCTTTAGCTTCAGCCACGCGAATTTTCGATATTCCTTTTTATTTCTCATCAAACGAATGACATCTTCTTCTGGAAATCCTAGCTATTCTTAGCATGATATTGGGGAATCTCATTGCTATTACTCCCTGGGGTGCACAGACTCACTTTCTGATCCAAAGAGGTGCCGGTAAGAACTCTACAAACTCAAAGTTTGCCAGTAAAACTTTTCCCTTTACTGCTGGCTTAACTACTACTATACATCAGTCACCAAATCCAAGCTCTTCCTCAGCACTTCTCTCTCTCTCTCCAAGTACACGACTACTAGTAGTACCCACTCCCTCCCATTACCAATGCTTCACTTGCCACTTGTACTCCAAACCTAAAAGTCATCCTATACCAGGTCTACTAATCTTGGAGTAGACGGTCCAGCTTCACATTCTGCCCACCAGATAAATTCAAGAAGTGTGGTGGCTTCTTACGTGGTGCCATAGCTTCACCCGTAGTTCAATCGCTGTAGGTGTGCCCTACGATGGAATCGAACTTTGGTTGCTTGGGAATGTATTTTGCTTCTTACCGTCACATCAATCCTTGGGGGGTTGGAGATCAACTTCTAAGTATATATAAGTTGTGTTTCAAATTTACCCGATAAGGGAAAGACCATCTACTTATTATTTATTTTAAAAAAGAAAAAGAAAAAAATCTCCAATACTAACTCCCCATGCCTCTCTTTCAATGGGCATCGTAATTGCACCACAAGAGCAGGTTGTAGTTGGTAAACTGGGCTATAAGTTGAGCCTTCTTCCGTCTGGTTTTCTTGGTGAAGTGGCTGAGAGCTTCTTCTTCCATGGCGAACGCAGCCGGTCACGGTGCGAGTAGAAGCAGAGGATTGACGCATTGGATCACTCGAATGCTTCTCCATTCTCCTTGCTCTACCTGCATTGTTTATGACAATGGGACCGAGCTTTCCAATGCTCGACTGTCGGTTCATTCGGCACGGAGAAAGCAGACCAGGTGGCCAACGGCTTCACCTGAACAAGAGGAGAAGAGAATGGACTGGTTTGGCAATGGCGAGGCGGAGGAGGAAGAGTTGGGGAGTTTGTACCCCGACTACTATGGGGGCAGCGAGCTGCGGAGGCGAAAGAGTAGGAGTGGAAGAAGAAGCAGTGGCTCATGCGCAGAAGTGGATGAAGAGGAGGTCAGCGGCGGATTCTTCGTGATGGCGACGCGGTCGAGTGATCCGTACGGGGACTTCCGGCAGTCGATGGTGGAGATGGTGGTGGCGGGGCAGCACACGGGCAGCGCGAGCGAGATGGAGAAGCTCCTCCGCTCGTACTTGGCGCTGAATTCGCCGGTGCACCATCCGGCGATCGTGGCAGCGTTCGTAGACGTGTGGGAAGTGTTCATGGCTTAGATTAAGATTAGATTAGATTTGGTATTTACTATAATGAAGCGCTCATCATGGCGATAGATTTTAATTAATTGTCATGCCATTTAGAAGAGTAACCCCTCATACACACTTTTTTTTCATTTTTATTGTCGTTAAAAAGCGTTTAATGCTCAATAAATATTTAAAAAAAAATTCATCCTAATTTTTTAGCCAAAACCAAAAGATTTTTTAAAATCAAAATTGTTCTTTCTTATAATAATCTTAAGCTAAAATTATTAACACAGCGTTAAATATAGATTTACTTATTATTAGAGTAATTTTGATTATTTTTTAACCAAAATAAAAGTTTTTTTTTAAAAAATTATGATTCATCTATAAACTAATCAACAATTATATCCTTGAATATTCACAAATTGTTGAAAAATTATTTAATTATTACAGTTACCCTAAAGTTTTATCCAACAAATAACACTTTTTATTGTCATTTTCAACTCACATTTTTTCCCCCAAAATCTTCCACTTTGATAATTTTTAAATACGACTTAAATGACTTAACTAATGAGATTATAATAGTGCTGCTTGTACATTTCTAAACTTGCAAGACAATATTATGTATTTATTATGTTAATGAGTCACATCGATGAGTTGGGAGTGACCGAGAGTGGTAGAGCATCAAACGCAATGTAGAGGACCGACAACGACCCTTAGGCAATACCTTTTGAGGTCAAGACCATGGCCAACAATGGTGGAGGGGGCGATCCGAGTTCGAAGCACAACTCTTCGTGCTCTAGGAAAGCCTCGAGCCATAATTCTAGTTGTCGTGACCCGTAAACGACCTCGACTCGCAACTTGTCTCGCCCCCTTTGCCATCGTTCAACGTCAATGTAAAAAAAAGATCGATGGAGACCTTCCTAGTGGCACAAAATTGATAGACAACGAAGACTACGATATGAGGTGGGGTGCAAGCTACTCGCCATCCCTACAACTATAATCTTTCTCTCTAGATAATCATATAAAAAGCAAGCTTGCATTCCACTGTTGAATGATGGCACAGCATTCACTTGACTACAATTAATAATCAAAACAATATTTATCAAATGATATTTTCTAGATATTTTTGGCACTCCGCAAGATTCCTACGTTAGGACCATGTTGGATCATGTCATGATTAGGACGATATTTATCCAAAATTAAACAGGACAATCTTAGTTAAATCTTAGCAGATATCATATTTATAGAAATACAATTGTTATTGCAAATTTGCCGTAGGATTATTTTTTATTAATCACATGCATGTTTGGCATGTATATAATCTATTATTTAGGGCAAAAATCAAAAGTAAGGGCGTTTTTTTTCTAAAAAAAAAAAATCAAATGGACATCTCTACCGAGATTTTATTTTGAAAATACTCTTAGATATAACGTTATTGTAGAAGCTACGGAGCTAGTAGCTATAACTTATTTAGGATGATTTTAGAATTAGAATTTAGGATTTATATCGTGTAAAAACTATTTAATAACTGTTACAACGTGTATAAGCTACTCAGCAACGGTTAGAATGTGTCAGTATAAGTTTAGAATTTAAGATTTAGGATCTTTGAACACTATTATATCAAAAAACTATTTATTAATTTGATCAAAATTATTTAAATTTTATCAAAATCACTTAAAAATCGTTGCATAAGCTATTATGTAACTATTACAATTCTAATTCTAAATTCATCATAAATATGTTATAGTAATTATTGGATAACTTTTATATATTATATATAATAGCTACTCTGTAGTTTCTACACGGTGTAAATCTTAAATCATAAAATCTAAACTTACTTTAAATACATTGTAAATACTACTTGGTAGCGTCTACAACGTATAAAAACTCGCCGATAGCTTTTATAATATCGTTGGATGAGGGATATTTTTGATATAAAGTTATGGAAAAGATGACCATTTGATTTTTTTTTAAGCGCTCATATGATATGATGTTTCTCTTAATTTGGGAGACTCTTTTAATTTTTCCCTATTTTTTAATTTTATAAATATTTATTTATATTTTTGATAAGTTTGAATCTTAAAAGATGATGCAAAAGTGGACGAAGCTTTCGCAAAAGAGGACCATCTCTCACTTATTTTGTCAATTTTATTGTTGTAAAATCGATTCAACATTTCACATCGACTTATTACTATATTAAAGAAGAGATTTAAGAGATATAGTCATAAAATAATACACAAACAAAGATCTTATTTTTTGTTTAATTAGCAAGGAAAGAAGGGTTTAATTGTTAATTAGTCAAGAGATTAAATATATATATTTGAAAATTATTAATATAATTTTAAAAATGGTGGTCTCCACGTTAATGGCATGTTGGAATCCAACTTATATAATGTATCCATAATATATGTGAAATTTATTTAAATATATTTAAAGTGAAAAATAAAAATAAAAGTAGTGATCGCGTTGGGTGCGACTTGAGTCTGATCTGTCAGGCTTGGCTAAGTCCGATTGGGATCCTCTATCCCAAAAAAGTGTCTATTCCATCTGTCCCGTTCCTCGGACGACGGCCGGCGAGTCGTCCGATCGTCAATCAGACACCACCAATGAATTTTGATAGTCGTTCCGAATCAAATGATATCCTAGAAGAACGGTGAATCGGTCGAAATCGCTGCAATTGCAATCTCGTCGGATTCGACGGTGAATCCGACGATATCGCAATTGCGACGATCCCGACGGGTTCATCGTACCCCCCTCCCTCCGGTATAGTTTTGTTCAGGACAGCGGCCGGAGGCCGTCGGTAGTGTCCGATCGATAATCGGACGACTCGTCGACCGTCGTCGGGAAACAAGACAGGCGGGACAGGGATTTTTTTAGGACAGAGGATCTGCCCTCGGCTAAGTCTGACACGAACCAGCCGTCCTTTCCCTCGAAGTAAACAGACATAAATGCGGGTTTCTTCTCCGGTTAAACTTTTGACTGCGTCCGCCGCAACGGAGTTGCGTGATTGGCTTAGCCGTACGGTCTCACGGCAGCAGCCCTGCGGTGCGCGTGGATGATGACGATGACGACGGCGACGACGACGATGGCCATCAACGCACAATTCGATCCGGATCGAAACGACGACTTTGTTCTCCTTCTTCTTCTTTTTGATTACCCTTTCTTTCTATAAAAAAACCATTTTGATGAGGGAAATAGACAGTTAAAAGGATCGGAACATCTTCTCTCTCCTTTGACCTGTGCAAAAAGTCAAGTTACAGAACAGAGCTCCTCTAAATGGCGACGATGAGGTGACCGGATATGGGACGAGATTTGAGTGATCCACTTCCACTTTTGGCTCTTTTCAGCCCCACCACCACCACCACCTCCACCACCACCACCACCACCGCTGCCATCGCCGTGACCACTCTATATAAGTTTCTCTGAAGCTCAGTAGCTAGCTCGAATCACATCCCTCCCCTGTTCTCTCGATGGACGACAACGACTGGGATTTGTTCGCGGTGGTGAGAGGCTGCCTCCCGGAGCCGCCGCCGCCGCCTCCAACTCCGGTGTTATGGGAGGAGGGGGAGGAGGCCGCCGCCGCAGCGGGGAAACGTGGGTTCAGTCTCCATGTGCCCGCGTGGGGCGTCGAGCTCGATGAGCTCGGCAACCCGCGGCAGTTCATCAACCAGACGCCAGCGATGGTGCCCGAGCCCGCCTACGTCGGCACTTCCGTTTTCGCTCCGTTGGTTTCCGTTCCGTATCAGTTCCAGCAGCAAACTCGGCCGGCGGCGACTCGGAGGCCGGCGCCGCCATCGCAAACTCCTCGATCTAAGAGAAAGTATATATGTTTTTTTCCCTTTTTTTTGGATTTATCAAAGAATTATAAAATATATATCGAGAATGATTTGGGAAATTGATAGGAAGAGCCAGCAGAAGAAGGTGGTTTGCCAAGTTCCGGCCGACGGAGTCTCCTCTGATCTGTGGGCGTGGAGGAAGTACGGCCAGAAACCGATCAAAGGCTCGCCTTATCCAAGGCAATTAATTAACGGCGCCTGAACTGGAAAAGATTTTAATTTGTTGAAAATTAGTAGTAAAATTAATTATTTTGTCGTCGGTGAATCTATGAACAGGAGTTATTATCGGTGCAGTAGCTCTAAGGGCTGCCAGGCAAGGAAGCAGATGGAGCGGAGCCGGGCGGAGCCGGCGATGCTGCTCATCACCTACACGGCGGATCACAACCACCCGGTTCCCACCCACCGCAACTCCCTCTCCGGCAGCACTCGCCAGAAGGCCTCGCAACCGACCAGTACCGCTGCACCTGCCTCGACTCCTGCGCCGGCAGCCCTGTCGCGCCCTTCCAAAGAAGAGGACGGCGAGGAAGAGGAGCCGGCGGTGGAGGACGACGACGACGAGGAGGAGGAGGAAGAGATACTCACTGTGGCTGACGTGGAGATGATGCGCGAGGAGGACATGCTCTTCCTCGGAATGAAGGTGGCCGACGCAGGGTCGTCTACGGCGACGACCGCCGGAGGCAACAAATTGCCGGCGAACCTCGCCATCCTGGAGGAGGACGAGGAGTTCTTCAGGGCACCCAATTGGCTGACTGATAATGCTACTTCTCTTTTTTAATTAATATTAAAAAAATATATATTAAAATAATTTTGATATGGGATAAATTATAGGAGACGAAATGGAAAATTTCAAATTAACAGGGTGCTTAATTTTGTTTTTTTAAAAGGGAAATAATTGCTGTATGATTTTCTGCACATGCTCCACGTCACTACTCTGTTAGTTATTATAGTTTAAAATAATTTTTTTTTTACTTTATTTTTTATCATAGCTGTTTAAGATTTTATCTTTAGGGATGAAAATTTGAGTTATAGTGTTAAGTATTAAATACTTGAAAATAAAAAAGATATTAAGGTTTGTAGGAATTTTGTATTATAAAATCCTTAGCATATATTGAGATCTGGTGATTTGAAAGAAGTCCTTGCACTAGTTTTTTTCTTCATTTGAACAAAGTAAGGCACTGTTTTACTTTAAAGGTTCGGTCGCCTTTCTAATTTTGGCTTTCATGGTCGACTAAATTCGATAGGCATGATGGTCGATGGTTTAGGGTAGAAGTTGATATTGGAAATTAGGAGGAAAAGAATGAGTGTTAGTAAGTTTTAATTAAAACTGAGAATAATAAGGTGATTTGGTGTGGAGTTGAAACAAACAAATATGATTGGTCAGGGAGTGACAATAATTTTTTTCTACTGAAGGCAGAGTTTCAATTATGGTAGGATATTTTTGAAACATTTACCGATAATTTAATGCATATTCATCGGATTAATTTTAGAGATAGATTATTTTCTGACAAGCAGAATTTATGGTGGGATTCACTTCTAAAATATTTATTCTGATTGAGATTTAAATTCTGATCATTTTATTTTTTTTCTTCTGAATATTTTACCACTACATCGTACTCGTGAGGACAAAAATTGTTACACTGATGGTATATTAACAGAAAAAAAAACACGTAGAAAAATAACTAAGACGATCGAAATTTGAATCCTAGTAAAGATAAATATTCCTAAATTATGTTTTAAATTTAACTGTTAAATCTGACATTTTTAAAGTGATCCAGAAAATTTTTCGAAAGTTATTTTCGGATTTCGGTCCTTTGGACATTACTTAAAGAAGTTAATTGGTTAAATCATGAAACCTAAGGAGGGTTGAAGTGGAGTTTGCCTAAAATTTGAAGAGCTAAATTGCATAAAGCTAAGCGCTGGGGGCTGCTGGTGGAATGACAAAATTTTAGGGGCTTAATCGCAAAAGTGGCTGCTTAAATTCTTTACTTCTTGACCCTCTTCACCCTTCCTAATGCTCGCCGATGCGATCACTTTTCTCTCCCTTTTTACCGCAGTTCCTTCTTCTCCACACAAGCTCTCCGGTCCAACATCCCTAATCAAAGGTACATCTAGGGTGTAGCGGGCAATCAACTTCCTCTTCTTCTCTCGCTCGAGCGGAGCAAACTTTGGGGTCGTCGATGTTGAGCCAGTCGCCGGAAATCCTTTCTGCCATTCCACCAGTTCCTAGCAACGGAGACTCACCCATAGGTGTTATCCTTTCGATTTTGATCTTGTGGTTTGCTTCCACTGACCGTGGAGCACTGATGGCATTCCTTGATCTAGAATTTCCATTTGGCTCCGCGGCAATCAGTTAGGATGGACGGGGAATCGTGTGAGGGCACAGGCTTGTCAGGTCGGAGCTGGTTCATTCTCGTCGGCACCTTTGGTAAGGATTTTTGTTCCATTTCCTCAAAGAGGTGTTCTCCGATCGATTATGGTTTTTTTTTATCAGATGTGAATGGAATTTGATCTCTTGCGTGGGTCGAATGCTCTGTTTTCCTATTTAGAAATCGATTTGGATTTTGATTGGATTGGGGTTGCGAATGGAAGATGGACCTTGAATCTGTTACCTCCTCCCTGTGTAGATTTCTGTTGTTTGGAACATTTATGTTTGGAGCTGGGCAAGGAGTTGGCTAGGATCTCCTAGGTTTTGAGATAAGGAATTGATTTGGTTGTTCCGTGTTGAATTTCGAATTGATGTTGGAGAATTGCTCCAATTTAGATTTGTGTGAGTTCGTTCTTGAGGTGTTCTGTTCTAGATCAATTCAGGTATGCAATTAGCTAGTCTAAATACGAATAAATGATTCGCAACTAATTATTTAATTGCAGGGTTAATTAAATGATTTTGATATTGTGATTAAACCTAAGATTTAACCCAATCTTAATTACGCAGGGTAATTAAGAGTCTTCCATTTAATTAGAGATAACTAAATGTAAAGGGAATGGTTAGGTTAACCCTAGTATGACTTAGGGATTAATTAGCTAGTTATTACCTTCTTGTAATAGCTAATTAAAATGTGTTCTTGCTACAGAGACTTGACTTGGATTTATTATTGCTGACTATTGGCGGGTGGTTCTATTCTCCTTTGATACGAACTTTTTCTATTTGAAGACGGGTACTTCTTGCTTGTATCTGTAGTTTCACTTTACCTTTATACATGGCTAATTGTTATTTATGCTGTAGGTTGCTATTTACATTTATCTGCTACCATTTGTTATTCTGCTTGATACTTATGCTTGATGTTGGATATGATCAAGATTTCCTTCTATACAACCTTGTTTATTGTTCTCTGATTTTGTATAACATCAGTATGAGCATGAGTATGTAGATATAGGATACATGCCACTGTATAGTTGCATTAATTGATTCTAGTTATACTTGCATGTGTATCTAGGTATATGATGATTGGGTTATGACACATGTTTACGACCTGTGCATGTTTGATTAAGTTATGTGTCGATAATCTGGTAGTGGTTGCATATGTTAGAATCATGCACCATCTCTGTATAGTTTGCATACCGGCGACCATCGACTCCCTTGTAGTCTGAGCCCGTCACCCGATACATGATATACACACACGACCACTCATGAGTTAGTGGATACCGTTGGGTGTGTGCATTTGCTCTGTACTACTTCGCATACTCTGATATCACCTGTGAGACTGTATCCTATTATTTTTTTATAGTTTATTCAACTACTTTTTCTGTCATGCATATTTGTCTCTATACCTGCAGAGTTCAGTTGGACTCACCACCCATCATAATATTTTTGTTTTCAAGTTGATAGCTTGCTGGAGGAGCTCAGTTTCCGGTCTCAGGTCCCTGCGATTCCATTTGTTGAGTGTTTATGCGCATTTTGTTTTCTTTATAGTATTTTTATTGGTGTTGTATTCATTTCTATATTGCGAACCTGTATTTTTCATTCATTTGTGCGGTATTATATTTTTGAGTCCTTTAATGGACATTGTGATGTTGTTTTTGCTGCGCGCCTGCCCCGGGGCAGCTCAAATGAACTTTACGATTTTCAGTATTGTGGTATTATTATATCCTTATGATATATATCTACTTTGAGACCTGAGGCCAATATATTACTTACTTGTGTTGTATATTTGTGTAAATTATCTATCGGACAAAAGATGTGTTATCTAATTTTATATTACATCAACGATTCTATTAGTCCCGGACGTATCATTAGCTTAGTAAATGAACAAGTTGTCGACGATTAATTTAAAAAAATATATAATGGAAAAAAGGGAAAAACAAAAAAATTGAAACTAATTTGAAGTAAGAATGAAGAAAAGACAAGTATTTTTTTTTTTTTGAGAATAAACATGGTTTTGACTTTTAATTTCCAACGTCAAGCCCAATAAGAGAAGATTTTTCGTCGGCTTAATTTAAAATATAATTAGGCCCATGAAGCTCGTGTACATTTAAATGTAGGAATACATTATATTCTTTTAACATTTTAAAAAATTGTATAAATCTGGTACATTATAATTTTAACACATTTTTAATATATTTTTTTCATCAACTTACATATTAATGTATTTTATCAATAAAATAAAAAAATCTTTTATAATCAAATAATCAATATATTAATTCTACATGAATACTTGAAATTTTGTAATATTTATTTTGTTTTCGATAAATGGCCATTAAAAGCTTTTTTTTCTTCTTCTATTTTTTGAGTTAATTGATAAAATCATCAAAATTTATAATCATTTAAATCTATTTTTTTCAAGAATATCCTTGTGGAGCTTAGAACCCCCAAAATAACTATCAAATATCAAAACGGTTAGTCCCGCTGACTTACCATACATTTGATAGATGAGACACAAACTAATTCGATCCAAATTCGATCCGGTCCGGTCGATCGATGAAATTCTTTAGGGTAAATAAAACCACCCACCAACCTGAATTTGACCATACACTTGATAGATTAGACACAAACTAATTCGATCGAAATTGACTTCTCGGCTAAATTATTTGATCCGGTCATGAATTAATCTGACCTTGTAGGAAGCCCAATTGGGTTGGGGTTCCGATCGGATAAGGATAGTCGGATGCACAGGGTGTTAACCTAGCCTGAATAATGCACTAGTGGTTACGCGGATCTGGCCCGGTCGGTGATATGCGGTTGGATAAACCCGGTCAGCTGAACCCGACCGAGAAGATTTTGTCGAGCGGACGGAAACCACGTGACCCCCTTGAAAGGATACCGAAGGTATAGTTGACGTCCGGGAGGACGGTCCCGGTCGGGCATGCTCGACCGGATGGCTCGATCGCCCTGCCAATGAAATCACACCCCGCTCTAAGTGACTCGCGATCTGTGGTCGCCTGTCCTGTCGGGCATACCCGACCGGCCGGTTGGACTGGCATGCACCAGGAACGGTCGAACCCACTCAGACAATTGGCCCACCCAAGAGTTGTTGATAGCCGAGCGACCGAACCCCTCTGGGTGACCACTTTCGGTCGGGCGGCCAGAGCTGGACGGATTCACAGCTACATAATAAGACAAACCCGGGTGGTCGCACTGATTGAGTTGTTTAATTATGATCAGACTCTCTCAAATACAACAAGATCTTCCAAATCCTCTCATTATGAGGAAAGACACCTGCCATAATCATGTCTTCCCAGTTCATCAAACTTTAATAAAGACAGAAAAGGGGCAACGTGGACAAATCCTTTGGCGGCCATATCAGATCATCGGGGAAACTAAAGTTGTCAGGGGATCATATCAGAAGATTGACTTTTATAAGACAAGACAACCCAAACAAGATAGAGATCCTCCCCCTCCCCTTTATAAGGCCCATTTGGTGCTTCAGGAAAGGGATTCTGAAAAATTAGCTTCTCATCCTCCTAGCTTCTTATATGCTCTCTCTCTCTCTCAGCCTGGTACTTCCAAATTATTGGTTCCTCTTGTCCATCTCTGGTCCAACCTTGAGCGTCATCACGACTCATCTAGTTCACTACGTCATCTGAGCGAGGATCCTCTCCGCTTGTCGACAAGATCACTACTCAAAGCTAAACGCGGTAACTTCATTAACACCTATCGAATACAAAGTTGATCTGGTCTGGTCGAATCCTTTCGGGTGACCAACCCAACTTTGACCCCATAGTTTCCAGAAAGGCTGAGGTCCTCTTACTGTCTGCATGACGCGGACCTTGAATTCAAACCCCGAACAGAACCATGTTTATATATTCGGCTTGAACTTTATTTATATGCGCTTTGGTGACTAAATTAATGCCATGTCGTTGCTCCCTCCATTAAAGCTTAATCCAAAAACCTTGCCAGCTCGCTCGCGGCTCTTCCTCCTCTCCGACCGCAGCAGCCGCGCTCCGCCGCCTTCCGGCAAAGTTGGTTCGGTTCGGACTCATGGTGATAAAGGAGGTTTTGTTCGGATAGTTAACCAGTAAGATTTTGGGTGCGAGGGCGTTCGGCGAGGATCCGGTTGTGTACTTGTGTTGAATTGGTATTGTTGTTTGGCAGTTCGGTGGTGGCGGAGTTGGAGGTCGAGGGTGAGTGGGATGAGGGGGGCGTCGGCGACGCGGCACGAGCGGCCATGGGCGTCGGACACGGTGGCGGTGCCGGAGGGGAGGGGGATGAGCGGGGGTGCGTCGTCGTCGGGGACGTCGGCGATGGCGTCCGACGATGGGGAGGAGTTCGTGGAGGTGACGATCGATCTGCAGGACGACGACACCATCGTGCTCCGCAGCGTGGAGCCGGCGGCGGCGGCGGCGATTGAGGCCGGGTACGCGTCGGACGCGACGTGGTCGGAGGTGGCGTCGGCGTCACGGTCTCCGTCCGTCGGGCGGAGCTCGTCGCACCGACTGCGGCAGATCTCGCAGGAGCTGAAGGCGGAGGCGGTGGCGCGGGCGCGGCAGCTGAAGGAGGACCTCAAGGCGGAGCTCAAAAGGTTCACGTGGGGCCACGGCCCGCCCTCGCGGCAGCCCGTTCCGTCCTCCTCAACGTCGCAGGGGATCGACTCCGCGCTGGCCGCCCGGGCCGCGCGCCGGCAGCTTGCGCAGCTCGATCGGACCAGATCCGTCGCCCAGAAGGCCCTCCGAGGCCTCCGATTCATCAGCGGCCGCAACGCCAACGGCGTCGATGCGTGGAAGGAGGTGCAGATCAGCTTTGACAAGCTTGCGCGCGACAACTGCCTCGCCCGATCCGATTTCGCCCAATGCATAGGTTCCTCCTCAATCCCCCTCCAAAAAATCTCCATCCATCTAACCAAACCCTAGCCGGATGCAGGAATGAAAGACTCCAAGGAGTTCGCACTCGAGCTGTTCGACGCATTGATTAGGAGACGAAGGTTGAATGCCGAGAGGATCAGCAGAGAGGAACTCCACGAGTTCTGGTGTCAGATCACTGATCAAAGCTTCGATTCTCGACTCCAGATCTTCTTCGACATGTAACAAATCCCCAATTCTCTCCTTCTTCCAATCCCAGATCCGATCCCCAATTTTTCAAATTTTTGAATCTGTTTAGGGTGGACAAGAACGAGGACGGCCACATCACAGAGGAGGAAGTCAAAGAGGTAACTTCTTACCCTCCGTCCCTCTCTTTCTTGCTCATCATTTACATCTTCCAAAAGAACACCAACCCAATTATGCAAACAATTAATTATATTTTAGGAATTTTTTCTTTGAATCTTGAATCATTTACAAGACATTAAGCCGATTGGAGTTGGTGAACAGAACCGGCACATCAACACCAACCACACCTGCCCATTTCCTCCACTCCTTGCCTTGCCTCACAAAAACTCTCTGCTTTCATTGACACATTCAAATGGTTCTCTAACTGAAAAACAATGAGAGGAAGTGGAAGCTCATATCTTGATTTGACTACTGGTTGGTGAAGTGCATTTAGGCCAAAAGACTGATTGATGATGAGGGAACGAAAAACTTTTCCCTGCTTTGTTATTTCCATTTAAATTATCAACACAGTAATTTATTTTCCATTTGCATTGACTTGTTCATCTAATTTCTTTCAGATAATAATGCTCAGTGCTTCTGCTAATAAGCTGTCGAGGCTGAAAGAACAGGCAGAGGAGTATGCAGCTCTCATAATGGAGGAGTTGGATCCCGAGAGACTCGGCTACATCGAGGTCTGGTCGATTGAATCCTCGCTCTGTTCTTTAAATTGCATGTCACAAAAAATAATTAAGCTAGTTCTATCAGCTGACATAGATTGAATCCATAACTAAAATTATAGCAGCCATGAGCCCTGTTTGTCGTCGTCTTCTCTTTCATAAAGTGATAGAGACCCATTGACTTTTGTATCCATCTGGTGAAGGCGCATATCCTCTCGTCAATCTTAAGCTTTGGCTTCATTCTTGTTTCTAGAAACGAGTTGGAGTGTCATGTCAAACTCGTGGACTGCCACTGATGTTCCCTTCGAGTCGAAGAAAACCATGTCGATCGCTTGTATTGATGAATGAACTACTAAATGGATTCCTGCTAAAGCAATTTTCATGGCGGACAGCTTTGGCAACTGGAGACGTTGCTGCTGCAAAAGGACACGTACATCAACTACAGCCAAGCCCTGAGCTACACGAGCCAGGCGCTGAGCCAGAACCTGGCCGGGCTGAGGAAGAAAGGGCCAATCCTGAAGCTGACCGCCAAGGTGGCCTACTACGTGGAGGAGAACTGGAAGAGGCTGTGGGTGGTGACGCTGTGGATCGCCGTCATGGCCGGACTCTTCACCTGGAAATTCATACAGTACCGCAACAGGTACGCGTTCCACGTCATGGGATACTGCCTCACCACCGCCAAGGGCGCCGCCGAGACACTGAAGCTTAACATGGCTCTCATCCTCCTCCCAGTGTGCCGGAACACCATCACCTGGCTACGCTCCACCCGCCTTGCCCGTGCCCTGCCATTCGACGACAACATCAACTTCCACAAGGTTAGTAGTTAGTGCATTCCTTAACTATACTTCTGAAATTTCTTCCCTTTTAATTTTCAGTATTTTCATTATACCATTATAGTTTCATAAATGTTATTTAAACATATAAATAACAATAATAGATGAATTTTGTCCTGTATTATTATAATCTATATTTAAATAAATTGTATCTTATTTTATTATTATTAATTAAGTTCATATTTTTTTTATTATTTAATGTATATATTTGTTATTTGTCATAATTTCATATAAATTAATTAGAACATTTATTAGTCGTCGTCTAAGTATATATTTGTACCATTTAAACATATCTATCAGAGTTTTTTTTCAACAGATGCAATTCTAACTTTCACTCTAATATTTTTATTTTTTATTTTGTCTATCTTCGTATGTCCGCACATCCACCTTAACATTCTTTTTTGAAATTTTTATTTTTTGCTCATGTACTAAAATCATAATTCAATATTTAATTATATATAACATGGGTATAACTGTCATTTTATAATTTTTTTTTAAATGAACTGTCAATTGAAGTATATACAATAATTTAACAATATTTATTAAAATTACACGTGTAGAAAAGAAGTAATGGAGAAAAATAAATGTTCCTTTCTAATTAATTAATGCATACGGGCTTTGCTCCATTATTTCTTCGTCCTGTTATGTGAGACCTACGCCATACGAAGGAATGCGCGTGGAAAGCAATGATGTTATTAAATAATAAGTTAGGCAGATAGATGTGGAGAATGAAAGCATCAGCTAATCACCAGTGGATAGAACACGTTTCATTTTTACTTCATGTATAGGGAAGATAGATATACCTTGCCGGATATATTTGAATATCTAATCATATAATTAAAAATATTTTGTTCCAGCTACAACGCAAATCAGTGACTGCTACAGCTGCCAAAGGCTGCTAAGAATGAAATAATTAAATAAGTGAACATGAAGAAACATGTGCCAATCCACACCATGATAGCTACGTCCTAAGTTTTATCCCTTTTAGCATTACTTTAATTCTGCTTGATCATTTTTGGTTAATCAGAAACCATATCTTTGAGATTGGCTTGTCATCTGAATCACTTATTCACAAATATGTTTACTGTTAGTATAGTTTTAAACGGGGAGTCCATCGCATTTCAAAATGAATGTTTGGTAGTTTACTTTCAAATCTATGACTGGAATCCATTGTATCTCAAAATAAGTATCTAAATGAGCATGAAACATCCTAACTGCTATGCCTTCTGACGCCTTTCATGACTCTTAACAAGCCTAACTTTCATAGTATCTTGAATTTGGCAAAGTCAATTCAATCAGGACAAATCTTCTAATATTATAAAGAATGAAGAATTCCACTTATCCATGTGATGCTAATGAGCCCGAAGTAACTCAAAAGCTGTGATGGTATAATGAAGAAGCCATTGATCAATACCAAAATTTGGCTAGAGACTAGATGAGAAACTAGACCTTGTGGGCTTTTGATGTCGAACTAAATGATGTTACTTTAATCTACAGAACGTTCTGCTGCCTAACATATTTATTGCTACTCTATGTTCTAACACTAACAATTGGCATTACCATATCTAGACCATAGCAGCAGCGATAGTCGTTGGAGTAATCCTCCACGCAGGCAACCATATCACTTGTGACTTTCCACGGCTAATCTCTTCCTCCGATGAGAAGTACCAAGGCTTGCAACGTTATTTTGGGGACACAAAGCCAACCTACTTAGATCTCATGCGAGGTGTTGAGGGCATCACTGGAATCATAATGGTGGTCTGCATGGTGGTGGCTTTCATCCTTGCAACACACTGGTTTCGTCGGAGCCTAGTGAAGTTCCCTAAGCCCTTCGATAGGCTCACTGGTTTCAATGCCTTTTGGTACTCTCACCACCTGTTTGTCATTGTCTACATTTTGTTGATTGTCCATGGAGAATTTCTCTACCTCATCCACAAGTGGTACAATAAGACGGTGAGTTCTTTCTGCATTGGCATCGCAATTTTATGATCTTTCTGCTATTATGTAACTCAACTTTCTTGACTGATGCAGACATGGATGTATCTTGCAGTTCCTGTTCTTCTGTACGTTGGGGAGAGGAGCCTAAGAGCCCTCAGGTCCGGTCATTACTCTGTTCGCTTACTAAAGGTAACTCTGCTTTATTGCGAAAAATTTGGCTGCCCATGGAGAATCATCTAGTGTTGGTAACTTAACTTCATATTCAGGTAGCCATATATCCAGGTAATGTTCTCACACTTCAAATGTCGAAGCCTGCAGCATTCCGCTACAAGAGTGGTCAGTACATGTTTGTGCAGTGCCCCGCCGTCTCACCCTTTGAATGGTAAAACCCAAGATGCCAAATCAGTTCTTCAAAATGTTATGTTTAATGTAAAGCTGTCTTCTTTTCATTCAGGCATCCTTTCTCAATAACTTCTGCTCCTGGAGATGACTACTTAAGCGTCCACATTAGACAACTCGGTGATTGGACAAGGGAACTAAAGCGTGTTTTTGCGGCAGCATGTGAACCTTCAGTTGCAGGAAAGAGTGGCCTTTTGAGAGCAGATGATGCTACCAAGAAGAGGTATGTCACAAACAAACATGTATCTGATGTCAAAATGCAATGAATCATAATGTTCATAGTGATACAATAGAGAGCTCATTTTCTCATTGCAGTTTGCCAAAGCTTTTGATCGATGGACCTTACGGTGCTCCGGCCCAAGATTATAAGAAGTATGACGTTCTTCTACTCGTCGGCCTTGGCATTGGTGCAACACCTTTCATTAGCATATTGAAGGATCTACTTAACAACATTGTCAAAATGGAAGAGGAGAATGTGAGACTTGCATTCCTTCTTATTGTGCCCTCCTTATTCCGATATAAGACTACCTCAGTTGAGATGCCAATTGATCAGTGTTTCCGATACAGGATGCAGCACTCTCCGAGCTCTGCCCGCCGACGACAGTTCCACAAAATGGGGAGCGAGTTGATTTGGCCACACTCATGAAGGCCTCACGCAGAGTAAAGTGGACTCTCAAAACAACAAATGCATATTTCTATTGGGTTACGCGGGAGCAAGGCTCCTTCGATTGGTTTAAAGGAGTCATGAATGAAGTGGCCGAGTTTGACCAACGGGTAAGCCACTGAATGAAATGTTCTCCAACTTGATGTTGGAAAAATATGAATGGAAATACGACTTACGGGTGACATTAAGACTGATATATAGTGCAGGAAGATTGTGGACTGACACATACAATGTATACTATATCCTTGCATTTACTAGTTCATAACCAATTCATTTGCACAAATCAGGGAATAATCGAGATGCACAATTACTTGACAAGCGTGTACGAGGAAGGAGACGCAAGGTCAGCTCTAATCACTATGATCCAAGCTCTCAACCACGCAAAGAATGGTGTTGACATAGTCTCTGGCACTAGGGTGAGAACCATCTTGCTAAATTCATTGGAGGCATGCACAATCATACTAATAACTTCAAATATTTTTCGAATTGATTCCTTAGGTTCGCACTCATTTTGCTAGACCCAACTGGAAGAAAGTCTTCACCAAGATAAGTTCCAAGCATCCCTGTGCAAAAATAGGTGAGTTTTGTAACTCATCAAGATCGTCCCTTTTCGATTTTCCTACCACATTGACAAACTTGAATCCATGGTGCATCCATTGAACACAGGGGTATTCTACTGTGGAGCACCGGTTCTAGGACAGGAGGTAGGCAAATTGTGCCATGACTTCAACCAGAGGGGTTCGACCAAGTTCGAGTTCCACAAGGAGCGTTTCTGATCCATATTCATCTATCGATAGACGATTATGTAGTCTTTTTATTTATTTTTCCAAAATTATTTTGTTAGTATGAGGATAGGCGAAGAGAAATAAAAAATAAGAAAAAGTTATTGAAAGTCTATTTGTTGCCCTTGATATTTAGAGGTGAGTAAAATATGGTCGATTAAATGAATTATTTCAATTTACTTTTTTTTTCTTCTTAAAATATTAATTATTTTGATTCAATCTGTTCTTTCTCGATTTTATAAATTTGAATTCGATTAAATCGAATTAATTGATCGAACCGATCAAAATTATAATTTGAAAATTTATTTATTTTTTAAAATATCAATTATTGCACTTAAATTTGTTCAATCTCGATTTTAAAAATTAAATCAAATTCAGTTATACCTGAATATTTACGACTCCTCTATCTTTTCAAGTTTCTATGTAAGTGAATGTCTGATTATTTTAATTTTTAAACGAATTCATCTATATTTTATCAATAAGGTCTCATCAAAAATTGTTCAATTTTGATTTAAACTGTTTTGATTATTAACTGATTGTTGACCATTACTAATACTAAATCAACTGAACTAAAAACAAATGAACGGTTAACTATGAACATTTTTTAAGGTTTTATTTAAATTATAAAAATAAGATAAGGTTGTTGATAAATAGGTTTATATATTAAAATAGAATAATATAAAATTAAATAAATAATGTATATATATATATATATATATTATATAATGCATATTA
>JAGFNQ010001875.1:567406-590672 GCA_024364735.1 Boesenbergia rotunda | reverse complement strand
TTTTTCAAGTCAATACTTAGTTTTCGCACTTTAGAAAATTTTCTAAACTTCTTCTGAAGTTTTTAATACTTTGAAAACTGAAATTTGAATACAAAAAGAATTTCTACCATATTTTTGAGTTGTGAAAAATTTTCGCAAGCACTTTAGAAAGTTTTCAAGAAAATTTTGAAATTAAACTTAGAAATTTTTCTATTAGTGAAATTTAAATTAAGTATTAAAAGAAATTTTAAAAATAGCTTAAGTCAAGTAGTTAGAAATAATTTTGAAAATAGCATAGTCAAGTACTTTGAAATAATTTTGAAAATAGCTTAAGTCAAGTACTTAGAAATAATTTTGAAAATAGCTTAAGTCAAATACTTAGAAATAATTTTGAAAATAGCTTAAGTCAAGTAGTTAGAAATAATTTTGTACAATTGACTTAAGGGATTTTACTTTTTGAAAAAGGAGATAACTTAGAAATAATTTTGTGCAGTTGACTTAAGGGATTTTACTTTTTGAAAAAGGAGATAAATTTAGTTTTAAATTTTGAAAAAAAAATTTAAACCTTCTCTCCTTTCCAATCTCTCCCCCTTTGCCATATATAAAAAAACAATATTGCAAAATATTATAGCAAAAGAAGTAAGGTGTTGTACTGAACCAATTTAAGATATAAACTGTACCAAATCAATTCTAATTTTCGCTTTCGGGTCATGTCTAACCCAATTAGCTACTTACTAACTGTTATAAACAGTAGCTTTCGCTAGGGTTAGTAAAGTTAAGTGTTCTGTTGAAGTTAGATTTTCTAAGCTTGACACTTAACATGATTACTATTTATTGGTATTTAGTGCCCCAATTACTGCAGATGCACTGACTTAAAGCATCTTGAATTAACGCAAAGACCTAAGCATCTCAACCCATTCTAGGTTATCAATCAAAAGTACCCTAAGGTGTTTGTGAGATGCTGCCTTCTAGATCTATAGGTGCATGCAGTTCTAGGGTTAGGGCCTAAGCTAAGTCCATTTGCGAAAAAGCCCTACTTTTTGAAGGGGGTAATTTTTTCATAAGAAAAACTAAGTTGAAAAATTATTTTTAAAAAATGCAACAAAAATGATTTTTCAAATTAAGTAGAAACTAATGAATAATAAAATAGTTTTAAGAAAACCCAGAAGTAGAGCAAACATATTCTACTAAGCATAATAACTGATATAGATCAGATAATCAAGAAAAGCAACTAGTCAACTAGGTAAGTCAATTGGTCAAATCGAGGACCAACATAGTCACACCACAGTCAAATACAAGTCAACCCTACTGAGTAGGGGTAGTCAACCAGTACAATATCAATCTGAACTAGGAGGAAGGACCAGGATGATCAGATGAGCTGGGCTGCTAGGATCGAAATAGCGACATCATTTCATTATACCATGCGTCGTTAGTCTCTCTATCGGCTCTGCGTGCATCCATATACACTGCGTGATTAGCTTCTACTTCCTCCCTAAGACTGTGTACCTCTGTCCGAAGTAGAGATAACATCTCACCAGTCGTTGGAGGTGGGGGCTCGTCCATCTGCTTTCGAATCTCGGCCGCCAGATCTGGTACATCAACCTCTATCTCCTCATCAAAGTTGATCTGGGGTCCGGCTCGCTGACGCCTCCATGATAAAACCCCGGTACTCGAGACCTCTATGCCTGATAGGGAAAAGTTCCTAAAATCTATATCATCAATTCGGTCATTGCGGTCATCTCTCCATTGGTGATATTACGACCGTGATGATGAAGAATGGAGGTGATGATGTGGCAGCAAGGGGTGCGTACCCGCCCCTGAGTAGTAACAGTGGACGCATATAGAATTGTGTGGAACATATGGAGTCCAATGTCGATGTCTAGGTGATGGATCAATGCGTACAGTAAGATGGTGTGAAATGGTCGCATAGTGGCGATGCCCCTAGTGGACAAAGGTAGAATGCAACGAACTAGGTCTCTATAAAGAGCGTAGTCCTAAACCTGAAGATCTACAGACTGAAATCGCCTAGCCAAAGGGTTTCGAGCATCTCTATAAAAATAGGAGTATAGGGTGTCCAGGTCAATGTAAGAGTATGGAGTACCAAAGGGGGGATCTCTAGGAGGATAACAGCAAAATGTGGACTGAGAAAGTCATAGTCCAAGAAATTTGTTGAGCAGTGAGGGGGTTATTGTCAAGGGCATCCCTTGAACTGTGATAACAAACATAAGGTCATTTTGTCTGATTATATTGTTGTAGAATTCTGTACACAGGGTTGTGTTAATGGGATGAGTGCAGAAGACAAGGTTATCAAGTTGTAGAATCATGTTTGACCAGGTTTGTTTGTTTGACCTGGTTGGACTGTTTGACCAGGTTTGACTATTTGACCAGATTTGACCGTTACAATCAAGACAATTCAAGTCTAAATTCATCAATATTATCGAAATCAGATTTTATATTAATTTAATTCCTAACTATCTCACCCGGGATCTAGTTATCAAACACGTTAGCCTTAAGGGTGCGTTTGGTTCAAGGTGATCATTGATAATCTTGGTTATGTGATTACCAGGTCATCACATAACCTTGGTTATAAGGAATGAAACATAACCTGATGTTGTTTGGTTCAATTTAAGTAATACAATAAAACTTTGTTTGTTTGGAGGTTTTAGTATATAACCTAGTATAATATTTTACCATATTACCCTTGGTTCAATATTAAATATTATATGCTTGTCCAAATTAAAAATAAAAAAATATGATAATATTATATATTTATTTTTACCTTGATTTAAGTGTAGAGAATTATATCAATCGTCGGAATCGATAATTTATGATTATATTTATTAAAATAAAAATTAAATAAATAAGAGTTAAATAAAAATTAAATAGTAAGAGTTAATTAAAAATAATCTTAAAGATTTTTTTTTAGAATTTTTAAAAAAATCAGAAATTTTCAGTGTTTTTTTAGTTTTTATAGGGATAAATGGGATAAAAAGAAAGTATGTTTTAACTATCTTAATTAATTAAATGAGAAAATGTTTAATTTTCAATAATTTATTTTATTTTATTATTAAGTCCTGTTCTTCTTCCCTCATCTCGCCGCCACCGCCGTTCCTGATCTCCCCTCTCTCTCGATCTCTTCTTCTCCTCGACCCACGCCAACACCCTCTCCATCGTCACGAGCGTCGTCATTCCCCAAAGCATCACCGCCGACAACCTCCCTCGGTCATCACCCGTCCCTCGCCATGCGCCCCCCTCTTGTCGCCATCTCGGCTGACGGGAGCATATTACTGGAGCAATATAGCCGCACTTCGATGTCGCCGATGTCGCACTTCGGAGGCACACAACATCTTCGCTTTAGCGTCGCTTTCTCTTCTCCCTCTCTGCCGCACCGCCGCTTCCAAACTTCTTCCATCCGAACAATGAGTGATGATGAAGGTTGAGTAGAGGAATGGAGGTTTGAGAAGGTAGAGGTCGATTTGCTTCTCTGTCATTTCCGGTTGCTCGTCGTTGCTCGCCGCCACCTTCGCTCGCTACTGCTCGCCACGACTCGTTGCTCGCTATCGCTTGCCACAACCTGTGACTTCAAAAAGAAAAAACAAGGGTAATTATGACAGAAAGATTTCCTTAACCCTGGAATCGCAGAAAACCTTAGATTATGGACTTAATCAGATTCCGGATTATGCATCCAAGGTTAGTTCCACAACAAACAAGGCAAGAATGTTAATTATTTTTTTACATCCGTAGCTATCTTGGTTCTGACTTCGGGTCTCCGGTTGGACTTTTGCCCAGCAGTCCTTCGCCATGTGCCTAGCAGCCCTTCGCCAGGTGCCTAGCAGTCCTTTGCCAGGTCTTCAACTCCTAGTAACCCTTCGCTAGGTGCCTAGCAGCCCTTCGCCAGGTCTTCGGGTTTCGATACCTAGCAGTCCTTCGCTAGGTGCCCAGTAGCCCTTCGCCAGGACTTCGTTCTGCACACTCAGTGAGCTCATTAGATCACAATAACATCTTAACTTTTGAACCCTTTGCCAATATCAAAACCCAGGCTCGACTTAGGTGCTGCCTGCACCAACAGAATTTGTTCACATCCCAGGTCATATGCCTTGAACACCCGCTATCCACTATCCACATTTTTGAGGCTTCCTTCACCTTCACCTAAACAACACGAAAACACAAGCTTTTGGTACCCAAATGCTAGATTCACAAACATCATTTAAGTATTTCTTTGGTACCCATGCCTTCTATACATTTCCCCTAACACCTTGCTTCCTAGGGGCACCCTTCCTACCCATAAGTGAAACAAATGCCACTTCTTTAGTTTTGGGTCTGTAACCTATCCCGGCCTTGTTATATACGGCTCTTTGACTATTGATGATCATGTCAAGGTTTATAGAGCCAATTTGAAATTTTCCAAGAGCCTTGGTGAGGTCTTCTACCTTTTCCCTTAGCTCCTTATTTTCCTTTTCTAAACATGAATCATGTGAAACGAATGAGGAATTATGCGCATTGCCCTTAAGTTTCATGGATTCTAATTTGACCATGCAAACATCATTTTTCAATTTCTTAACCTTCTTTCTAGCCTTAGCTAAATCATCATTTGTGCTAGCAATTATTTTAACAAGAGTAGAGGTGGGTAAGTTATATACCTCACTTATCGACACATCGGATGTTAAATCCGAAACTTTATCATCGCTCGGGGAAAATTTTTTAGAATAGGGTCCTAGGATTTTCGAGCTCTTAGACGAAGGTTAGTAGATTTAAATGATTTAAAACTAAACCTTAAAGGGGTTGTTTTCTAAAATTTTCAAATTTAGGGGTGATATTTGAATTAACTATGAAGGTTGGGCTTAAATGCAAAAAAACCCGAATAAGAGGTTGTTAGGGCTCAGTGTTCGCCCGCACACCTCTTCTGGCCGATCGAAGCCAACGCCACCATCGACATCACAATACCATAGCCCTCCGTGACCCAACACATGGCTAAGGGAAAGACCATCTCAAGATCACCAAGAGTATAAACTCACAGACCATGCTAATTCTCCATTGATTTAAAACTAATCAACCATTGAGTAGCCCTGTAAATGAAGCCCTATGATCCAAAGTCGATCAAAGGATTAAGATAAATTCCTAGGAATCAAACTCTCGATCAAAGATTTCTTCAACACGGAATAACATAGGATTAAAAACTCAAGATGACTCATGTAAAGCATAAAAACACCACTCAACCTCTACACATACAAGGTGCCAACAGAAAAGGATAAATTGAACTTCCATGATTAAGCTTCCATCCTACCCGATTCTACTTAGAGGTTGCTACCACCCATCCGGAGACTAAGCTATAAGAAGCTGTCAAGAACAGAGGCCTAGCCATCAACTGATCTAAACACACAGATCAAACCAGCAATCCCTATTTCAAGCAAATGCCAAAGAGAAAACCAAAACAACTATCCTTACCTAACTATCGCTGATCAAGAATCCAACCTCAGCCACGAGAGGATTAAGGGAGAGAAGAAGGATCAACAAGCTTTAGATCCAGGACTGAGCTAACCATCCCCTTCTGCCGTAGGAGTTCAGTTCATCCTCAAGTCAACACTCAGATTCCCATCCTGTCAAACAATCCGGATGCAATTTGAACAACAGGGATAGCATCCGATCACTACAAACCCTTAGCCGTGTGTTGGGTCACGGAGGGCTATGGTATTGTGATGTTGGTTTGGTTCTAATGTTAGGTTGGGTTGGATCATGGTTTAAGTTTGGACTAAACCTATGTTGAACTCAATCGCGGAAACTTGTGCTTATCATCTAATTTGGAATAATTAAAATGATTACGGTAACTAGGTTAACCCTGATATAGTTTAGGGATTTGTTTAGCTATTTGATAATTGTTATAATAGCTAAAATTATGTCCGTTAATACAGGACATTGATCGCTTTTGGATTATTGGCGGGTGGTTCTTTCTGCTTTAATACGGACTTCTACACATTGAGGTCCGTACTTTTTTCTTGTCTTCATTAGATCCACGTTATCATTATGCATGGCTTTTTGTTGTTGATATAGTAGGCTGATATTTACCTTTATCAACTACCATTTTATTATCCTTCTTGATACTTATGCTTGACCTTGGATATGATCTAAATTTCCATCAATACAGTCTAGTTTATTTGTTATCTGATTCTGTATAGCATGGGTATGACATGAGTATGTAGATGTAGAATAGCAAACCACTGTATGGTTGCATTGATTGTGTCTAGTCATACTTGCACGTGTGTCTAGATATGAACTGATTGGGTTATTGTGGCATGTCATTTGATATCTATATTGATTTGATTGCTGTTATTACTTGCATGTGCACCTAGACGCATGATGGTTAGGTTATTATACCTGTGATCGACCTATGCATGTTATGTTAAGTTATGTATGATGACCTGGTAGGGGTTGCATGTGTTTGAGTCATGCACCATACCTGCACTGTTGCATACCGGCAATTTGCGACTCCCTTATGGTTGAGCCTATCGTCTTCCGGTACATGATATGCACACATGACCACTCATGAGTTAGTGGATACAGTTGGGTGTGTGCATTTGCTCTGTTCTGCTCCGCTCGACCGCTCATGGGTAGTGGTTTCGTAGCGTGGTAGCATGCGGGGATCCCATCTCTTCCCATAGGCCAGAGGAGATGAGAGCGACGCTCCCTCATATATACATGGGGTAGGGTGTGGTCCCCCGCCAGCATCCTGTCCACTCGGTCACTTAGGAGCAGTGATAGCAGGGTGCGTACTGTGTCACAACTCTACCCACTCGGCCGACACAGTTTCGCTTGCCTCGGTGGCTTGATTGGCGTCAGGGGTGACATGACATTGCATTATGTGCATATGATACATTGTGCATTTTGATTGTGATTGCTGCATTTATTTGCTGCACTTGTTTGACATGCATGTACAGGATATGCTTATGTATGGTTTGTTGACCTTGCACTTGCTCGTGTTTGTATGATTCTTTTATGGTCAGGATAGACTGATTTCTGGTACGTACAGTCATTGGTATTTTTAGTTATGCATATTCTGATATTCCTGTTGAGACTGTATCCTATGGTCAGGATAGACTGATTTCTGGTACGTACAGTCATGTTTGGAGCTTTAGATCAGTAGCTTGATGGATTTGGGGCAATGTGTTGGTGGATTAGTTTTGGTTCTCGTTGGTTTGATGTGTACTATGGCTTGCCGTGAGTTGAGAATATGGGTAGTTCTGTGGTGAGTTTCAAATTGATTTGTTTGTGGTTTGATCTTGTTAATGCTCTGCTTGGGTTGATCTTTACGTCACCGTGAGCTACCTTACGTATTAGGGTTGATGTAGTTTTGATATTGGGTGTCTAGGCATCAATCTTTAATTGGGCATTTACTTATTTAAATAGATGTTGAATTAGGGGTATATCCTAATTATGTTTAGTAGTTAGACTACCTATTTTATTAATCGAATAAGTAGCTAAACGTTGTTCTTGGTGTAGGACTTTCACTTTGGATATATACGGTTGATTGTGAGGAGGTTCTCTCTGATACGTAGATAATATTACAAGGAGGATACATCTCCTTTGTATCTTATAGATTATTGATTTTAAATGCATGGTTGTTTGTTTCTTAATAAGACTGCTTTACCTTATTCTTTGTTTTTGAAATTATTAGTTGATACTTTCTTTGTTTGATCTTTGAGTTAATCAAATTTATATCCATACAATCTCGCCTGTTGACTTCTTGATCCATAAAATACCACTTGTACGCGAGTACTTAGAAATCATCATTAATCACAACTAGGGTTTGGTTGGCATTAGAGATACCCTACCCAGTAGTTTAGTGGCATGTTTAGTGATTCTAGTATGTATTTATTGTATCGTTGCATAGTTCACTTGGTTAATTGTATATTTAGTATCATGCACCGTGTCTGCATAGTTGCATTGCTGACGAGTATTGACTTCCATATGGTTAAGCCCGTCATCAGTCATTTAGTTGCTCTACCCACTCAACCACTCATAGTGGTAGTTTTTATAGTGCGAGCAGCTGTCCTGTTATGCCACACTCGAACATTCATAAGCAGTAGATGATGGAGTTGTAGGCAAGCCGTTGACACCCTCACCATTATTTTCTAGAGATACCAGAGTTGTTAGTGGCTCTCTCTTTTACCTGTGATTTTTGGAGTAGTTGGCTCCCCAACATCCTATCCACTCTACCATTCATACTATTGGTAATAATTGGAGTGTGTACAATTGTCATAGTCTTACCCAGTCGACCACACATATGTGATCTGATGGCGGTTTGACTTGTGTCAGGGGTGACACATGTCATTGCATCATATGAACTTATTGCATTTTGTATTTTCTTGTATTTGCTGCATTTATATGAGTTATGATTGATGCATTTGTTTGACATACATGCATGCTTTATTATTGCACTATCATTCTGTTTCACACATGCCTAAATGTTATTCTATTTTTGGAGACTGTATACTGTTGATTCTTTCTGCTTGTTTTAGTTATTATTTTGCCATGCATTTAACCGCTATTATACCCACAGAGTCCGCTAGAACTCACCAGCTCTACCATCTAATTCTGTTTCAGGTAACAAATAGATAAATTTCTTGGAGCTAGAAGAGGATCCAATCATCAGTCTTATACTGTTGAGTGTTTTGTAGTTTTTTCCCTTTTACTTTATTTTCGCACATTCGTTATTTTCGTATTTATTTCATGACACTGGTATTTATCTTTTCAATAGACTTATGTATAATCTGGTATGTTGATCTTTGGATTTAAAATTGAATATATATATATATATATATATATTATATATATATATATATATATATATATATATATATATATATTAAAATTTTAAAGTTTGAATGGTGGATTAGGTAGGTCAAGTCTACGAGCACATTGAATTTCGATTTTAATTTTAAATTTTAGAAGAATTAAGGGTCAGTCTGTCTTGTCCGATCTTAAAATGGATTAATAAAATTTCAATCCAATCCACTTAAATTGTATAATGGATCGAGCAAGCCAATCCGATGAATCAAATCCAAATTAACGACTCTATGCAATGGTAAGCAACAAAGATGATTCTCATGCCATTAAGAATTGAATACTCACGATGAATATTTATAGACTAGATTTCGAATCGTGATGTCAGAGTCTCATCCCAAGACCTATATATTCTTTCTAAATTTATTTGACAGTAAGGGTAGGGCTATCCATTTTCTTTCCAGATTATATATATATATATATATATATATATATATATATATATTGGTTCCTTAATGTAATGTATAATTCTATATTGGAGAGCATCATGGCTAAATCAAATTAAAGTGATCCATTAATGTTTTAAGTGTTTAAATTTTAATATATTGATAGAGTATAACCCTTTACGTGTAAAAATTTTATGCGTGATTTCTATTTTTATAATGGATTAAAATAGAAAAATATCAAACGATAATAAATAGGGCATCTCTATAAATCAGAGATTATATATATATATATATATATATATATATATATATATATATATATAGTTCTTCATAACGTAGTTTCTTTGTATTTATAAATTTACTAATAAAAATTTTCAAAAATTTTTAAGTGATAAATTATTTTAAATTTTAATATTTCAATTAAACTTATATTAGTTTTTAATATGCTAAATATTTAATATTGTAAATTGTGTATATTATCTCGCATAATTTTAATATGGTCTCATACATACCTCAATTATATATGATTAAAAATAATTATTTTTTATATATACTTTCCCTGATTATACACCAGGGGGGTTCAAGCAAAGAAAACAATGCCCGTTACGATTTCCAATTAACTGATTTTTGGGGAAAAATATGCCTTGTCCTTCCTCTACAATTTTTGCAAGCTAAATTACTGCATAATAATAAACACAAACAAGTAATCTATTATTTATAATTGGATAATCATAAACACAAAAAGAAATATTATTTATTGAAAAACTTTAAGATATTGTTTATGAACAATAATGAAAAGTTTCTTCGCTAAATCTACAATGCCTCCATAGTCTCATAGCTTCTTTGATTCAATTGCCTTTTATGATTACAATCAATGTGTATGAAAATAATAATAACTTACATAGTAATTCAAACAAATCTATTTTAGTAGGAGCTACAGTAGGCGCAAGCTCTCTAGATATTATTGGTATAATAAAAATGCATAACATGAGGAGGATAACAAAGCTAATTTTTCTTGTGTCCATCATGGCTTAAATATTAAGATGGATGTGAAACACAAAGTTGATTAACTTCTAAAGTGTATTGAATAATGATTTGTCAATTGGAGCTACTATTTATATATATAGAAACATAGGTTACATTTATGTGAAATGGATAACTTAAACTGTTATATTTTTAACATAGTAAGTTAAATAAACTATGTAAAGAAACGTATTTTGTATACAAAATATATTGATAATATAATTTATTTTAGGTTACTTAAATGTTCATGAAAATTCTTTATGTCAACAAAAATAATATGTTAGAGAAATTACATGTTGTCATCTAATTTGTCTCAATTAATCCTAAGTATATAGATGATTCATTTCTTGCAACCTAACTCGGTTAAAATGGCTAAACTAATCCCCATGAACAATTATTGGTTTCAAAAATTTACCAATTATCATGACTATATTAACTCCTATCAAACTATAATTGGTGTAATCGATCGCTAGTGAAAAATGACCACATTTAAATATAGTTTTAGTATTTGATAAATATATTTAAGAGAAATTATGTTTGATCATTAATGTGTTCGATAGTTGTGAAAAATACATAGATTGTTGGTGCAATCAACCTCTTGTCATGGTTGATTATGTTAAATCCGATACTTTTATTCACTGGGGAAAAATGTTTCGGGAAAGTTCCAAGAGTTTCCGAGCCCTTGGAGAAAATTTTGGGATTTAGATAGTATAATATAAGCATTAGAAAGGACTAGATTGTGATAGAACAAATTCCTACAAGGGCTATCGTGTAAATAAAATTAAAACCTAGGGGCAGTCTTGCGATATTACTAAATAAATTTAAAAAAGGACTTAAATGCAAAAGGGATAGAGATAAGAGGCAATTAGGGCAGCGCCTCTACCACACACCCCTTCCTTGGCCGATCGAAACAGACGCCACCGTCGCCTCCTTCACTGTCCACCTCCCCGGCGAACCACACCCTCGGGAAGCTAGCAAGCGTCTGAGCTCCGGTTCCACGCTCTCCAAACCACCTCGCGAGCGTGAGTCAGGGATTTCACTTTGGGCGATTTGGGAGCGTGGTAGTTTCCTCTGGCCGACGAGTTCATCGCGCCATTAGAGCCCCACCGGAGGTGAGTAGGGAATCCCTTTTTGAGGAATGATCTTCGTTTTCGATTGAAGACCTAGAATTAGTTTTGTTTCGGTGATGATTGTTGTGTTCTTATTTTGTTTTGGGATGTATTAGATTTGCTTAGATCTGAGCTGAGGATTGAAGAGGGCTCATTGGAGAAGGGGCACACCTCGGGATTCTTTGGAGCTTGCTGATTTTTGCCAAACCTAAGCAAAGGGTCTTCGACGATCATTGATTTGGTGCATCTGAGGTAGGGATGTAATCAATTTGCATTGTATTGTTTCCGTCATGTTCTTGGAGTAGATGAGGTTATTGGTGATTCTGTTTTAGATCAGCATATGAAACGTAGAACTCCTCACGATTCGGGTGGGATTGCCTATTTGAAACTAGAATTTAATTCTGTATAAGGATCGTGGGTTTGGCTTTGATTTTTTGTTTTAGTAATCGATGAGTGCTTTGTTATGTGGATTTTCTGTGTCAAAACTTTGATTACAGTCCAGTTTGGATCCTTGGTGGTTATGAGATCAATTTGGATCTATAGGTTGCCATGTTCTTTGGCATGAGGCTTTGTGGGATAGTCATGCTTAGAGTATGTGCCAGCATCTTGTTTTGGTTTTAAGTTGCCGTGAAGTCCAAATTGAAGTTTGATTTTGTTTGGAAATCTATCACAGCTTGTATAACTCACAGTTTTTGATGGATGAAGTTGTCCTGTTTTGTACTAGATCAGTGAGTGTGCCTTAGGTTGCCGTGAGCCTTGGCTGTGTGTGCAAAGGGGTTTAATTCGGATGTGTGTTGTTTATGAGTTGGATGATACCATAAGATGTGTTTTGGAATTGTGACGTGGGTGCTTGGTTTCCCCTCTCTAATCACCGAGAGTTAGGTGTATGGGTGTAGTGAGGTGTCCACTTGGTTTGTGATTCTCACCTAGGGCAGAACCTAACCTCGATGGGTCACCCCTTTAATTAAGATAATTAAATGATTACGACAATTAGGTTAACCCTGATATGGTTTAGGGATCTGTTTAGCAACATGATAATTGTTAAGATAGCTAAAATTATGTCCGTTGATACAGGACATTGATTTGGTTCGGACATCTGGATGTGGAGGTTTTCTCTAGACACAGACATTCACCTCAAGGCGGGTACTTCTTGCTTGTCTTCTTTAGATCCACGTTATCTTTATGCATGGCCATTTGTTATTGATGCAGTAGGCTGATATTGACCTTTATATGCTACCGTTTTGTTATCCTGCTTGATACTTATGCTTGACCTTGGATATGATCTAAATTTCTTTCTATACAGTCTCGTTTATTGTTATCTGATTCTGTATAGCATTGGTATGAGTATGAGTATGTGGATAGGTATTAGCATACCTTTGTATGGTTGCATTGGTTGATTCTGGTCATACTTGCACTTGTATCTAGATATGGATTGATTGGGTTATTGTTGCATGTCACCTGCTATTTGCATTCGTTGATTCTGGTCATACTTGCATGTGTGTCTAGATATGGACTGATTGGGTTATGGTTGCATGTCACCTGATATCTGCATTGGTTGATTCTGTTATTACTTGCATGTGCACTTAGATGCATGATGGTTAGGTTATTATACCTGTGATCAACCTGTGCATGTTATGTTTAGTTATGTATGATGACCTGGTAGGGGTTGCATATGTTTGAGTCATGCATCATACCTGAACTGTTGCATGCCAGCGATCAGCGACTCCCTTGTGGTTAAGCCTATCGTCTTCCGGTACATGATATGCACACACGGCCACTCATGGGTTAGTGGATACCGTTGGGTGTGTGCATTTGCCCGATATTGCTCCGTACGGTCACTATTTGGAGGGTGGTTCCGGTGCGTGGTAGCAGCTAGGGATCCCTTCTCTTCCCATAGACGAGAGGAGATTAGAGCGACGCTCCCCCGTATATACATGGGGTAGGGGGTGGTCCCCCACCAGTATCCTGTCCACTCGGTCACTCAGGAGCAGTGATAGCAGGGTGCGTACAGTGTCACAGCTCTACCCACTCGGCCGACATAGTATCGCCTGTCTCGGTGGCTTGATTGGCGTCAAGGGTGACCATGACATTGCATCATGTGCATATGATGCATTGTGCATTTTGATTGTGATTGCTGCATTTATTTGCTGCACTTATTTGACATGCATGCACAGGTTATACTTATGTGTAGTTTGATGACCCTGCACTTGCTCGTGTCGGTACGAGTCTTTTATGGTATGGATAGACTGATTTCTTGTATGTACAGTCAGTTGATTATTTTCAGTTATGCATATTCTGATATTCCTGTTGAGACTGTATCCTGTTGTTTCTTTATAGCTTATTCAGCTATTTTGTTCAGTCATGCATATCTATCTATATACCCGCGAGTCCACTTGGACTCACCACCCGTCGTAATATTTTTGTTTTCAGGTTGATAGCTTGTTGGAGGAGCCCAGTTGCCGGTCCCGGGTCCCCACGACTCCATTTGGATGGGGGCTTCCGCTAGTTTTGGTTTTCTTTTGATAGCATAGTATATGTTTTGTATTCGTTATGTTACCGAGGGCATGTATTGGATTTATTCATACGGTATTGTATTTTTTGAGTCCTTTGTTGGACTTTGTGATGTGGTTTTGCTACGCGCCTGCCCTGGGGGCAGCTCAGGTGAGTTTTTACGGAGTTTGACATTGGGATATGTTCATTTACATATATTATATAACTGTTTTGAGGCTTGAGGCCTAATTATAAACTGCGTGTGTTGTATGTTTGTGTAAATTGTCCGCCGAACAGGGGAGATGCTGTCCGATTTTATATTGGATCAGCGGCTCCAATGGTCTCGGGGCGTGACAATTTATTTTTTACAGCTCACATGGTACCAGGATTCAGGAACTTTAGTACTTATCCTGGAGGTCTAGAGTTCGAATCCTGGGAAAGACAAAAATCCACTGGCCAGGGGTGGGAAGACCCCTAGGGTCTCGCACCTTTTTATGTAGCGATCTCGGCCTCTATGGTCCCCGCAGGCAACCCTCTAGGCCCGAGACCCTACGGGTCTTCCCACCCCTGGCCAGTGGATTTTTACCTTTCCCAGGATTCGAACTCTAGACCTCCAGGCTAAGTACTAAAGTTCCTGAATCCTGGTACCAAGTGAGCTGTAGCTCACTTAGTACCAGGATTTAGGAACTTTAGTACTTAGCCTAGAGGTCTATGTTGGATCATGAAAACCGATAGAGGGGGGGTGAATATCGAAAATCGTTCGGATTTTCGTAAAGAGCACGTACGCAGCGGAAATAAAATAAAAATGATCACAGCGAAAAGACACAGACAATTTACTTGGTTCGGAGCCTGTGTCGACTCCTACTCCAAGGCCCACGGTTGTTGACCGTTTACTTTGGGCAATTCTATATACGCGCAAAACAGTTTACAATAATTTATTACAAGTAAGTGCACTAATAATAATAATAAAAAATTCAATCTTCGTTACCGACGTCTGGAGTGGATTGACTCTTTCGGGGCAGCGGGACGTCGTCGGCTCGAGTTGGAGTGTTTCCGGAGCAAGGCACGAGCGTAGAAGATCTTTGGGGCGTTGAGAGAATAGTTGTCTTGAAGCCTTGGTCGAAGGCCCTTTATATAGGGCCTGGGGGCGCCCGGGACGTCGGGGGCGCCCCCCACGTGGCCTCTGATCCGCAGAGCTCTCGGTCAGCGTCTATCCTCTGGATCCGCTTTGACCGGGGCGCCCGGAGCGCTCGGGGCGCCCGGAGCGCTCGGGGCGCCCGGATTAACCGGGTCAAAGTCCTATCTCCTTGGCTTCGAGGGGTTCGGGTTCAATGTTGCGCATGGGGGCGCCCGCAGCGCAGGGGGCGCCCGGGAGCAGCGGGGGCACCCGGAAGCACGGGGGCGCCCGACCCAGTGTGTATTCGAACCCCTTTTTGCTTTACCTGTTTTGTATTGCCCTTGGGGGCGCCCGGGACGCTCCGGGCGCCCTACCCAGCCCTTGCCTCTCTCCTTTGAGGCTTTCTAAGCTGCAGACACACATTCCTTCGGTCCTGCATCCAGGGTTAGTACAAAACACAACAATATATTAAGTTATTAGATTAAACTGCCTTAACTGTCTTGGTTCTGACTTTGGTCTCCAAAATGGTGCCCTAGGTCGAACCGACGCCTACTGTTCCCTCGACGGGGAACGCGTCCTCACCTACTCCTCTCGGGAGAAATTACCTGATGCCAACCGTTCCTCTGGTTGGACTTTTGCCTGATGGTCCTTTGTCAGGTCTTGTAAACTGGCAGTCCTTCGCCAGTTGCCTAGCAGTCCTTCGCTAGGGCTTCAGTCCTAGGCTGTCCTTCGCCTGGAGCCTAGCAGTCCTTCGCTAGAGCTTGATACTGGCAGTCCTTCGCCAGTGCCTAGCGATCCTTTGCTAGGGCTTATTTCCCTGGCATTCCTTTGCCAGTGCCTAGCAGTCCTTCGCTAGGGCTTTTCCTGCACACTAGATTAACTTGTTAGAAAACAAGAAAGACTTAACTTTTGACCTATGTTTCCATTATCAAAACACGGGTTTGACTTAGGTGCATTCTGCACCAACAATCTCCCCCTTTTTGATTTATGGCAACCCTAGTTCAAAAAGTTAAGTTTAAGCAAAACATGAAAAAGTTTTTTGTTCCCTCCCCCTGGAAGGAATCTCCCCCTAGATTTTTCAAAAATTCGTGGGGTTAAAAAAACTTTACTTGTACTTGAAAACTTTTTGAAAATATTAGCTTAAGTAAGAATTTTAGTCTTAATATAGTTTTGAAAAACTTAAGCTTTAGAGTACTTAAAAAAATTTGACAAGCTTAAGTAAGAAACTTTTGAAAGGCTAGAGTACTTAGCAAAATTTTGAGAGCTTGAATAAAAATTTTGAGGTTGGAGTTCTTAGCAAAATTTTGAGAGCTTGAATAAAAGAATTTTGAAGCTAGAGTACTTAGCAATATTTTGAAAGCTTGGAAAAAATTTTTTGAAGCTAGAGTACTTAGCAAAATTTTGAAAGCTTTAAGAACTTTTGAAACTAGAGTATTTAGGCAAAATTTTGAAAGCTTTAAGAACTTTTGAAACTGGAGTACTTAGGCAAAATTTTGAAAGCTTTAAGAACTTAAGTACTTCTTCAAAAAGTTTAAGCTTTTGAATAAAGGATAAGTATATTTTTGAACCTTTTTGAATAAAGGAAAAATTTTGAAAAAGTAAAAGTTAATTTTTCTCTTTCCTTTCCTATCTCTCCCCCTTTGCCATATATCAAAACAAGATAAATATGATTGCAAAATAAATAAGAATTTGCTGTACTGAACCAATTCATAATTAGATTTACACTAAATCAATCAATTTTCTCTGTAGGGACCTGTCTAACCCAATTAGCTACTTACTAACTGTTATAAACAGTAGTTTTTGTTAGGGTTAGTCAAGTTAAGTGTTTCTGTTCAAGTTAGATTTTCTACACTTGACACTTAACTGGATTGCTGTTTAAGTTGTATTTAGTGCCCCAATTACTGCAGATGCACTGACTTAAAGCATCTTGAATTAAGGCAAAGACCTAAGCATCTCAACCCTTTCTAGGTTATCAATCAAAAGTACCCTAAGGTACTTGTGAGATGTTGGCTTCTAAGTCTATAGGTGCATGCAGTTCTAGGGTTAGGGCCTAGGCTATGTCCATTTTCGAAAAAGCCCTAATTTTTAAAGGGGGTAGTTTTGCAAAAAAAACTAAGTAAAAAAATGAAAACTGATTTTGAAATTAAGTAAGACAGTTTTTCAAAATTATTTTTAAAACTAATTTTAAATCAAGTTGGGAAAAAATTAATCTATTCTACAGAGCACAATCCTAATTACAAATAGAACAAGTACTCATAAACTGGTCAACAGAAAATAAAGCAGGTAATCAAGGTTCAAATACAGTCAAACAGTCAAACCCAAGACAACCCTACTGAGTAGGGGCAGTCAAATAGGTACAATACTAAGTGAATCTAAGACGAAGGACTGGGATGATCGGAGGAGCCTTGCTGCCAGGATCGAAATAGAGTCATCATCTCATGATACTCTGCCTCTCTGGCCTCCCTCTTGGCTCGAAGGGCGCTCATGTAACTGTTGTAGTAGCCCAGATTTGACTCCATGTCTTCAGCGTGATTGGCCTCCACTTCCTCTTGGAGGCTCTGAACACGCGTCTCTAGCTGAGTCACTCGATCGTAGAGTGTCGGTGGAGCGGGCTCATCTATGTGCGCTCGGGCTGCTGCGCTAGATCTCCGACATCGACCTCAACCTCCTCGTCTGAGTCGACTGGTGCTCCGGCCTGCTGTCGTCTCCAACTAAGAACCCCGGTGGCCGACACCTCTAGACCCGCTAAGGAAAAGTTCCTAAATCCTATTTTGTCAAAGTCTGTCATAGCGGTAATTTCACCAACGGTAATGTCCCGACCGTGGTGATGTAGAAGGGATATGATGATGTGGCAATATGGTGTCCGTACTCGTCCCTGGGTCGTGACACTGGACGCATGCAAAATGGTATGAAACATATGGAGTCCAATGTCTAGGTCAAGGTGGTGGACTAGGGCATAAAGAACAAAAGCATGAAAGGGTCGCATAGTCCTTAGGTCTCTGGTGGAAAGTGGTAGGATACAACGGACCAGAACTCTATGCAAGGCATAGTTCTGGGCCTGAAGTTCAACAGCTAGGAACCGTCTGTTTGCGGGGAGGTCTGCCCTAAAGAAATAGGAGTGAATGGTATCTAGGGTAATCCCTGAGTAGGGAGGATCAAATGGGGGGTTCCTAGGAGGATAACAGTAGAATGTGGACTGTGAGGGTCGCAGTCCTAGGAAGCGGTTCAACAGAGTAGGGGTGATGGTCAAAGGGATCCCTTGGACAGTGGTGTGAAACATAAGATTATCTTGTCGAATAATATTATTGTAAAATTCTGCGCATAAAGATTCAATAATGGTATGCGTGCAGAAGACAAGATTGTCCAATTGATAGAAGTTGATGATGTTCATGGTGACAGGGCATGATTGGGTAAAAAAGTGCCTATTGAGATAGCTCGTTTTAATAGGCTTGTAGATTGTTTGTGCAAACCTATTACATAACTCTAGATTAGGAAATCTAGGGTCGGGACTAGGTTGGGCGCCGGGTTCGGTCGGCTTCTTCTAAGTTAAGAGAGTTAAAGGAAGAATAAAGATATTGCATGAATTAAATTTAAATGCAATAAAAATAATAATCATACCGGACGGCTCGGGGAGGCATAGTTGAAGAAGAGGACTTGCAAAGTCTTCTTGAAGAGTAAGAAGTGGAGAAGAAGGTTGATTTTGGTGTGGGAAGTGAAGGAGGTTCGGGTGCCTTTTATAGGCAAACTCATGGGGGTGCCCGGGAGCTTCCGGGCGCCCTGGTCAGGGTTACTGCCAAAGGCAGTAACTTTTGGCTGCTGGGGGCGCCCGGGACTGCCCAGGCGCCCTCAGCAGAGCTCTTTGCAGCTTTTGCTGCGTTGGAGGTGATGGGGGCACCCGCGTAGTTCCAGGCGCCCTGGTCAAGGGGAAGGCAGCTTTTCTGTCTCGGGGAACGAAATAGCTATGGGGGGGGGGGCGCCCGTGTGGTCCCGGGCGCCCGGGTTTGTATAGAAAGGGACAAGCTTTATGTCTTGTCATCTTTTGACCATGATTAAATTGGTTTGACCATGGTTTGACTGCTTTGACTGTGGTTTGACCGCTTTGACCATGGTTTGACTATATTAATCATAGTTTGACCATGATTTTGACAAATACAAGAATATCTCATCCTATAGGTAAATGAATTTCCAACTTAGTCTTAATCCTGCTGTCTCACCCAAATCTAGGGTTTTCAATCACGTTAACCTTATAGGTTTTGTGAGACAGGTTTTGATAGTTAAAATTATTTTGAAAAATTTGATTAATTTTGAAAACAATTAAATTTTAACAACTTAATTAATTTTGAAAATAATTAATTTTAACAAAAATGTTTAAATCTACAAATAACTGAAATTTTGTGTTAGATTCGAATTTGAAAAAAAAAATTGAATTTGAATTTCAGAAATTGGATTCCAGGTCTTGGCGAGGCACTAGGCCTTCTTTGGCCGTAGCCTTATGAGATCATCCACCCTTTCCTTGACAAAGCCTTTTAATGAAATTTCATTTTCAAAAATTCTTTGAAAAATTTCTGGTCTAACTAGTTTGGGTCTTGGATCGGTAGCTTCGGCTAGTTCCGCCAAATTGGCTTCCCTAACGTACTATCATCTCACCTCCACCCAATACTATGTTGTCAAATTTCAACTAAGTTTGTTTAGTCCTTAAGCTAGCCTAAGTCTAAGTATGGTATATTGCAGAAATTAAATAAACAATCAATCAAGCAATTTAAATCAAGAATAACAAGTTTATCTAATAATGAAAATAATTTTTAGTTTGGCTCCCCCTGGACTAAAGCCACGGTGATGGTTGGGCAAGATGTGAATCTTGTCCTTGGGGATCCAATACTGATTTGATCCAGTCGGTTGGTTCAGGCACAGTTTAGGTACCCATGCCTGAATTTTACCTCTGGACTGATTTAGTAGAGCAAAGTATGATCTTTGCCGAGATTTGGTTCCATAGCCCAATCCGGATCGATTTAGAACTGATTTCTGTTTTCCAAGGATCATGTCAAGACCCTTGGAACCAGATGTAAATCGTTCTAATGCTGATCTAAGATCCTTAACCTGAGTTTTCAGGGAGGAGTTTGTTGGGACCGGGTGCATGTCGACAAGGATACGGGTATGTAAAATTTTAAATTTTTACGTGCAGCGGAAGAATTAGCATAAAATAATTTCCTAAATTATTTTTAACCACGTATCTAGCATGCAACCTTATGATGTGTTGACATAATCATAAATTAAAACTTTGCGAAAAAGTAAACAAATTTACTAAGTACCTCTCGTAACTCGAAGTAAGGGACGAGATCCAACCGTAGCGTCCCTTGGAAGCTCCGCCTCTATTCGCGTCCACGCCGAGTTCTCTTCAGGATGACTTCGCAAAGCCATGAGTTTTGTGTCGACGAGAACTACTAGATTCTCCGAAGACACAACTAAAAGATCAAGAAAGAAAAAAGGAAACTAACCACCAAGAATCGGAATCCAAATTCCGAAAAGAAGGAGATGCGATCCGCTTCTTCTTCTTCTTCTTCTCCTTCTTGATGGAAGCTTGCGCCGGCCCTAGGAGGAGGAAGCGCCAACCCTAGGTGGAGGAAGCTTGCGCCGGCCCTAGGTCTTGCAAAGGGGCGCCGGCCCTAGGTCCCAAGGTGGGCGCCGGCCCTAAGGGGAAGAGAGAAGAGAGAATAAGAGAGAGAGGGAGAGGATGCTTCTAATCTCTTGATCACTTGATTGGAATTAAGGGCTTGCCTTTGGTTCCTTTATATAGTAGCATCTCCCTTGCCAAGTCTCCCTCTTAACCGAATTTTCATAACAAAGTTATCCTATAAATTCTCTTATGAATTATTGCGTTTAAACCAAGTTTTATTATAACTAATTTTATAATAAAACTAATACTTCTCTCTTTTAATTATGGAATAAAATTTGTATAAAATTTTCTTATCATGGATAAATCAATTCATAATTGATTTTATAAATTAAAATTAAACCAATTCATGGTTCATTTTAATTTTCATAAAAAGAATAAATTTCTATAAATTTCTTTATAAATCTCTTTATATAAATTTCTTTATATATCAATTTATTTATCCATAATTTATAAAACAAATCGTGCTAGATTTATTTTATTAATTAAACCAATTAAATTGGTTTATCCCCTTTTAATGGCCGGCCAAACCAAGAGGGTGGACACCCTCTTTGGCCGGCCAAACCAAGCCGATTCCATCACGAATTAAACTCATTTAATTCGCCCAATAAGCCTTCAAAAGACTTAGCCATTTTAAGTTTCCGTTACGCCTCTGATTTACTCAGATTCGACTTATTTATCTTTATCGGAAAATCCAATTTTCAACTCGTTTTAAATCCCTCAGATTACTCGTAGTGCGTGTGACTAAATAGGCTTTCGATTTATGTTGGCCGTCTATAATCAACTAATTATAGAACGATCATGAGTGGCGCCTAGTAGTACATCATGACCCCCAATTAATCGAAAAATCAACGGTTGACCTCAGAAGTAATTCTGAAACCCTTCAGCAGCTCTAATGAATCGTGCCCCATTCCCTTCACCACCTTATACCCACTTGGTTCAGGACATGGCCTGTTTGTGTCAGTCCCCACTAGACTGACTACGTCACACCAAGCCCAAGTAGTGTCTTTCTCGTCCTTTGGATTTCTAATTACTCTCATGTATTTAAGAGACTTGCACTCTAAACATGATATACTCTGGCCAGAGGTTTTGAGTAACAATCCGACGATAGGCCTGGGTATACATCTCCTCGCAAGGAGTGGTGAATCCTTTGTAGGCTGTTCAAACATCTTCGGGCTCTTCGGCTTATACCCAATCATCCTGGGTCCACACCTCCTTGGAGATGCTTGCTTAAGATGTTAAAGTATAAGTCTCCATGACCAAGAAGACTTGAACACCGCAAGTCAAAGGAGCATCATACTTAAGCTGCAGTAAGAACTTCATTGACATGTCTATATAGATAACCATATGAAGTCTTACAGCTAGTCACTCCAATGAACTAGTTCCATTAACTAGCATTCATGTTTATCTTCGGACATCCCAATGTCACCAGCCAGTGAGAATCAGCTGATTAGAGAATAACCCATGCTAGTCTCCACAGAATTGATAGTGTCCGTATTTATCAATTCATCGACTAGGGATATTTTCAATACTTCACATTTGCACATTTAGAGATAATCACTAGTTGTGATCCCATCACAAATTCTCTTATGCTGTGAGTTGTATTGCGGACATTCAGTAGATGAGTTTAAGATCCCAATCAAATACACTAACATGTATACTCAAATAGTGATATATCATTTATTAAAATAAATGTTTACAATCATAAGGCGATTGCCTTAGGACACATCTCTCATATCACTAACAAACTCCCACTTGGCCTAATGCCAATCGCTACGGTATCCAATACCACAGGCTCTAACATGACCCTCAAACTTACTCTGAGGTAAGGCCTTAGTTAATGGATCCGCTAAATTCCTTTCAGTGGGAATTTTCTCAATTTGTATGTCATTCCTACTTATAATCTCTCTGATCAGATGATAGCGGCGAAGCACGTGTTTGGATCGCTGATGAGACCTTGGTTCCTTTGCTTGTGCAATAGCTCCATTGTTGTCGCAGTAAACCGGCACTGCTTCATCAATGGTTGGAACCACGCAAAGTTCGGAGACGATCTTCTTGATCCAGACTGCTTCCTTTACTGCTTCCGAAGCTGCGATATATTCCGCTTCGGTGGTAGAATCCGCTACGGTGTCTTATTTAGAACTTTTCCAACATACTGCGCCTCCATTCAAAGTAAATACGTATCCAGACTGAGATTTGGAGTCATCCTTATCTGTCTGGAAACTGGCATCTGTATACCCACGTATTACCAAATCTCCTTCTCCAAATATTAGGAACACATCCTTAGTTCTTCTTAAGTACTTAAGAATTGTCTTAACAGCCGCCCAATGATCCATTCCTGGATTCGACTGGTGTCTGCTTGTGACACTCAAAGCATACGATACATCGGGCCTAGTACACAACATAGCATACATGATAGATCCTATCGCGGATGCATAAGGAATCTTATTCATGCAAATCCTCTCGTCTTCTGTGCGCGGACACATAGACTTTGAAAGCTTGATCCCATGCCTGATGGGAAAGTAACCTTTCTTGGATTCCGACATGCTAAACCTTTTTAGCACTCGGTCTATATATGTAGACTGCGAAAGACCAAGCAACCGTTTTGATCTATCTCTATAGATTCTAATCCCAAGGATATAGGTTGCTTCTC
>JAGFNQ010001875.1:544940-563566 GCA_024364735.1 Boesenbergia rotunda | reverse complement strand
GTGTTGGGACCGGGTGCATGTCGACAAGGATACGGGTTCGTAAAATTTTAAATTTTTACGTGCAGCGGAAGAATTAGCATAAAATAATTTCCTAAATTATTTTAACCACGTATCTAGCATGCAACCTTATGATGTGTTGACATAATCATAAATTAAAACTTTGCGGAAAAGTAAACTAATTTACTAAGTACCTCTCGTAACTCGAAGTAAGGGACGAGATCCAACCGTAGCGTCCCTTGGAAGCTCCGCCTCTATTCGCGTCCACGCCGAGTTCTCTTCGGGATGACTTCGCAAAGCCACGAGTTTTGTGTCGACGAGAACTACTAGATTCTCCAAAGACACAACTAGAAGATCAAGAAAGAAGAAAGGAAACTAACCACCAAGAATCGGAATCCAAATTCCGGAAAGAAGGAGATGCGATCCGCTTCTTCTTCTTCTTCTTCTTCTCCTTCTTGATGGAAGCTTGCGCCGGCCCTAGGAGGAGGAAGCGCCAACCCTAGGTGGAGGAAGCTTGCGTCGGCCCTAGGTCTTGCAAAGGGGCGCCGGCCCTAGGTCCCAAGGTGGGCGCCGGCCCTAAGGGGAAGAGAGAAGAGAGAATAAGAGAGAGAGGGAGAGGATGCTTCTAATCTCTTGATCACTTGATTCGAATTAAGGGCTTGCCTTTGGTTCCTTTATATAGTAGCATCTCCCTTGCCAAGTCTCCCTCTTAACGGAATTTTCATAACAAATTTATCCTATAAATTCTCTTATGAATTATTCCGTTTAAACCAAGTCTTATTATAACTAACTTTATAATAAAACAAATACTTTCTCTCTTTTAATTATGGAATAAAATTTGTATAAAAATTTTCTTATCATGGATAAATCAATTCATAATTGATTTTATAAATTAAATTAAACCATTTCATGGTTCATTTTAATTTCCAAAAAAAGAATAAATTTCTATAAATTTCTTTATAAATCTCTTTATATAAATTTCTTTATATATCAATTTATTTATCCATAATTTATAAAACAAATCGTGCTAGATTTATTTTATTAATTAAACCAATTAAATTAGTTTATCCCCTTTTAATGGTTGGCCAAACCAAGAGGGTGGACACCCTCTTTGGCCAGCCAAACCAAGCCATTTCCATCGTGAATTAAACTCATTTAATTCGCCCAATAAGCCTTCAAAAGATTTAGCCATTTTAAGTTTTCGTTGCGCCTCTGATTAACTCAGATTCGACTTATTTCTCTTGATCGGAAAATCCAATTTTCAACTCGTTTTAAATCCCTCGGATTACTCGTAGTGCGTGTGACTAAATAGGCTTTCGATTTATGTTGGCCGTCTATAATCAACTAATCATAGAACGATCATGAGTGACACCTAGTAGTACATCATGACCCCAAATTAATCGAAAGATCAACGGTTGACCTCAGAAGTAATTCTGAAACCCTTCAGCAGCTCTAATGAATCGTGCCCCATTCCCTTCACCACCTTACACCCACTTGGTTCAGGACACGGTCTATTTGTGTCAGTCCCCACTAGGCTGACTACGTCACACCTAGCCCAAGTAGTGTCTTTCTCGTCCTTTGGATTTATAATTACTCTCATGTATTTAAGAGACTCGCACTCTAAACATGATATACTCTGGCCAGAGGTTTTGAGTAACAATCCGACGATAGGCCTGGGTATACATCTCCTCGCAAGGAGTGGTGAATCCTTTGTAGGCTGTTCAAACATTTTCGGGCACTTCGGCTTATACCCAATCATTCTGGGTCCACACCTCCTTGGAGATGCTTGCTTAAAATGTTAAAGTATAAATCTCCATGACCAAGATGACTTGAACACTGCAAGTCAAAGGAACATCGCACTTAAGCTGCAATAAGAACTTCATTGACATATCTACATGTAGATTCCCATATGAAGTCTTATAGCTAGTCACTCCAATGAACTAGTTCCCTTAACTAGCATCCATGTTTATCTCCGGACATCCCAATGTCACCAGCTAGTGAGAATCAGCTGATTAGAGAATAACCCATGCTAGTCTCAACAGAATTGATAGTGTCCATTTTTATCAATTCATCGACTAGGGATAATTTCAATACTTCACAATTGCACATTTAGAGATAATCACTAGTTGTGATCCCATCATAAATTCTCTTATGCTGTGAATTGTATTGCGGACATTCAGTAGACGAGTTTAAGATCTCAATCAAATACACAAACATGTATACTCAAATAGTGAATTATCATTTATTAGAATAAATGTTTACAATCATAAGGCGATTGCCTTAGGACACTTCTCTCATATTACTAACAAACTCCCACTTGGTCTAATGCTAATCACTACGGTATCTAATACCACAGGCTCTAACATGACCCTCAAACTTGCTTTGAGGCAAGACCTTAGTTAAAGGATCCGCTATATTCCTTTCAGTGGGAACTCTCTCAATTTGTATGTCATTCCTACTTATAATCTCTCTGATCAGATGATAGCGTTTAAGCACGTGTTTGGATCGCTGATGAGACCTTGGTTCCTTCGCTTGTGCAATAGCTCCATTGTTGTCGCAGTAAACCGGCACTGCTTCATCAATGGTTGGAACCACACCAAGTTCTGAGACAAACTTCTTGATCCAAACTGCTTCCTTTGCTGCTTCCGAAGCTGCGATATATTCCGCTTCCGTGGTAGAATCCGCTACGGTGTCTTGTTTGGAACTTTTCCAACTTACTGCGCCTCCATTCAAAGTAAATACGTATCCAGACTGCGATTTGGAGTCATCCTTATCTGTCTGGAAACTGGCATCTGTATACCCACGTATTATCATATCTCCTTCTCCATATATTAGGAACACATCCTTAGTTCTTCTTAAGTACTTAAGGATTGTCTTGACAGCCGCCCAATGATCCATCCCTGGATCAGACTGGTATCTGTTCGTGACACTCAGAGCATATGATACATCGGGCCTAGTACATAACATAGCATACATGATAGATCCTATCGCGGATGCATAAGATATCTTATTCATGCAAATCCTCTCGTCTTCTGTGCGCGGACACATAGACTTCGAAAGGTTGATCCCATGCCTGATGGGAAGGTAACCTTTCTTGGATTCTGACATGCTAAACCTTTTTAGCACTCGGTCTATATATGTAGACTGCGAAAGACCAAGCAACCGTTTTGATCTATCTCTATAGATTCTAATCCCAAGGATATAGGTTGCTTCTCCCAGGTCTTTCATGGAGAAAGTTTTGGACAACCAAATTTTAACTGTCTGTAAGACTGATATATCGTTTCCTATGAGTAATTTGTCATCGACATATAATACTAGGAATACGACTGCACTCCCACTAACCTTCTTGTACACACAAGGTTCGTCAGGATTTTGTGAGAAATCAAACTTTTTGATTGTCTCATCAAAACGGATGTTCCAGCTCCTAGATGCTTGCTTCAGTCCATATATGGATCGTCGAAGCTTGCATACTTTGGTTTTATCAACCGATGTGAAACCTTCAGGTTGTATCATGTATACATCCTCAAGCAGGTTTCCATTAAGGAAAGCTGTTTTCACATCCATTTGCCATATCTCATAATCATAATGAGCTGCTATGGCTAGGAGCATCCGAATGAATTTAAGCATAGCTACTGGCGAATAGGTTTCGTCATAATCAATTCCTTGTTTCTGACGATATCCTTTTGCCACTAATCTAGCTTTAAAGGTAACTACATTACCTTCCATGTCGGTTTTCTTCTTGAAAACCCACTTGCACCCTATGGGCTTAATCCCTTCGGGTGGGTTAACCAAGTCCCATACTTGATTTTCGTACATGGAATCCATTTCCGACTTCATGGCCTCAAGCCATTTGTCCCTTTCTGAATTTTTCAGAACATCTTCATAACTGATAGGTTCATCATCGCTTATGAGTAACACGTCGTTCGATTCACTTACGAGAAATCCGTATCTCTCTGGAATATTACGTGTCCTATCAGACCTACGAAGAGGTGGTGTTGTTTTAGGTTCAACTGATAGCTCATCACTATGAATTATTGGTTGCGGGTCTAGACTAAGTGTCTCTGTAATGTCTATTGGAGTTTCTTGAACTTCATCAAGTTCAATGCCACTCCCACTGTTTTCTTGTAAAAGAAATTCTTTTTCTAGAAATACAGCATGCCTTGAAACAAACACCTTTTGCTCCAAGGGATGATAGAATTGGTAACCCTTCGTTTCCTTAGGGTATCCAATAAATAGACATTTATCAGACTTAGCATCCAATTTGTCTGATACAATCCGCTTCACATAAGCAGGACAACCCCATATCTTAAGGTGAGTTAAGTGAGGTTTCTTACTATTCCATGTCTCATATGGAGTAGTAGAGACTACCTTGGTCGGGACTCTGTTTAGCAAGTAAACAGCTGTCTTTAGTGCATAGCCCCAAAAGGATTTTGGAAGAGTTGCATGATTCATCATCGACTTAACCATGTCCATCAAGGTTTGGTTGCGCCTCTCAGATACACCATTATGCTGTGGTGTATACGGCGGAGTCCATTGGGACAATATCCCATTGTCCTAAGATAATCTTGAAACTCTTGACTTAAGTATTCACCACCCCGATCGGATCGAAGTATTTTAATACATTTGCCAAGTTGTTTCTCTACTTCATTTCTGAACTCTTTGAATTTCTCAAAAGCTTCAGATTTGTGTTTCATCAAGAACACATACCCGAATCGTGAGTGATCATCGATAAAGGTAATGAAGTAGCTATAGCCTCCTTGTGCAAGAGTTGACATTGGTCCACATACATCAGTATGTATTAGACCAAGCAATTCTCCCACTGGATTACCCTTTCCGGAAAAGGGTAATTTGGTCATCTTGCCTTTTAAGCAGGATTCGCATGTATCAAATGAACCGGGTTCAAATGATTCCAGAATTCCACATCGGTGCAATTCGGTCATGCGATTCTTGCTAACATGGCCAAGACGGCAATGCCAAGTGTAGGAGTCTATTCGATTATCTATTCGAGCACGTTTGTTGCTAACTTTGATATTGAAAACGTCACTGGATAAATCTAACGTGTAGATACCATTGCACAAAGTTCCATTCCCATAAAGAACGCCATTTAAAGTTATGTAACAACAATTGTTACTAAAAGTTAAATGATAACCCTTTTCATTCAAACATGAAATAGATACAATATTCTTTATTAACGAAGGAACGAAATAACAATTATCCAATTCTAAGACACGTCCAGTGGGGAGCTTTAGCAAATATGTTCCGATGGCAACAGCAGAAATCTTTGCTCCATTTCCAACTCGCAAATTTGCTTCTCCTTTGACGAGTCTTCTTCTATTCCTTAGCCCCTGTATGTCATTACATATATGTGAGCTACACCCAGTATCAAGTACCTAGGTATTTGAGGAAATAGAGTGACATTCAATAACGAAGATACCTGAAGAGGATGGGGCATCGGATGCCTTATTCTTAAAGGACTCAAGATAAACCTTGCAGTTTCTTCGCCAGTGACCCTCCTTGCCACAATGATGGCAAGTTCCTTTTGGTTTCTTTTCAGTCTTTTTGGCCTTTTTCTTCTTCCCTTTATTCTGTTCTTTGGCCTTCCTCTTAGAACCTTTCTTCGAGGAACCAACTAACAATACCATCTTTTGATCCGGCTTTACAGAAGGCTCCACAGTCTTCAGCAGGTTGAGCAACTCATGAATGGTAGTCTCTAGTTTGTTCATCCGATAGTTCATCACAAATTGTGAATAACTTTTGGGCAAACAATTCAGAATTAAGTCAATACTTAGTTCATGATCCATTGCAAAACCGAGTGTGCTCAGTCGCTCAATGTACCCCAACATCTTTAACACAAACTGCGAGGCAGAAGTGCCTTCCTGCATCTTAGTGGTGAAGAGGAGTCTGGAAACTTCGAACCTTTCGGATCTCGCCTGCTCTTCAAACAACTCATGAAGATGGAAGATGATGGTATAAGCATCCATATGCTCATGCTGCTTTTGCAGCTCAGGTATCATAGAGGCTAGCATGATGCAACTCGCAAGTTCAGAATCGGTCACATGTTTCTGATAGGCCATTAGCTGGTCTGGAGTTGCACCTTCTGGAGGATGGTTGGGAAGTTGATCTTCAAGGACATATGCAAGCTTCTCTGCCTTGAGGACTATCCTCAGGTTTCGAAGCCAGTCCATGAAGTTTGGCCCAGTCAGTTTATTGGTGTCCAAAATGGAACGCAAGTTTAGAGAAGACATGATCGAGTGATTAACCTAGAAATACAAATTGAGCTTATGTGAGAAGAATGATAAAGAATGTATCAATATACATTAATTAAAAATCCTATTTATTTTTCAAATTGAATAACCCTTTTTATAAATTCGGGAGATTGTAGGAACATCTCCAAATAGGTTGATATCCAACCATAGATAAGAACAACCATGGCTGTGGCCATCAAGTTATTCTTAGCTATGAAGGTAGGTAATTATACCGATTACATATCACATATATGTAACTATCACTTTATGCTATCAACTAATTAAATGTTTGCATAAATCATTGGGTTGTTAACTCATTAACAAGTATGCGACATTATACATAGCACCCAACTGCACCTCTCTTTGCATCGACCTTGGCTGTGGCACAACAAATCGATGCTCCAAGCTTAAGGCTGACAATTAATCAAGAAATAGTTTTAATATGGTTGGAGCTCATTCAACCGTTTAGTCAGGTTTGGATGTGTCCAACAACCAAAACTAAGGATTGACCTCTGACTCCAACTATATTATTCATAAACTAATTCCATGGTTTGAACATATCGAGGTTCAAGCCGGGCATGAATGTGTCCATCAACCCAAACGAGAAACAAAACTCCGATTCTAACCATATTAATGGAAGGTGTTGACCTTGATATTTTATAAGGGGTTTTGGGTCTCATCCTTTCTTTTCTAAGCACATTCATGACATATAATTATGTCATGACTAACGATTTCCTTAATAAAGTATGTATGTGACTTAATTTATCAAGTCCCATGAATTGAATTAGGAACCGGATTTCCTAATTCTAATTTCATACTTTATTAAAGGAATTATTTTGGGAAACAATTTCCTAAATTGTCATAATCAATTTCGAAAATAATATGTTTAAGACTTTGATTTCTCTAAATCAAATCTTATTAAATTAAGAGACAATTCCCTTAATTCAACCACATATTATTTTCATGAAAATCTCATTTAAGAAACTCTATAGGAAACCATTTTCCTAATTAATTTTGGAGACAACAATATGTAAGAGCATAACCTCTTAAATCATATTTTATTCATGGATTTAATTAATTACAACAAATCGTTTTATAAGGGTGGCTCCCCGAGGCTCAGATACCCAAAGAAAAGTAATTTGTCGTAAATCCAATTTGGTCCGCTTCGGAAGCGTAACCAAATTAAACATGACAATTTCATTTAAAATTGGGAAATTAAATTACAACAACTAACTTTAAATTGGACGACTCCCCGAGGCTCAATCCAAAATAAAGAATTTTGTTGTCAATTTAAAAATCAATTCAAATTTAATTATCAATTAATTGTCCATAAATTTGTCTAGACTTTCTTGAAAGAATGTGCCCAAAATTGCGAGATTTCCTAATAGGTTTTCAGAATAATTGTAAGTTTCTGGTACAAAGAAAACTTAAATATTTCCAAAATTGGAAATTTTCTAAAATAGAAAATTTCCAAAATTGGAAAGTTTCCAAAGATGGGAAGTTTTCACAATTATTATAAAATTTCAGAAGCTAGAAAATTTCAAAAATTTGCGAAATTTCATGAGGATTTCCAAACTTTGAAATTCCTAAATCTAAAATTTATTATAATTGGAAAGTTTCTATAATTGAAAAATTTTCCAAAATTGAGATCATGATAAAGTGTTCCGCAAAACAATTATATGATTATGTCGAACACTAACCTCGCTCTGATACCACTGTTGGGACCGGGTGCATGTCGACAAGGATACGGGTTCGTAAAATTTTAAATTTTTACGTGCAGCGGAAGAATTAGCATAAAATAATTTCCTAAATTATTTCAACCACGTATCTAGCATGCAACCTTATGATGTGTTGACATAATCACAAATTAAAACTTTGCGGAAAAGTAAACAAATTTACTAAGTACCTCTCGTAACTCGAAGTAAGGGACGAGATCCAACCGTAGCGTCCCTTGGAAGCTCCGCCTCTATTCGCGTCCACGCCGAGTTCTCTTCGGGATGACTTCGCAAAGCCACGAGTTTTGTGTCGACGAGAACTACTAGATTCTCCGAAGACACAACTAGAAGATCAAGAAAGAAGAAAGGAAACTAACCACCAAGAATCGGAATCCAAATTCCGGAAAGAAGGAGATGCGATCCGCTTCTTCTTCTTCTTCTTCTTCTCCTTCTTGATGGAAGCTTGCGCCGGCCCTAGGAGGAGGAAGCGCCAACCCTAGGTGGAGGAAGCTTGCGCCGACCCTAGGTCCCAAGGTGGGCGCCGGCCCTAAGGGGAAGAGAGAAGAGAGAATAAGAGAGAGAGGGAGAGGATGCTTCTAATCTCTTGATCACTTGATTCGAATTAAGGGCTTGCCTTTGGTTCCTTTATATAGTAGCATCTCCCTTGCCAAGTCTCCCTCTTAACGGAATTTTCATAACAAATTTATCCTATAAATTCTCTTATGAATTATTCCATTTAAACCAAGTCTTATTATAACTAACTTTATAATAAAACAAATACTTTCTCTCTTTTAATTATGGAATAAAATTTGTATAAAAATTTTCTTATCATGGATAAATCAATTCATAATTGATTTTATAAATTAAAATTAAACCATTTCATGGTTCATTTTAATTTCCAAAAAAAGAATAAATTTCTATAAATTTCTTTATAAATCTCTTTATATAAATTTCTTTATATATCAATTTATTTATCCATAATTTATAAAACAAATCGCGCTAGATTTATTTTATTAATTAAACCAATTAAATTGGTTTATCCCCTTTTAATGGCCGGCCAAACCAAGAGGGTGGACACCCTCTTTAGCCGGCCAAACTAAGTCGTTTCCATCGCGAATTAAACTCATTTAATTCGCCCAATAAGCCTTCAAAAGACTTAGCTATTTTAAGTTTCCGTTGCGCCTTTGATTAACTCAGATTCGACTTATTTCTCTTGATCGAAAAATCCAATTTTCAACTCGTTTTAAATCCCTCGGATTACTCGTAGTGCGTGTGACTAAATAGGCTTTCGATTTATGTTGGCCGTCTATAATCAACTAATCATAGAACGATCATGAGTGGCACCTAGTAGTACATCATGACCCCCAATTAATTGAAAGATCAACGGTTGACCTCAGAAGTAATTCTGAAACCCTTCAGCAGCTCTAATGAATTGTGCCCCATTCCCTTCACCACCTTACACTCACTTGGTTCAGGACACGGTCTATTTGAGTCAGTCCCCACTAGGCTGACTACGTCACACCTAGCCCAAGTAGTGTCTTTCTCGTCCTTTGGATTTCTAATTACTCTCATGTATTTAAGAGATTCGCACTCTAAACATGATATACTCTGGCCAGAGGTTTTGAGTAACAATCCGACGATATACATCTCCTCGCAAGGAGTGGTGAATCCTTTGTAGGCTGTTCAAACATTTTCGGGCACTTCGGCTTATACCCAATCATCCTGGGTCCACACCTCCTTGGAGATGCTTGCTTAAGATGTTAAAGTATAAGTCTCCATGACCAAGATGACTTGAACACTGCAAGTCAAAGGAACATCGCACTTAAGCTGCAGTAAGAACTTCATTGACATATCTACATGTAGATTCCCATATGAAGTCTTATAGCTAGTCACTCCAATGAACTAGTTCCCTTAACTAGCATCCATGTTTATCTCCGGACATCCCAATGTCACCAGCTAGTGAGAATCAGCTGATTAGAGAATAACCCATGCTAGTCTCAACAGAATTGATAGTGTCCGTTTTTATCAATTCATCGACTAGGGATAATTTCAATACTTCACAATTGCACATTTAGAGATAATCACTAGTTGTGATCCCATCACAAATTCTCTTATGCTGTGAATTGTATTGCGGACATTCAGTAGACGAGTTTAAGATCTCAATCAAATACACAAACATGTATACTCAAATAGTGAATTATCATTTATTAGAATAAATATTTACAATCATAAGGCGATTGCCTTAGGACACTTCTCTCATATTACTAACAGATGGTAACCTGATCTAAGATCGATCTTCGAAAAGACGGTAGCTCCCTTTAGTTGGTCGAACAGGTCGTCAATCCTTGGGAGGGGATACCTGTTCTTAATCGTCACATTATTTAGAGCTCGATAATCTACGCACAGACGCATAGTTCCATCTTTCTTTTTCACGAACAGTACCGGAGCTCCCCATGGAGAGTGACTCGGGCGAATAAAACCCTTGTCGAGTAACTCCTGCAGCTGTTCTTGAAGCTCCTTCAACTCAGCTGGCGCCATACGGTAAGGTGCCTTGGAGATCGGTTTAGTGCCAGGAATCAGTTCGATCTCAAATTCGATTTCTCTGTCCAGGGCCAATCCTGGTAGATCGTCTGGGAATACCTCTGGATATTTGCATACCACTCTGACATCACTTAGTTTCTGATCCTTTGTTTGGGTGGTGCTGACCACATATGCTAGAAAACCAGTGTATCCTTTCGCTAGCATCTTTTGCGCCTTTAGAGCCGATAAGAATTTCCCGGTTCTCTTCCTTGGCTCTCCGATGAATTCAAACATAGGCTCAGCCTCAGGCTAGAATACCACTTTTCGCTTACGGCACTCGATAGAAGCACCGTATTTGCTCAGAAAAGCCATACCCAGTATTGCATCATAATCTTGCATGTCGAGTACTATCAGGTCGCAATAGAGATCTCTTCCTGCGATTCTGATTGGTGTTGCACGCAACACGTGGGTGGATGCCATTGTTTCTCCCGAAGGCAGGGTTGTTAGAAATTTACAGTCTAGAACTTGTAGAGGTATGCCTATCTTCTTAGAGTAAGGCATGGAAATAAATGAATGCGTTGCTCTAGTGTCAAATAATGCAGTAGCATGCTGACTGTAAATAAAGATCTGACCTGTAACAACCGTCGAAACATTCGCTACGTCCTCCTTGGTAAGTGAGAAAACCCTGGCGTTCGTCGTAACTGGCGGGGCTTCCAATCTGCCTTGACTTATATGAGGATCTTCCAGTGCAGTTTGCATATAATGCAGTTGGGCAGGGGGACCCTGGTGCTGGATTAGCTGCTGAGGTGGTGCCTGAGGCTTAATAGGACAATCGATGGCCTTGTGTCCTTCCAATCTGCAGGTGTAGCATTTATTTGTACCTCTGCGGCATTCTCCAAGATGCATATTTCCACATTTCGTGCACGGGTTGTTCTTGGGCTTCTTGTTCGCTGGACCGCCTTTAGGATTGTTCCATTTCTTTTTGTCGTTGTGGTTCCCTTTCCAGCTGGTGCCCGTGTGCTGACCTCCTGAGTTGGCTTGGTTCTTGTTCTCTGTCGGCATCTCCTTCTGCTGATTAATACTGTTCAGATAGTGCTCGGTGATCAAGGCGCTACTGAACAACTCCTCTGCGGTCTGCGGTCGGTTAACTCCGCCGGCCACGTTCAGAGCTATCTCGGGCCGCAACATTTTCAGCATCAGGCGGACCTTTTCTTTCTCCGTCTTGACCAACTAGGGACATAGGCGAGCCAACCTATTGAATCTCTTGACAGCTTCACTGACTAACAGATCGCTTTGACAGAATTCCGTAAACTCGTCATAGTGTTTGTTGGTGACCCGCATGTGGAAGAACTCCTCATAAAATTCTGATTCAAAGTCCGTCCATTTCATCTGGTTCACGGGTCTCTTGGCCTTGACCCTTTCCCACCACATTCTAGCATCGTTAGAAAGGCAGAATGACACACACTTGACCTTCTCGTGCTCCGGCCAGTCCAGCAGCTCCATAGTACTCTCTATCGTCTTGAGCCAGGCCTGAGCATCCCACGGTTCGCAAGCACCCATAAAAGTTTCCGGCTTTAGCCTCTGCCACTGGATTAAGTAAGCTTCCGGTCGCATTCCGGTGGCAGGGCCTGTCGGGGGTGCTGGCGGAGTCGGAGGCACTACAGGTGTCACTGTCTGGTTCGCAGATGGAACGGTAGTATTTGCTTGCTAACTCATCAAGGTGTTGATGGTCTGCTACTGCTCGGTGAGTTGACGCTGGAGTTCTGTCACTAGGTGCGTCAGGTCAGGCTAAGATACAGTATCATTAATTCTAGTACTTCTTCTAGCCATGCTGTTCTCATATTACAACAACAAGCTAGTATAAGATCATTTATCATTTTCATCATTTTCATGTATATACATGCATTTGTATCATTTTTCATTATAAGGTAAGGTAAGGTACTACCCTAAGTTTCCATTCCCAGGTAAAAACATGGTTCCATAATTTCGTATTTGCATACTTAGTCATAAACATTCTTTATCGTTCTAGGACCATATAGAGTATCACATCTACTTGTATGGTTAGTCTAGAAACTTTCCTATCATAAGTAAACATAAAGCAAACATACTTAAATCAGGTAAGGTAAGATCTTACTTGGAAGCGGCAGGATGCATGCTTGATGTGTGTGTAGTGAGATGACAATTTCACTATAATACCAAGCTGTAACACCCGCCCCTTACGTGAGCAACGCGTTACCTTTTTTTTTCTTTTGTACATTATTGCATATGAAGCGTAAATATAGCAGCGGAAATAATACTAAATCATGAACATATGCAATTGGATAAATTTCTTTCTAACTAAACTACTTTAAGCATGTGAATCATAGCATAGCATATTTAACAAGAGAGTATATAGTTCTACATTAAGCATGTATATCATAAAGAACTTCAACTCCAACAAGTAGTAAGCGTAACCATAAGAACTAACACATGCAGTTTATAAGTAGCAACATTAAGTCCATGAGAAATAAGTCCATAAGTAAGAGTAAAGACAACAGTAGGATCGATCTACCAAGTCACTGTCACACACACACATGCCCTCCTACTGCTTCCCCTTTAGTTTGATCTACAACATAAGAAGGTAGACTATAAGCATAAAATGCTTAGTAAGCTCCTTGCTTACTCACAAAATCCGTACATCACATATAAGTAGAAATCTACATCATTTGACATAAACATATAACATGAATAAACACTTTAAGCATCTAAAGCACATAAGCATAAACACTTAAAACATGAATATGTGTGTCGTTATTAAGGACATATGACATGAGTAAATACTTAAAGCACCTAACATTCGCATAATCTTTAAAACGTAATCATGTGCATAAACATTAAACATAGCATATGCGATATCATTAAACATGAACATGTGCATAAACATTAAACATAGCATATGCAATATCATTAAACATAAACATGTGCATAAACATTAAACATAGCATATGCAATATCATTAAACATAAACATATTGTAACGCCCGCTTTTTTTTTCGGCATTACGCTTAACATACATGAGCTTATCGAACATCTTAATGCAGCGGAACTTTTTCTACACATGCTTTTAATCATGCTACTAATACATAAAACATCTATATATGCCTAACTTGCCATTCATGAACATAATAACATTCGGACTTAGCATACGTCATCATAAGTAGCAAACAACATATCCGTGAACATCATGAGTCTTAGGTCACTACAAGAAAAAAGACCTATTATGACATTTATTTTATGACACTTAATGGTAAATGTCATTATAAACTAATTATAGTGACACTTACTAAAACCAAATTAATTTTATAAATACAATGTCTGATTAAACTATTTATCATGACATAATTTTGTAAATGCCCTTATAAAATAATTACAATTATTTAATTTATTTAACCTAAAGTTTTTCCAACGTAACGCGCGTATCCCCTCGCCTACTCCTTCCGATCCCTCTGAAAAATTTCGCCCGCCCGCCAACGCGAACCCTAAATCGCGCGATCCCTCCTTTTCACCTCCACCCTCACGCGTACCCTAGCTCATATTCTTTCTCCCTCGCGCTCCCTGCTCGATCGCCGCTCCACCTACGCGAGTGCCTCCAACGAGCGCACCTCCACCAGCGTGGCCTCATTCCCTGCTCGATCGGCACCTCCACCAGCGTGGTCAGGGCTGCGCAAGCACCTCCCCACGCGCAGCGCTCCTCCCCACCACGCTGTCTGCCCACCAACGTGGACAATCTTGTTTCTCCGCTTTGCTTTGATATCTTCGTTGCGGTGTCGTCTAGTCGAATTTGGAGATTGAGCCGTCAAGAAATTTCCAGTTTTTTTTTCTTTGGCTTCCTGTGGAGTTTTGTGATTCGTTTATATTATATTCATGTTTTATTGTGCCGTAGGAAACCTAGGTTGATGTTGTATTTGGTCCTCGAGGGAAGGGTGAATGAGATGGCGATGGATTTGTTTTCTGTAGACAACTCAGGGCTTTGAGTCGGGGAGGTGGCCGAGGGGGAGATGGATGGGAAAGGAGGCTCCTTTGCGACGATAAGGAGAATATCTCAGAGGGCGGGTCGAGGGAACGACTTTCACCAATCAACTGGTATGAGGCAAACTTTTTCATTTTTTTCTTCTCTTTCTGAGCTCTTGAAATAACGTTCTGTTCTCTTTTTTCTCTTATTTCTGCGTGAATTTGAGGTTAATGTTTTTCAAATTACATCTCCGAAGCATATTTATCGCTTCAACTTCGAGGGATCTGTCAAGCTGAGTTTTTCTTTTCAATATGCATGTTCATGCGTCATAATTGCTTACATGTTTAACAATGATCTTTCATATCATGGAATTGTTTGTTGTTTCATTACTAGCGATCTGGTAAAAATATGCTCATTTTAATCTTTCTTTTATATTTTAGTTCTCTTTGGGTTTATTAGCCTTAATTGTTTGTGGAGGCTGTTTCAGGATCAACTGCGTGGATTGGAAAAGGTTTTTCATGTGTTTGTGCCCAAGGAATAGAAAGTGAGGCTCACTTAATATTCGATATAACACCTTCTCAGGTAGCCTCCTTCAATATTGATTCCTATTAGCTCTTGGATTTACAACAATTTCAAGAATCCTTAAGAAGTCGTGTTCTTGATGGTAGAAAATAAAAGAAATCTATTTCATGTATTTTTTTTCATAGTAATACCGTGCAGCTCTACTAGTGATAGGTAATAAAGGCTCGCCACGTCACAACATTGCGCAACATTATTAGCATGGACGATAAGGTTTACAAAAATAAACATTTCCTTGCAACTATTTAGGTTTATGACTACCTTGTGTATCTTTAGGCCACTGATAGTATTTATAGGAAACACTGATAGTATTTATAGGGCATGATAAAGAGCACTGATAGTATTTATAGGGCACTGATAGTATTTATTGGATATGATAGAATTCTAAGGCATAAAAATTTAGAAGCATCAATGTTGGAGTAAACTGGCTGCACTTAATAATTATAATACCATCATTACTCTCTCCAAGCTTGAGCATATATTCTGTCTATTTTGGCTTGTTAAATAAATTAGAAATACTCTCACAAATATTAATCAAGATCATGCCAATTAAAATGAAAACATAACTAATCAAAGCTATGGAAACTTTTGATGGAACCTGGTGGCGATGACTCTGTCATATCAACATATCGATAGAGAGAATGAAGAGAGATCAGGAACAAATCTCTTATTATGTGCATGTAATAGCACATAATAGACAAACAGAAAAGGAACACACTTGAGGGTACAGATAGAAGATGAATAACTCAACTTAATCTTTTGTTGGAAGTAGAAATGAGAACAAGATGTTTTTCTCATCTGGTCTTCATCGGAGATGGATAGCACAACTCAAAGCTTTTGTTTGAAGTAGTAACCTAAGAAAAGAGAGTTTCTCTGTTTAGGTAATCAATGAAGATGGAGACACAAGAATGAACTGAGTGTTTCTAGGAAGAAGCAAAACGAAGTCACTACTGGATCAATAGGTAGAGATGAATAGGAGAAGGAAATATAAAGAGAAAGGTCGTTCCCAATATTTTGGGAACACATGAAGTCAAGCTATTGAAGCCCTCTTTCTGCTTTGCTAGATTAGACAGAGATCTAAGAGAAATTTGATGAGGGGAAGTTGTCGTTGAAATCAGTGGGTTCCTCCTTCTGTCCTTCAGGATATTCTTCATAAAAATCTAACCTTAAAAGAACAATGGCTAAGATACCATTTAGAATATGGTAAATACTTATGTAGTACTTGTATGGCTCATGACAAACCCATAAGCCTAGAAGTACCAACATGTAGCACCTACAATCTTTAATTCCTTTAACAGACATCTTTGTTAATGATTGCAATCTGCTGATATCATGATATTATCTTAAGAACAACTAAAATCGACATACATGCTAGGTTTACTTATGGTTTCACCAGAATCTCTATCCTGTTTGTTGTGCCCATGTTTTAGTAATCTTTTTTTTTGCTCTATGTTTTTACTGACCTGAACTATTTGTCCCTGCAGGGCTATGGTGCCCTTTACTTGGTCACAGCATTGCCAATTATAATTGCAGTGTCAGTTGTGTTGATTCTGTTTTATAATTCTCTGCAGTAGCAGTTTGTCTTAACAAATTGTAAGTTAGATTACTGCCAGTTTAGTTTGCAGTAGTTCGAGTACCACATTTTCCCAACTATATTATTAACGATGCAGATATCAATCTTTTATGGTGTCTAGCCGTGTTCTTCTGCCATATTTCTTAAATGCTAATATTTTATCCAGCCGTGTTCTTCTGCCATATTTCTTGTGTTTTTTTAAGGAAAAAGGATTTATTTTCTTTCCACTCGACTTTGTAATTTAGTCTCAATCAAGAATCTACAAGTTATAGTATGATATTTTGAGTTGTTGGAAAGTAGTTTCGTTTTGATATATTGCCAGAAATTTTTTCCATTATGCTATCTCAGTACTGAAACATTGGTAGGAAGTCTTGAGGGCCCTATGGTCTGCTGCTTATTCTGAAGTCAAACTCCATAATTTAATATCTGAACAATGGAAAAATATGGGATGGCAAGGAGAGGATCCTTCTACTGATTTTAGGTACTTATGCTTATGTTCTCTAGGCATTGCTTCTAAGGTACATATTATTGCCTCTGTTATGAGAGTCAGAAACTATCATTTGTCTGTCACATGCTGCAGGGGAGGTGGTTTCATATCTGAAGAAAACCTATTATTCTTTGCCAGAAACTATCCCGTAAGTTGTTTTGCCTTCTTGACTATCAAACCTAAGCAAATTATGAATAACGAGAGTGGTATTTGGCCATATCTACAGAATTATGACCTTGTTTTGTGGCAAGATCTAGTTTTCAGCCATGACAATGTGTCAAATTATCATGATGTGCTTCATATTTCACCATGGCCATAAAATTGATTCTTTCTTCATATAATCTAAGTTCTCTTGATGTATAGTTCTTGTAGAAGGATATATTCATTTTGTATGTTTTTCTGTTTGAGATAGTTGAGTTACTTTAAAATATGCAGATTTTCTCTTTCTTATAGTTTCATTCAACCTTTTGTCCCTTATTTGGAGGCTTGGTGACTAAAAACGGGGAGAACATTTATATATTCTAGCAGGGTAATTATCAGTACAAGAATCTTCACTTGGGCAGTTGTGTGCTCTGTTACCTACAAAATAAAACTAATGATCTTAGTTCTAAATACTACACCTCCATCAAAGAATCTTGAGGTCAAAGAATTACAAGTGGAAGTCTTGGTAAGTAAGAGTGACTAACATTGGGTAGTGGAGGAAGTCCTGGATAAATAGTCTCTAGGCATTGAAAGTCATGGTAAGTCGAGTTCTAATTATTCTACTCATATGAGGAAGTTCTAATTTTGTTGACCTGTGTTATCTTTTTTTTTCTTTCAAATTTTTATGTTTATCTTTTTCTGTTGAATCTAAACATGTTTATCTTGATGTGTGCAGACTCATTAAATTGAATATAATATATGTCTAGTATAATAAGATTATGAGTTCGTCTCTACTATACCAAAGAGTTAACTTTGCTTGTGAAAAAATTTAGATCTAGATTATATACATTTTTTTCTTTATTATATAATTTTTTAATTTTATTTCATTTACACAAACTAATTAATATATGTTTTTTTTGTAGGTGACAGAATATTGAATTCTGTTTAAGATGTGATGGTTGAAGATTGAAGATGCAACAAAATTTGGGAGTTTGGTTATGTTTTGCTTTAGGAGAGACTTAATTTTTTGTTAGTTCTTAAACTAAATACATTGGGTACATTGGTGATTGTTGTGATTAGTATATAGATATTTTTGAGGTGATTAATTTGACAGTTTTGTATTACAAAAAAATTGGCAATTATTGATTAGCATTTTAATTTAAAATTTATATTTATATTTATGTTAATTAGTTATATGCGTAAATATTTATATTATGAAAATATTGAAAATGAGTGAAATATTTATTAATATATGATATTTTTTATGTTATAATAGAATACCAAATCATGTAGATAAAAATATAATTGTAAAACCTCATATGAAGATATTTTAAAATGTCATAATAAATTACTATTAATGATAATTTTAAATATCTTTA
>JAGFNQ010001875.1:399192-539405 GCA_024364735.1 Boesenbergia rotunda | reverse complement strand
CGCGCCAACAAACTCCCACCCTCTTATGCTATCGCTCCCCCCCGGTTGTTCGCAACCCTATCAGCGATCAGCGCCATCCCTTCCCCTTTCCCTCCCTCTTTTGTCGGCGCCCCCCTCCCTCTTCGAGCTCTATCAGCGAATCAGATCTTCCCTTACTTCCTCCCTCGTCAAGCATCTTTGTGCCACCACGCGTAGCACCAGTAGAGGCCCAACAAGGTTTGTAATAGTGTATTTCAACTTCTCACTGTGAGAATTAATCTACCATGTCATAGGGTTGATGCTTCAAAATACTCCATATGTGGTAGAGGCGAAGTACCCCATCGCTCTTCGTGATCCTTCAACAATAGAGGTGTTGCACCCCATGCCTCTTCGAGTTCCTTCCACGACAGAGACATAACACCCCGCCCCTCTTTGAGTTCCTTCCATGGATGAGGCGTAGCACCAACAATGACCCGCTCCTCTATAGCACCATCAATGGTAGAAGCACAACACAAAGTAGAGGCCCGACAAGGTTTGTAATAGTATAATTCAACTTCTCATTGTGGGAGTTAATCAACCATGTCATAAGGTTGATGCTCTATTGTTAGGACTGGTAGAGAGCTAGAGGAGGTGAATAGCTTTGAATTTGCTCTTGATGATTTCCCACCGTGGAAGACTCGAAGCAATGCTAATACTCTTAGACTTACTTGGTATTCACCTTCTTGAGGTGACTAATCCAAGAGTTTACTCTTTCTCACTCTCACATCTACTAAGAATGATTTCCTTCATGGAGGTCGAGAAACCTCGTACAAGCTCCTAAGAAAATACAACAAGATACAAGCAATACAAAATAAAATCTTATAAGATTTACAACAATAGGTCCTTGCTTATTTTGCTTTCTTTTAGCTTGAAGTTGCCTCTAGATCCTTGAAAATGTAATAACACCTAGCTCCAAGAACTCACAAGAAATGACGGTGAAGGGAGAAAAAGAGTTGATCTTGAACTTGTAGTGAAAGCCCTATATATCACACCGATCTAATATTCCTATCGATTGACCCAATCGATTCCACTCAGATCCAAGCAAATCCAACCGTCCAATCTTCCAATGGCTCTTTTTCGCTTTTCCCAATCTATTGCCCCAATCGACTGGTTGCGGAATTGATTGACCAATCGATTCTGCAACTCACTATTTGTTTTTGAAAAACAGAAGAAAACTCTACTAGATCGATTGGATCAATCGATTCATCTCATCCGAATCGATTTGACCTTTTTCCCTTCACAAAAAACCTCTCCCAGTCAACTGAGTCAGTTAACTGGCTTGGGTTGAATCGACTGGCTAGTCGATTCCCCAACTTTCTATGCTCTAACAAATTCAGTCCAGTCAACTACCTAGTCAACAACATCCTAAATCCCAAACCATGGGTTTAGGATTCCTTTGCCCAATCCAAAGTCTTTCATGACTTATTGGGACTTCTTCACTAGGTGTTCGGTCCACCCTAGACCGGCTTAGACTTTCTCTTACCTACTTCCCAACTAGGATTTCTCACGTGTTAAGTGTTTAGTTCTCAGCTAACCTACATTGGGCTTCACCTAGTTCCAATCTAGTTTTCCTAGTCCCAGTAGGACTTCTCCTTGCCTAATCACATTTAACTCTAGTCTTTCAGTAGGCTTCCATGCTAACGTGCTCCCAATCATGCGTCGTCCTTGCATGTGCATGGACTGGTGGCACAGGGCTCCTAATCATGTGGTTGAGATATGTCGTCAGTTATGCTTGGGTGTTTAGCATAGGCGGCGACACAGGGCTCCCAGTCATGTGGATGCGATATGTCGTCAGTTATGCGGTGATCATGATCTGCGCACATTGTCACTGACGAGTAGTGGCTATTAGAGGGTGCGTACATTTGCCCTGTCGAGACTTTGCACGGTCACTCATGAGCAATGATTTCGATGCATCGTAGCAGTCAAAGACCCCTCCTAGTGTGTGCAATTGTTTTGTCGTGTCTCTGCTCGATCACTCATGGGTAGTGATACCGGAGCGTGGTAGCAGGCAGCAGTGGTATAGAGAGTTGTTGGCTCCCCCTTTGTGGTTCTGGGTATATGTCATGATGGGTTGTGTGACCCACGAGTAGTTGGCTCCCCCTTGTTGGTGTAGGGGTACATGACATTATGGGTTGTGTGACCCACGAGCAGTTGGCTCCCCTCTTGCCTGGTTTTTCGGGTTATGGTTGAGGAGTGGTTGGCTCCCTAGCATTTTGTCCACTCAACCACCCAGTGTAGGGGTAGCCGGTGTGCATACAGACATCATGTCCACATGATGCATAATTGCAGTCAAGGACCCCCTCCTATTGTGTGCAGTTGTTTTCTCGTGTCTTTGCTCGATCACTCATGGGTAGTGATGCCGGAGCGTGGTAGCAGGCAGCAGTGGTATAAAGAGTCGTTGGCTCCCCCTTTGTGGCTCTGGGTATATGTCATGATGGGTTATGTGACCCGCGAGCAGTTAGCTCCCCCTTGTTGGTGTAGGGGTATATATCATTATGGGTTGTGTGACCCGCGAGTAGTTGGCTCCCCTCTTGCCTAGTTTTTGGGGTTATGCTTGTTGGAGTGGTTGACTCCCTAGCATCTTGTTCACTCAACCACCCAGTGTTGGGGTAGCCGGTGTGCATACAGACATCATATCCACATGATGCATCATTGCATGGTCGTAGTTGTTTGCATTATTGCTTTACTCGTACTTACTACTCCTGATTACAGTATATATTTGCCTTGCACCTTTAGGAGGTATGCTTATGTATTCAGACCATTATTTCTTCGGGTTAGACTGACTCTGGTATGTATCATTTATTCGGTATTCTAGTATAGCATTTCCTACTTCTACATTTGAGACTGTGGTCAGCTTAACTCTTACTGTTAGTATAACTTACTATGCATATTATATATATATATCGATGAGTTCTTGGACTCACACGATTAGCCTTATTTTTAGTTCATGATGATCGTCTGGAGTGCCCAGTAGCCTTCCCTTGTCCTTTTGTTCCAAGGTGATTCATATTTGTGTTATGTTGGACTCGTTGTTTTATTGTATTTTCGTTTGTGTATGTTTCGTTTTGTTTCCATTATGGCATGGATTGTATCATTGTTGTTTGTCGTATGTCATACTGGTATGCGACTTTTGTGTGTATTGAAGGATCGTTTCAGGTGTGCTAGAGGGGGTGAATAGCACTTTTTCGTCGTTTTGATCTCTACAACGTTGTTAGCGCAGCGGAAATAATAATATGCAAAGTAAATAAGAATAAAACAATGCTAACAACCTGATTTACTCGGTATCCACCCCGGTCGGGTGACTAATCCAAGAATCCGTCGGTGGATCAACCCCCGGATAACCTCCAGCTAGATCTGTCGCTCCTTGTGGGTGGAGAAACCTCGCCACAACACGTCGGACGCTCTCTGATCACAATAGACTACTAACTCACTTTACCCAAGTGAGTTTCGTCAAGAATCTCAGTCACCACGAAGTCCTCTTTAAATAGGACTCAGGCTGAAACCCTCGCCACCAGTCGACTGCCCCCAGGGCAGTCGACTGGTGCCACTGAAATTCGACCGTTGCACCCCAACGTTCGAATTCTCAGCCAACTCACCAGCCGCTACCAGTCGACTGCTCCCAGGGCAGTCGACTGGTCCAGTGGCCAGACCCTTTCTGTGAGTTTTACCAGTCGACTGCCCCAATAGCAGTCGACTGCCCTACTCACATACCTAGGGTTTCCCTTCCCGAGTACACTTCTCTCAGCACTCGACCCTAGGACTTTCCCGAGTACAATCACACAACACTTGTATCCTCACGACTCAACTGACTCCTCCTCCACAGCCTCGACTGTTGCCTTCGCGCCCTCTTCATCTTCAGCTCCCGTCCCTCGGATGCACGCAAGCCTCCAGCTTGCCTCCATGCCATCCTTCACGCATGCCTCGAAGTCCACGCCCATCAACTTATCGTCCCTGCTCTCCAAGGTCCCTCGGATGCGCACGCAAGCCTCCAGTTTGCCTCCATGTCATCCTTCACCGTACCGAGGCCGTCCAGTCAAGTCTATATGTGTAACCTGTACAACCTGCATACTCAACATACACATATAAGAACACAAGGGTAAACCTAACTTAAACCCTTTGCCCAAACATCAAAACACGTAGTCACTCCGGACCACAGATTGCCTCAACAATCTCCCCCTTTTTGATGTTTGACAATACGTTTAAGTTATGGAAAGCAAAATAGTAGTCAATAGCAAAAATAATGCATATGCAATGCATGGATGGATCCTATCCCAAGGCATCCTACACCTAACCCTCCATGTTAGGAATTTTCTACACCTAATCCTCCAAGTTAGGACTTTTTCACACCTAACGTTCGAAGTTGGGACTTTTCACACTAACTTCCTAAAGTTAGGAATTTCCACTAAAACGGGCTTTTTAAAGTTTTTCCCAAGCTCACCCTACACTGGACTTACAAAGGTTTTTTAAGAACCTCTCCAAGGTTCCCCTTACACCAAGAATGGAGCAATCATGCTCCCCCTTAATCTCAACTCCCCCTAAACCTAGGGTTTCTTACAAAGGTATGTTTGGTTTCCCAACTTAAACCCAAACTTCTCCCCCTTTGCCTAACATAAAAAGAACCCAACAATATCCCAATTATTGGTTCTTTCAATTTCCAATGACCATAAATAATGTGTACTAGCCCCCCATACACTTGTTTTGCATCATTTGGACACATACCCAGCTGATGAAACTTATTTCAGCTTTTACCAGTCAATTGCCCCAAATGGCAGTCGACTGATACTCTGAAACACAGAATTTCAGCCTTTTCTGACGAAGTTCAGAAATGCACCAAAAATTTCACAAATCTCCAAAAATTTCTAAATTTTGTGGTACCCATATCTACTTGGGAAAAATACATTCCAAAATATATCTATCACCATTCCCAAGTTTGACACAAAACTCAAAACTAACTAAAAAGTTCAATAGAACCTTGACCTAAAGTCCTAGTTTTGGTTTCCTCTTGATGTCATTGCCCATGTCAACCCATAATGCATCCCTAGCATTGATTTACATGACATTTATATATCAAAAATCAACTTTCATGCTATATGACCCCAATGTCATATTTCCATGCATGAAAAACACAATCCATGTACCAAAACCCAAGAGTTGAGACTCAAGTCCGTCTCCAACTCTTTTGGTACATCCCATGGTCCATCTAGACCTCTAGGAGCACCCCTCTTAGGGTCCATTCATCATATATCCCAAAGACTCCTAGAGCTCCCCCTTGAGCTTTTAGCCCTAGCCACCTCCCTAGGTGACTCAAGAAATACTAGACCACACCGGTGTTCCCCCGGTGACTCTTGGCCTACAAAATTGACCTTCTTAACCTTGGACACCTTGTCCTTGGTTAAGTCACTCTTGTTACCTTTGGATGACATTCCCTTGTCATTCTTGGACTTTTCCTCCTTACCATGATTGTATGCCTCCCCGGCATACTTCTTTGTGTTGGCCTTAGAAGTTTTAGACCTGTATCCCAATCTCGATCTATCATAGTTGGGTTTCAAACTACCCAACACCATGTCTAAGCCCTTAGATCCAACCGTGAATCTTTCTAGAGCCTTTTCTAATGTATTAAGCCTTGCCCTCAAGGATTGATTTTCCCTTTCTAAATTTCTGACCTTTGAGTCCATATGTCCACTTTCGACATTCCTAGATCTATCCTCTTTTTTAGGCACATTCCTCCCCTTCTTGGGATTAGTGCTTTGATCCTTAGGTACAAGGGTCCTAGGTCTATCATGATGCATGCTTTTGTTAATGTTTTGACATACCTTGTTATCCCTATTCCTAACATTATATTTGAAACCATGATTATGCACAAGTAAGCAATTTTCATGTATTCTAGTATGCATGGATGGGTAATTAACATGATTTTTAAAATACGAAGAGGAACTTGAAATTGAATTTCTTTTTAGCCTAGGGTTAGGAATTACCTCTCTTACCCTTGTATTCCCTCCTTGTTGTGAACTTCTTCTTTTCTTTCTTTCCTCCTTCTCCCATCTTCTTAGATGCTCCATTTTCTTTATTTCACCTTTCTTTGGGCACTTGGTGTGGTAGTACCCCAATTCTCCGCATGTGAAGCATCTAATCCTCCTCTTCTTTTCTTGGGATTCTCCATTCCTACATCTCATGTTAGATTTAAAAAGAATTGAACTTGGTTTAGATTTTACCTCTATTTTACCTTTCGGGCACTTATCCCTGTAGTGCCCCTTTTCGTTGCAACCAAAACATGTGATGTGCTCTTTCGATTTAGCTTTGGTGGAGGTAGAAGCTTTTTCTTGTTCTTGTATGATTGAGGGTCTCTCCTCCCCCTCAATCCTTGAAGTGGAGACCTCTTCCTCTTCCTCTCTTGAGGAGGTTGATGATCTTTCTCTTAATTTCTCCTCCTCACTTGAAGAGATTGACACTTCCTCCTCCTTTTGGTCTTCTTGGATTATTGACCTTACCTCTTCGGGCTCCTCTACTATTAGTTGAGCTCGGGTAGGTTTCTTATGAAATTCTTCTAATTTGATCCATAATTTATATGCACTTTGGTATGCTCCTACACAACTCAAAATGTCATTAGGCAAAACATTTTCTAAAATATCAATTACCTTTTCATTTGCCTGAAATTGTTCTTGTTGCTCTTTGTCCCAATATCTAGGATGAAGCCTCTTTCTGTGCTTGTCTTTTGGAACTTCGAACGACTCTTCTATTGCCATCCTACACGCCCAATCCATGCTAAGCCAAGTCTTCATCCTTGCTTTCCAATAGCTGACATCCTCATGGTCGTAGGGCGGTGGAGTGTAGATGTCGTCCCCAAATTTGTCATCCATTTTGTTTTCCCTCTAGCGTGTGCTTCCTCGACGGTTAGTTCGATCAAGAGTGGTCCTTGGCTCTGATACCAACTGATGGATCATTTCAGGCATGCTAGAGGGGGATGAATAGCACTTTTTCGTCGTTTTGATCTCTACAACGTTGTTAGCGTAGCGGAAACAATAATATACAAAGTAAATAAGAATGAAACAATGCTAACAACCTGATTTACTTGGTATCCACCCCAGTCGGGTGACTAATCCAAGAATCCGTCGGTGGATCAACCCCCGGATAACCTCCGGCTAGTTCTGTCGCTCCTTGTGGGTGGAGAAACCTCGCCACAATACGTCGGACGCTCTCTGATCACAATAGACTACTAACTCACTTTACCCAAGCGAGTTTTGTCAAGAATCTCAGCCACCACGAAGTCCTCTTTAAATAGGACTCAGACTGAAACCCTCGCCACCAGTCGACTGCCCCCAGGGCAGTCGACTGGTGCCACTGAAATTCGACCGTTGCACCCCAATGTTCGAATTCTCAGCCAACTCACCAGCCGCTATCAGTCGACTGCTCCCAGGGCAGTTGACTAGTCCAGTGGCCAGACCCTTTATGTGAGTTTTACCAGTTGATTGCCCCAATGGCAGTCGACTGCCCTACTCACACACCTAGGATTTCCCTTCTCGAGTACACTTCTCTCAGCACTCGACCCCAAGACTTTCCTGAGTACAATCACACAACACTCGTACCCTCATGACTCGACTGACTCCTCCTCCACAGCCTCGACTATTGCCTTCGCGCCCTCTTCATCTTCGGCTCCCGTCCCTCGGATGCACGCAAGCCTCCAGCTTGCCTCCATGCCATCCTTCACGCATGCCTCGAAGTCCGCGCCCATCAGCTCATCGTCCCTGCTCTCCAAGGTCCCTCGGATGCGCACGTAAGCCTCCAGTTTGCCTCCATGCCATCCTTCACCGTACCGAGGCCGTCCAGTCAAGTCCATATGTGTAACCTGTACAACCTACACACTCAACATACACATATAAGAACACAAGGGTAAACCTAACTTAAATCCTTTACCCAAACATCAAAATACGTGGTCACTCTGGACCACAGATTGCCTCAACATGTATGATGTCATTGTTGGTGCCCCAGTTGGTTTTGATGCGATCAACCAAGTTAGGTTAGGTCCTGTTGTTTTTAATCCCTATGCTAAGTGTGCAGGAACTTAGGTACGGAGGAAGTCAAGCGTAAGACGCAGTGGACGAGAAGGATTGCACGGGGAAGTGAGCCGACGGGCTCAGTACAATCTGAGGGACGCGGAAGCTGCGTAAGAGTACACCGGTGGAGCGAGAAGGACGTGCGCGGTGTCCGAGGGACGAGAAGCCGGGAGGAAGGACGCTCGAGGGGTGAAAGGCTGGAGTCGGGTTCGGGTGAGCCTAACTTCGGTTGGCCAGAAATCACCCAGAAGACGAAGAATCAAAAAGACTTGTCCAAGCACCCAAAAGAAAAGAAAAAGTTATTTGTTGCCAAGAAGGATCGAACCCGAGTCCTCAACAACACACACTAACCCACTAACCATTTGAGAAAAAGGGCGATGGCAGTAAAGTGTTGCCAATATTTCTACTTATAGATTACAACAGCGATAAGGAGATTCCAACAGCCATCTCGAGCAAGGAATGATAAATTTTTAATTAAAACAATTAAAACTTAAAGGATAATGTTATATTATCCTTTAATCAAATCCAATGGATGCAGTTTAATCCCATCCAAGATCAACCATCCAAATTACATCCATTGATCAACGGCCAAGAGAAAAGTGATCAACAATCAACAATCCAGATTTATTCTCTTAGGCTATAAATAGACTTAGAGGTTTTGCTTTAGAAATAATTCAATTCATTCTTGTAATTCTCTCTAAAGTCTAGCGATCTTCAGTTGTAAGGCTTCTCCGCCACAAAGAGATTTTTTTTTGAGCTTTAACCGTCTTGGAAGCAACGACCAAGTTGCAACTAAGTTTTTTTTTAATAGACGAGTTTCCACCACTTTTATTTTATTAGCCATCTATTCACCCCCCTCTAGCTGGACCAACCCGATCCAACAAGTGGTATCAGAGCCAGGCCGCCGCAGAAGGACTAACCGCCAACTGCAGCAAATTTTAAGATGGTTGGACCAGCGATATACCCGCCTAAGTTTTAGGGGGAGTTCGCGGCATGGAAACGGAAGATGCAGGTATTTTTTACTACGGATTATGAATTATTAATTATTATGAAAAATGGCTATACAGCTCCCAAAGACAATGAACGAAAGATCAAGGATCCTGATTCTTGGAACAAGAAGGAACAAATTGATGCTGTAGCAAACGGAAAGGCAGAATTTCATCTGCTAACCGTCCTCCCAGAGCAAGATGTGAACCGGATCGGTAAGTACGAATCGGCGAAGGAACTTTGGGAAAAGTTCTTGGAACTGCAAGAAGGAACCTCGGAAGCAAAACTTGTGCGACGAGATGTTCTTCGAAGCCGATTGACCAATCTACGGTTGGAAGACGGAGAATCTGTTGCAAGATTACATGCAAAGGTAAAAGAACTAATCACACGCCTCGAAAATCTCGGAGAAAAGGTAACTAACCGCGATGCTCAAAGGTACGCTCTAAACGCGTTTCCGAGAACCCCGGAATGGACCTCGGTAATCGATGCGTATTATATTTCAAAAAATCTAGAAATAAGTACTTTAGAACAGTTATTTTCTATTTTGGAACTTCACGAATCTCGCTTTGTAGAAAAGAACAGGAAAGCTGACAACATTGCGCTAAACACAAGGAAGATCCAACTCGACGAAGAATCTTCAGCAGATGATGAAGAAACAACACTAGCGGTAAGAAAATTATGTAAATTCATTAATACTAACCGCTCAAAAAGGGTGCAGAGAAAGAAAACACTACAAGAAAAAAGACCTATTATGACATTTATTTTATGACACTTAATGGTAAATGTCATTATAAACTAATTATAGTGACACTTACTAAAATCAGATTAATTTTATAAATACAATGTCTGATTAAACTATTTATCATGACATAATTTTGTAAATGCCCTTATAAAATAATTAAAATTATTTAATTTATTTAACCTAAAGTTTTTCCAACTTAACGCGCGTATCCCCTCGCCTACTCCTTCCGGTCCCTCTGAAAAATTTCGCCCGCCCGCCAGCGCGAACCCTAAATCGCGCGATCCCTCCTTTTCACCTCCACCCTCATGCCTACCCTAGCTCATATTCTTTCTCCCTCGCGCTCCCTACTCGATCGCCGCTCCACCTACGCAAGTGCCACCAACGAGCACACCTCCACCAGCGTGGCCTCATTCCTTGCTCGATCGGCACCTCCACCAGCGTGGTCAGGGCTGCGCGAGCACCTCCCCACGTGCAGCGCTCCTCCCCACCACGCTGTCTGCCCACCAACGCGGACAATCTTGTTTCTCCGCTTTGCTTTGATATCTTTGTCGCGGTGTCGTCTAGTCGGATTTGGAGATTGAGCCGTCAAGAAATTTCCAGTTCTTTTTTCTTTGGCTTCCTGTGGAGTTTTGTGATTCGTTTATATTATATTCGTGTTTTATTGTGCCGTAGGAAACCTAGGTTGATGTTGTATTTGGTCCTCGAGGGAAGGGTGAATGAGATGGCGATGGATTTGTTTTCTGTAGACAACTCAGGGCTTTGAGTCAGGGAGGTGGCCGAGGGGGAGATGGATGGGAAAGGAGGCTCCTTTGCGACGATAACGAGAATATCTCAGAGGGCGGGTCGAGGGAACGACTTTCACCCATCAACTGGTATGAGGCAAACTTTTTCATTTTTTTCTTCTCTTTCTGAGCTCTTGAAATAACGTTCTGTTCACTTTTTTCTCTTATTTTTGCGTGAATTTGAGGTTAATGTTTTTCAAATTACATCTCCGAAGCATATTTATCGCTTCAACTTCGAGGGATCTGTCAAGCTGAGTTTTTCTTTTCAATATGCATGTTCATGCGTCATAATTGCTTACATGTTTAACAATGATCTTTCATATCATGGAATTGTTTGTTGTTTCATTACTAGCGATCTGGTAAAAATATGCTCATTTTAATCTTTCTTTTATATTTTAGTTCTCTTTGGGTTTATTAGCCTTAATTGTTTGTGGAGGCTGTTTCAGGATCAACTGCGTGGATTGGAAAAGGTTTTTCATGTGTTTGTGCCCAAGGAATAGAAAGTGAGGCTCACTTAATATTCGATATAACACCTTCTCAGGTAGCCTCCTTCAATATTGATTCCTATTAGCTCTTGGATTTACAACAATTTCAAGAATCCTTAAGAAGTCGTGTTCTTGATGGTAGAAAATAAAAGAAATCTATTTCATGTATTTTTTTTTCATATTAATACCGTGCAGCTCTACTAGTGATAGGTAATAAAGGCTCGCCACGTCACAACATTGCGTTAACATTATTAGCATGGACGATAAGGTTTACAAAAATGAACATTTCCTTGCAACTATTCAGGTTTATGACTACCTTGTGTATCTTTAGGCCACTGATAGTATTTATAGGAAACACTGATAGTATTTATAGGGCATGATAAAGAACACTGATAGTATTTATAGGGCACTGATAGTATTTATTGGATATGATAGAATTCTAAGGCATAAAAATTTAGAAGCATCAATGTTGGAGTAAACTGGCTGCACTTAATAATTATAATACCATCATTACTCTCTCCAAGCTTGAGCATATATTCTGTCTATTTTGGCTTGTTAAATAAATTAGAAATGCTCTCACAAATATTAATCAAGATCATGCCAATTAAAATGAAAACATAACTAATCAAAGCTATGGAAACTTTTGATGGAACCTGGTGGCGATGACTCCGTCATATCAGCATATCGATAGAGAGAATGAAGAGAGATCAGGAACAAATCTCTTATTATGTGCATGTAATAGCACATAATAGACAAACAGAAAAGGAACACACTTGAGGGTACAGATAGAAGATGAATAACTCAACTTAATCTTTTGTTGGAAGTAGAAATGAGAACAAGATGTTTTTCTCATCTGGTCTTCATCGGAGATGGATAGCACAACTCAAAGCTTTTGTTTGAAGTAGTAACCTAAGAAAAGAGAGTTTCTCTGTTTAGGTAATCAATGAAGATGGAGACACAAGAATGAACTGAGTGTTTCTAGGAAGAAGCTAAACGAAGTCACTACTGGATCAATAGGTAGAGATGAATAGGAGAAGGAAATATAAAGAGAAAGGTCGTTAACAATATGATGGGAACACATGAAGTCAAGCTATTGAAGCCCTCTTTCTGCTTTGCTAGATTAGACAGAGATCCAAGAGAAATTTGATGAGGGGAAGTTGTCGTTGAAATCAGTGGGTTCCTCCTTCTGTCCTTCAGGATATTCTTCATAAAATCTAACCTTAAAAGAACAATGGCTAAGATACCATTTAGAATATGGTAAATACTTATGTAGTACTTGTATGGCTCATGACAAACCCATAAGCCTAGAAGTACCAACATGTAGCACCTACAATCTTTAATTCCTTTAACAGACATCTTTGTTAATGATTGCAATCTGCTGATATCATGATATTATCTTAAGAACAACTAAAATCGTCATACATGCTAGGTTTACTTGTGGTTTCACCAGAATCTCTATCCTGTTTGTTGTGCCCATGTTTTAGTAATCTTTTTTTTTGCTCTATGTTTTTACTGACCTGAACTATTTGTCCCTGCAGGGCTACGGTGCCCTTTACTTGGTCACAGCATTGCCAATTATAATTGTAGTGTCAGTTGTGTTGATTCTGTTTTATAATTCTCTGCAGTAGCAGTTTGTCTTAACAAATTGTAAGTTAGACTACTGCCAGTTTAGTTTGCAGTAGTTCGAGTACCACATTTTCCCAACTATATTATTAACGATGCAGATATCAATCTTTTCTGGTGTTTAGCCGTGTTCTTCTGCCATATTTCTTAAATGCTAATATTTTATCCAGCCGTGTTCTTCTGCCATATTTCTTGTGTTTTTTTTAAGGAAAAAGGATTTATTTTCTTTCCACTCGACTTTGTAATTTAGTCTCAATCAAGAATCTACAAGTTATAGTATGATATTTTGAGTTGTTGGAAAGTAGTTTCGTTTTGATATATTGCCAGAAATTTTTTCCAGTATGCTATCTCAGTACTGAAACATTGGTAGGAAGTCTTGAGGGCCCTATGGTCTGCTGCTTATTCTGAAGTCAAACTCCATGATTTAATATCTGAACAATGGAAAAATATGGGATGGCAAGGAGAGGATCCTTCTACTGATTTTAGGTACTTATGCTTATGTTCTCTAGGCATTGCTTCTAAGGTACATATTATTGCCTCTATTATGAGAGTCAGAAACTATCATTTGTCTGTCACATGCTGCAGGGGAGGTGGTTTCATATTTGAAGAAAACCTATTATTCTTTGCCAGAAACTATCCTGTAAGTTGTTTTGCCTTCTTGACTGTCAAACCTAAGCAAATTATGAATAACGAGAGTGGTATTTGGCCATATCTAGAGAATTATGACCTTGTTTTGTGGCAAGATCTAGTTTTCAGCCATGACAATGTGTCAAATTATCTTGATGTGCTTCATATTTCACCATGGCCATAAAATTGATTCTTTCTTCATATAATCTAAGTTCTCTTGATGTATAGTTCTTGTAGAAGAATATATTCATTTTGTATGTTTTTCTGTTTGAGATAGTTGAGTTACTTTAAAAAATATGCAGATTTTCTCTTTCTTATAGTTTCATTCAACCTTTTGTCCCTTATTTGGAGGCTCGGTGACTAAAAACGGGGAGAACATTTATATATTCTAGCAGGGTAATTATCAGTACAAGAATCTTCACTTGGGCAGTTGTGTGCTTTGTTACCTACAAAATAAAACTAATGATCTTAGTTCTAAATACTACACCTCCATCAAAGAATCTTGAGGTCAAAGAATTACAAGTGGAAGTCTTGGTAAGTAAGAGTGACTAACATTGGGTAGTGGAGGAAGTCCTGGATAAATAGTCTCTAGGCATTGAAAGTCATGGTTAGTTGAGTTCGAGTTCTAATTGTTCTACTCAAATGAGGAAGTTTTAATTTTGTTGACGTGTGTTATCTTTTTTTTTCAAATTTTTATGTTTATCTTTTTCTCTTGAATCTAAACATGTTTATCTTGATGTGTGCAGACTCATTAAATTGAATATAATATATGTCTAGTATAATAAGATTATGAGTTCATCTCTACTATACCAAAGAGTTAACTTTGCTTGTGAAAAAATTTAGATCTAGATTATATACATTTTTTTTCTTTATTATATACTTTTTTAATTTTATTTCATTTACACAAACTAATTAATATATGTTTTTTTTTGTAGGTGACAAGAATATTGAATTCTGTTTAAGATGTGATGGTTGAAGATTGAACATGCAGTAAAATTTGGGAGTTTGGTTATGTTTTGCTTTAGGAGAGACTTAATTTTTTTGTTAGTTCTTAAACTAAATACATTGGGTACATTGGTGATTGTTGTGATTAGTACATAGATATTTTTGAGGTGATCAATTTGACAGTCTTGTATTACAAAAAAATTGACAATTATTGATTAGCATTTTAATTTAAAATTTTAATTTGTATTTATGTTAATTAGTTATATGCGTAAATATTTATATTATGAAAATATTGAAAATGAGTGAAATATTTATTAATATATGATATTTTTTATGTCATAATAGAATATCAAATCATGTAGATAAAAATATAATTGTAAAACTCATATGAAGACATTTTAAAATGTTATAATAAATAATTATTAATGATAATTTTAAATGTCCTTATAGGCTAATATAGCAAACATTTATATGTGTCACTATAAATTACATAACGAGGCATTTTAAATTAACTTTATAAATTATCATTAGTGACATTTTTTATTATGACTATAAATAAAATTTAAGACATTTATAATTGTCTTGATAAATAATTTTAAAGGACATATAAATTTGTCATCATTACTATAATAAAACAACATATATAAATGTCATTATAAATCTTATAGTGACACTATTTTTTGTCACTATAATAATTATTCATGCTATTAGTATTGTCACTATTTGTATTTTATAGTGACATTAAGAATTGTCATAAGTGATAAGACTTTAGACGACATCACTATAGAGGACATTTTAACTTAATGTCATTATATCAAAAATGTCAGTATAAGTGATATATGATGACACTTTTTAATGTCATGAAAAATATTTTTTCTTGTAGTGAAAAACGAACGGTCCGATGCTACAACTGCAATGAGGAGGGGCACCTGAAAGATCAGTGCCCTAAACTCAAGAACCAGCTAAAGAAGAAAAAGGCACTAAAAGCCACTTGGGACGAGACCTCGTCAGATGAATCGGAAGCCGGAGAGTTTGTCAGACTTGCACTGATGGCAAGCCACCAGGACTAAGATGAAGAAAGCACCTCGGGAGAAAGCAGCAATGAAGAGAAAGATCCTAACTTCGAAACTGACCCGGTAAGTGAGGTATGTCTACTTCCACCTGCTCGAATCTACTCGGTAATAAAATTCATGCTTAAGTCGATGAATAAATTGGAGATCGAAAACTCTGAGTTAAAAGAAAGATTTGGCACTGTGTGCTCATCAGTTCTATTCGACCAACTAAAAATAGAAAATGAAAATTTGAAGAATCTAGTGGAGAAATTAGAAAATGATATTGCATGTTAAAGAATTAAAAAGAATTTTTATCCTGAAAATCTGAATTGGTATGTTAAAAATCATAAGAGACAGATTAGGAAAATTCCTAGAAATTTTATTCCTCCAAAGTTTTTGATTAACCCCGTAGATGAAAATTTATTTTGGGTTCCAAAATTTATTTTAAACTGATAAGTTTTTTTGTGCAGAATTCTTTTACAAAAGTTATATTAATATTTTTCAAATATTTTCGGTCAATATTTGAAATTAAAATTTAAAAAAAATAGATAAATAATTTATTTTTATTGATCTAATTTTTCATGATTCAAATATAGTGGAAAAACTCAATATAATTTTTTTAAAAAAATTCGAAGTATTTTCAATTTTTTTAAAAATTTTTTTTTTCAAAAACTCGTATCTGTTATTTTAGACTTGATAAACAAATTTAAAGCTGAAAATTTTTGTCTATACTCATTTCTTCATGTTTGACTTTGACAAAAATATTTAGAGTTTTTTTATAAATGTTCGACTTTTTATGAATCGTTTATTGAAATCTATTTTTTTTAATATAAAAAAAGTGGAATTAACTTCAGAAAAAATATGTGATTTTAAATTTGAAAAATTTGTGGTAATGCGATTCTTTTAACTTAGAATATTTGTTATCACACATAAAATTTTTCTTCTTCCCTAATTATATTTTCCCATTTTTTTTGATGTGATCAAAGGGGGAGGAATAGTATTAAGTTAAGGGGGAGAGTAGTTTATGTTCGGGGGAGGTTATATACATGATTGCAAAATTTTTTTTATGCTTAATTCTGTTACAATATTATTATTGTTTGTTGTTTATCCCTAACTAAACTTGGGTTGATGCACATCAAAAAGGGAGAGATTGTTGGTGCCCCGGTTGGTTTTGATGCGATCAACCAAGTTAGGTTAGGTCCTGTTGTTTTTAATCCCTATGCTAAGTGTGCAGGAACTTAGGTACGGAGGAAGTCAAGCGTAAGACGCAGTGGACGAGAAGGATTGCGCGGGGAAGTGAGCCGACGGGCTCAGTACAATCCGAGGGACGCGGAAGCTGCGGAAGAGTATACTGGTGGAGCGAGAAGGACTTGCGCGATGTCCGAGGGACGAGAAGCCGGGAGGAAGGACGCTCGAGGGGCGAAAGGCTGGAGTCGGGTTCGGGTGAGCCTAACTTCGGTTGGCCAGAAATCACCCAGAAGACGAAGAATCAAAAAGACTAGTCCAAGCGCTCAAAAGAAAAGAAAAAGTTATTTGTTGCCAAGAAGGATCGAACCCGAGTCCTCAACAACACACACTAACCCACTTACCATTTAAGATAAAGGGCAATGGCAATAAAGTGTTGCCGATATTTCTACTTATAGATTACAACAGCGATATGGAGATTCCAACAGCCATCTCGAGCATGGAAAGATAAAGTTTTAATTAAAACTTAAAGGATAATGTTACATTATTCTTTAATCAAATCCAATGGATGCAGTTTAATCCCATCCAAGATCAACCATCCAGATTACATCCTTGGATCAATGACCAAGAGAAAAGTGATCAACAATCAATAATCCAGATTTATTCTCTTAGGCTATAAATAGACTTAGATGTTTTGCTTTAGAAATAATTCAATTCATTCTTGTAATTCTCTCTAAAGTCTAGCGATCTTCAGTTGTAAGGCTTCTCCGCCACAAGGAGATTTTTTTTTTGAGCTTTAACCGTCTTGGAAGCAACGACCAAGTTGCAACCAAGTTTTTTTTAATAGACGAGTTTCCACCACTTTTATTTTATTAGCCGTCTATTCACCCCCCTCTAGCCGGACTAACCCGATCCAACAGTCATGTCTTTTTTTATGTTTATATTTTCAGTCGTGTTTGCTGATGGGTTGTGGTGGCCATGTAGGCCTTGTACTCATGCATCAAGTGGTCGTCGTACAAAAGAGGTATTGTTCAATTTTATATTCGGCCAACGGCTGTTCTGGAGGCATGAGAACTGACTCCCAAGGTCTCAGATTACTTAAATCTGATTTTTTGCTTGTCCAACATTCATATGGTATAGATGGAATAGATTTAGAAGATACTTGGTTAAGTATATGGTTGCTTGCTGCTAATAACGCATCTCCCTAATAAAAAATTGACCAACTAGCTTAAGCCATCATAGATCTAATCGTATCTAGAAGAGTTCGATTTCTTCTTTCAGTGATCCCAATTTGCTGTGGAGTTCCTGAGATTGTTAGCTGTCTAATAATCTCTTTATCATTACACATTATCTTGAACTGATCAGACAAATATTCACCCCATGGTCAATGTGTAGGATTTTAACCTTACAATATAATTGAATCTTAACTTTGTTCAAATAACTAATACTTCATATTTATGAGAAATTATATGCACATGACCAAAACATGTGAAGTCATTAATAAATGTAATGAAATAGAAATATCTATGTCTAGCATTCATATTAATTGAACCACAAATATCCGAATTAATTAATTGCAATGGTAATTCCGCTCTAGTCTTACCAAATGGTTTTTTTAGTTGTTTTTATAGCAAAACAATACTCACATATAGTAGCATGAGCGCCTAATAGACCCTCTTTAACTAATCTATTCATTCGTTCTTGTCTGATATATTCTAGTATAGCATGTCAAACTCATTATTAATATCTACATCACTAGTAAGAGCAATATTTGATAAACAACCATTAATTCCATAATTAATATCCTATTCTACATCAAGAACCATGAAACAATCTGTTACATAACTATGCCCAATTAAGACAGAGTTAATTTGATGTTTATACAATGATCGTAATACTATGTACAATAACCTAAATTAAGAAGATTAGTAACAGAAATCAGATTCTGTCGAATCTCAGCAACATAAAGGACTTCATGTAGAAACAAGATATGTCCACCACGTAAGTTGAACTTGTAAGTGTCAACTCCTTTGACTTCAATCTATGTATTATTTCCCACATATATTCATTTGTTATCAACCAGTATCTAACGGTACTTCACGTATGTAGCTCAATCATAAGCTACATGGTTCATTGCTCCTGAATCTATAATCCACAAAAGATTAGAATCCGCTAATAAAACTGAACTAGTAATATAATACTTATGAAAAGAAGATAAACATAGATCTACCTTTTTAGGCTCGGTACAATTCCGAGCAAAGTGATCCTTTTTGTCACAATTATAGCCAGTCAATTTGTTTTTAGGTTTCTGTCTATACTTTTTTCCTTTAAAATTCTTCTTGATTGGGCCTTGCCCATTAGCAGCACTAACTTCTTTCTCCTTTTCTTTTTCTTTCATGAACTATCTTTTCTTATTCTTTGGTCCAGATGATCAAACAGAACCTTCAACTACAAAATCTTATCCAGAAATATTTGCGGATTATATTCTCTCCACCTCCAATTCAACATGTGTGAGATATCAGTGAAAATCTTGTTACTTTCACTATTTATAAGATTTTGTCTCATCGTTTTTCAAGAATCAGGAAGGGAACAGATATCAGAAAAATTTGATATTTTTAAAACTTATATTAAATAATTGTAAAATCTATTTTGGTTTGTACTTTAAATTTATAAATTAATATAAAAAACTAGGATTTGTAAATTTTAACGTTTACTATTTTAATTTATAAATTTGATATTTTGAAGGTTTTGACTTGTTCTTCTCAACCACATTGAATGCTAAGCTCAATCACATTCTTCTCAACCACATTGAAAGCTATATTGTTTCACGGAGTCCATTTGCCTGACATCATTCATCATAATTATTGTTTTGCTTATTTAACTCACTGTTAATGAGTTATTAGGGTCAGGGATTGTCATTCACTATCTAATAGGTCTTTTATTTAGTCTTAACTCCATCATTAATCATTAGCCAAGTGAAGAATTTAATCTTCTTGGAGCTTGGAGATTGGACTGTTCTGCTGTCCACTTCTACGCATCGTATGATTGATGATTCCAGATTAACTCGTTAATTCTGTATCAAGTGGTATAAAGATATTAATTTGCTTGATAATTCTAGACTTAGATCTTGTTTCAATTAGTGATTTAAGGTTTGATATATAAATACTGAATCTTAGTTTCCAAAAACAAAAAGAAAATACTGAACTTTAGATTTTCTAAATAATAATAATAATAATAACACATGGTTAGCACATGCTTCTTATATTTTTATCTTTTTTTTCAATCATTGAAACAAATTTGCCAAACAACTTGACTTAAGAAATAGTAGAAAATAATATAAAGTTTTGGAACATTGCCCATATAATATAAATGGACTTAATTAACTGAAAGAGATGTACATGTGATTCCGGGTTGCTTCGTTCTATTTCCTGTTGACAAATCGTCGAAGTAGCATGCCAATCTACAGCCACACGCTCCTTTGAAGTATTCCAAATCAGTTGACTAGAGACTTCCTGCTCTATCATCGTCTTCTAAAGGTGTTAAACTTAGCTTGCAGCAACTCTGCGCAAAGAACACAACAATAAATTGCAGGCAACGCAAATCCTTAAACTTCGATGGGGCGGATGCAGCTCTTTTTCCTACAATTCCTGGAAATAATACTAGCAGAGACATTTTTTCTACTTAGCCGATCCTCATCATCTGGTATGTTTAAGAAAGAAATTCTTCGTCCAGAATTAAATTAAATTATAAAATCGTAGGATCTTTGCCTATTTGTTTATTTTGTTATTTGGCATCGTCAAAGCCTCAGGATTTATGAAAAGTTTATCATATATAAAGTAATACTTTAATATCCTTCATTTCAAAATCAACCTATGAATAAAGATTTCATACTTATTAGTAGACATATGGCCACGGATGCGTGGAGTTGTTAGGCCTCGTTTGTTTGTTAGGATAGATAACGTCACTGACTTAATTCTAAGTTCTCGTCATTTGTTGATTGGGTGCTCATCTACAAAGAATTATATATAATAAAAGATATAAATCAAATATACCACTGAACAAATATAAGAGACAAATCGATTTTATGTCTACTCCACGATCTACTTCTACTTCACTAATTTTCTCTTTAGCATCGGTGGATGATCCTGTCGACAAGTGAAGATTGGTTCTCACTTGGTTGACTCGGTCTGACCAAGATAACCTGATCTGCTATAGCGAGGGGGTCAGGATCGGGCTCAACTACGGATCAGATCTCCATCACTCGGGTCAGACCGGAACAGAGAACACAAAGTGGAGTTGAGGTTGCAAAATGACAGCAATCCTCTTCTTTGGAGCCCCAAGGGGGATTTATATAGGGGAGGAGAAACTCTCTGCCATGTCAGAGCTGTCCTGTCTCATTAAGAGTGGGTCAGTTGGCAGACTGGGCCAATGTCAGCTTTAATTGCCATGTGAGACTACCACAGCCGCCTGACAATCTGTCTACATTGCCTCCTTTAATCTTCATTAATATTTGACGGCTCTGTCAGGTAATGATTATGTCAGAGATCTGGAAAATTATAATTACGGAGGGGGATCTTTAATCACTCATGTTCATCTGGTCGGCTCATATTGACTTGCAGTCTAGGTCGGTCGGCCAAGCCTGGCTTCTTGAGTCATTTCTGCTCAGGGGGTGGTCTCAGCGCGTTCGGCTGGAGGTACCCGACTACGAGTGACCGACATCTAGTGACCGAGCCCGAGCGGCCGACTCGGGTGATCCACCCTGAGTGACAGACCTCGGAGGACCGACCCCGAGTGGCCAACCTCGGGTGACCGACCCCGAGTGGTCGACCTCGGAGGACCGACTCCGAGTGGCCGTCCTCGGGTGACCGGCCCCGAGTGGCCTACCTCGGAGGACCAACCCCGACTGGGTGACCTCGGGTGACCGATCCTGAGTGACCGATCTCTGGTGACCAACCCTGAGTGACCGATCTCTGGTGACCGACCTCGAGTGGCTGATACCGGATGACAGACCTCGAAGGGCCGACCTCGAGTGGCTGACCTCGTGTGACCGACCCCGAGTGACCGACCTCAGAGAACTGACCCCAAGTCGTCGACCTCGGAGAACCGACCCCGTGTCACGCCCCGAGGAGCCGCTCGTCTGGTATAGACCGGACGACCGCTCCTTCGACCCGGCGGACAACTCAAAACCCTAACCTCAACGACTCTCTCAGTCTGCTTGCACCTCGGCCTATAGGGCTGGAGCAAGCGTCTGAATAAAAAGAAACTGAAAACAGTGTAACAAGCTATCAAAATAAACACAGGTACGGGCAATGGTAAGTACAACTGAAACAGAAATAACAAATACCATATCAATGTGGCTGAGTCGCCGAAACCAAACATAAGGGTCTCCTGTATGTGCATGTCAATCATATGCAACATCCAAGTATAACAAGCACGAGCAAATGCAAAAGATGCGTATTCACATGGTGCAATGACATGGTCACCTCTGTCGCCGGTCAGACATCGTCACCTATGTACGGGAGGAAGCTGAGCGGAGGCCACCCTCCGGCGTAGAGCTGTGACTGCCGTCCGTACTCTGCCGTCGCTACTCCTGAGCAACCGAGTAGACGGTATGCTGCCGGCGTAACACCCCTACTCCATGACCTATCCTAGCGATATCACTAATAGCCCCAGGCCAAAACCTATCCTGGCGATATCTCTATCAGCCCCAGGCCATCACCTATCCTGGCTATATCACTATCAGCCCCAGGCCATCTCTGGAGGATATCTCTATCTGAGTGTTAACACCTACCCCATGTATATAAATGGGGGAGAGACCTCTCTCTCTCATCTCCTGGTATATGGACTACTCAAGGAGGGACCTCTGCCTGCTACCACGCTCCGATTCACTAACCCATGAGTGCATGAGCGGAGCAGCACAGAGCACACTATCCATACTCCGTCAACCACTAACCCATGAATGGTCGTATGGATAGGTCAGTATGACTGTCGATCTGACTCACCCATAAGGGGGCCCCTGATCGACAGTGATGCAAAGTGCACGATGATGCATGACTCTGGTCAAACAGCATCCACTATCTAGTCCACCTATATCAACATGATATGCAAGGATCATAGATAATGCACCATAGCCTAGGTCCTAAAGGTATAGGTATCACATGCTAGGTATATCATAAACAGTATCAGCCAAGGTAGAGCAGGTATAAAATACTACATTACCCTACCGCTAAACATAGCATATCAAGCATATCAACTATAACTAATTTAAAAGATAAGTCAGAGGTACCCGTCTCAATAAGAAGAAGTCCGGGCGACGAGAACCCCCCGTCCAAAATAATATTTGCAATAAATGAATCAACTCAATGCCCTGCATCAAACACAAATAACATATACAACTTAGCTAATTGTATAATTTACAAATCAGCTAAGATACACACTACTAATATTGAGATCGACTCCTAACCTCGCATTAACCCAATTCACACTAAGCTAACCTAATCCACTTTAATATTACTACCAATCGAAACAAAGTACCACTGTTCCCTCCTCCAATCCCTCAGTGACTCACACGGCAAAGGAACAACACAATGGCAAAGAACAGAGTAAACACATCAAGGATAAAAAACTAAACTGCCCAAGAACAAACGCAGAACAATTGATTACAACCGTAACCATGAAAACCAAACTTGACAGATCTAAACAAATCTAATGCAATTACCTATCCAACTTCACAGTTCTCAGCCAAATTCTAAACAATACTCAATCATAAAACAATTCCTTACCTGAGCTCGGAGCAACTCTCCACGGCAGGAGCCTGATCTGCAGAACTCCAATTCCAACCCAAACCGAATAGGAATCTAGAACCAGAATGAACCACATATCAAAACCCCTTTTACCGATCCAACTGAGCAACACAGCAAACAAAACAATCTAAAGCTCACAGGGATGAATTCGATCATAACTACAATTTTCAAGGAACTCACCAATTGAGATCGCGCCCTTGTCGAACAGAGAACCCTTCTTCAGATTGATACGCCCAAAATCCAGATCAACACACGCACAGAGATCGGAATCCAAGCCCCATCTCAAAGACCAAGCAACAGATCCAACCCAGTAGCATCTTGAAATCAATCGAAAACCCTATCAGCCACAAGATCGATTCCAAGCTTACCCACAACAGATCAAAACTCACCTGGGAATCTTCCTGAAGAACAAATTAACCCTAGCCAGGAACCCCTTCTCTTCGATCGGTGAGCTGCAAAATCACAACGCCGGCGCGCGATGGAAACCGCCGATTCAAGCCAGCTTTTCCCCGGATCCTTGAACGTCATTCCCTTCTGCTTCCTCTCCCTCGCCTAATAGAAGAAGAAAGGAAGGTGGAGAGGTCGCCGGCCTCTCGAGATGACCTTTATCGCTCGGAAGAGAGGAAATCGCCCGGGGTCGCGTGGGTCGCGTGGGTTCGGTGGTTGGGAGGAGAAGAAAAGAAATGGAGAGGGTTCGCGTGGGCTGAGCTCGCGATCGGCCCATATAACTTAAGGACAACTTACCATTTTGCAATTTGGCCCTCCCCATTCATTAAATCTCATAGGAAGTACCCAAGTTTCAGAAATTTTGCCTTTTAGCCCTTAAGATTTTCCATATTCTAACACCCCGAGTGCCCGATCCTAGGTGTCTGACCTCAGGTGCCTGACTCCGGGTGGCTGAGGCCGAACCAAGGCTCTATCTGTCTTACCTTCTATTCCCCCCGCCCAGATTCATATCCGGCTCATTGGACCGAGGTCAACCCGTCCTAACTTCCTTTGACCCAGTCCGGATCCGACCGGACCTTTGGCCCTCTTTGAAAACTACTTGCCCGGATCAACGGAAGAGAAATCTCTTACAACATACCAGCAACACAAATAAAAAAATACAATAGAAATTAATTATAAACAATGCAAATGAAATGATATACAATAATAAATCTTTATTTGGATCATTGTTGGTTGCTCTTGATTGTCTTTTGAAGATTTGAAATGCAATTACACTTTTTCTTTAAAGTCTCTAAAAACTAGCACTAAAATCCTTCTTGAATCTTTTATAGTTTTAGTGCCAGTGTCGACCTTAAATTCGAATATTACATCTGTAGAACAGTTCTTTCAAATTCAATTTTGACCCATTACTACTATTCATCAATCATTATTGTTGTATTAATCAAATTTCACTTAGAAATCTGTTATTCAGCGCAATAGTGTCAAGAGTAGATTGCTGCTCATCAATTGATTGATCCCGATTAATCAAGTTGATCAGTTGGGTACCAAATAATTTGTTTGTTGCAACAATGTTATTAGTCGAGTCCTCTATTAATTGACTGATATGCAAACCCCCTTAAACTTTCTCAAATTTCGAATTCGAAGTTTAGGAGTTAGTTTATTAGTTAGTCGATTGATATCTCTATTCAGGCTTAATCTATCAAGGCTTTCTTTACCTAGCTAGCATCCAATAAATATCGACTTGTAGGGACTTCATTTGCCTAGTATCCAATCAATTTTACCCATCGAGATTTCACCATTGCCTAGTATCTTGTCATCCTTGACCTGCTAAGACTTTACTATTTCTAGCTAACATCTGACCAACCTTAACATGTTAGGACTTTCTGTCTCGTACATAATATCCGATCAATCTTGATCTATCGAAACTTCCTTCATTGCTAAGTGTTTGGTTAACCTTGATTCACTTAGATTTCATATCTTATGTAAACTCTAGTTGAATTTTCAATTGTCAAGTGTTCGGTCAATTGTAATTCACTCGGATAATCTCTTGCCAACTTCCCTTTAAACTTTTGACTGTCAAGTATTCAATCAATCATAAATCACTTGAACTTCTTTTTTACTAACTCCCTATTGATCCTCTAACGACCAATTATCCGAGATTTTTTTTCGTCTTAAATATTCTATCAATCTTGGCTTATTTAATTTCACCTTCAACTCACCAAATTAATCTGAGTTAACTTGATCTTATGTCAATTGCACCCGACAATTTCTCTCTTTGATAAATTTTTCTTCTGCTTGTCATTTTGCTCTCATAAACAAACATTTACATTAATTAAATATCAAAATTCAACTCGAGCAAACTCAAACTTAGGGGTGTCAAAAATCAACACGACCCGACGATCCAATCCGAATCGACCCGAAAAAAATCAGGTTCGAGTTGAAACTTTTCGGGTTCGGGTCGGGTTCGGGTTGGAGGGTTTCGGATTAAAAATTTTCGGGTCGGGTTCGGGTTGGGTTCGGGTTGACTCGAATTTAAAGTTTAGTGGATTTTTGGGGTTAAATCAAATTTTATTTTGAAAATTATGATATTTTTATGTATATTAATATCAATATTAGTATGATCATGATGGAGTATTGAGATAAAAGTGAAGAATTATAGGGAAAATAGTGAAAAAAGACGTTTTGAATCGGTTTTTTCGGGTTATTCGGGTCGGGTTCGGGTTGGCCGGGTTCGGGTTCGGATTCGGATTTGGGTGTTTCGGGTTGAAATCGGGTTCGGGTCGAGAGTTAGAAAAAAAAAATTTCCTAACCCGATCCGAACCCGACCTGACCCACCCGAATTGATACCCCTACTCAAACTTATCAACAAAGTGTGGCCAATCTTAACAGGAGGTTAATTGCATTAACATCGTTAACACAATATTGTTTTTCCAGTGAAATAAGTGTGTAGTTCACCAATTTGGAAACTTGATATAGATAGTCCTGTTTAATAGGAGAAATTATAGCATAATTTGATATCCATTTATATATTGCATAAGTTGTCCCAATCTGGTTAATTATTTTTGTCTCCGAAGTTATGGTACAGTGGAAGCGTAACTAGTTATCTCATAAGCACTTATGGTTCGATCCCTAACTATAGAAAATTTTATAGTAATTTTTCCTATAAATGAGATGCGCAACCGTGAGATATTAAATTTCTGGATTATCTATCGCGAGTATTTCCGGATTTACTATGGTGGTTGGTGGTAAGCTTTTGTGGGGCTGGGTCAGTCGCCCAGGTTTGACGTTACCTAACATAGTTAATCATTTTTTATTCTCATGGGATAGACTGATCGTTAGCGCGTACGGTATTATCATCTTGAAATTTGAGAGTCAAAATTTAACAAAATCAGTGTATCCGCTTTCCCACTCATTAGCCACATTATCCAAACTAGTAGCTTTTATTATTTTTCTCCCCCGTGTTGATCCTAAAACGAATTAACGGGATTATTAGGGCGAACGAACCGTGATTTATCATCCTAAGTTATACGTTTATGATGATATTAAGGGTTTTATTCATCTATTTATTTATCCGACTTTTCTGCAGGAGATATAATAACGGGGAACGGCTCACGTATCCATGACCAGACATTGATCTCTGCAGGAAGCGTTTTCCAATTGGGCTTCTTCAGCCCAGTTAACGATTCAACGAAAGCATATATAGGAATTTGGTACTACAATCTCCCTCCAAGAGAAAGCAAAGTAGTAGTATGGGTCGCCAATAGAAACAGGTTTGTGGACACATCCATGGCATCCTTGAACCTGACTTCCGACGGAAATCTAATCTTATTTGAGGAAGGAACAAAGGTTTGGTCGACGGGAACATCCGCAGAACTCAATTCTGCACGCTTGCAGCTTTTAGACTCAGGAAACCTCGTGCTGACTACTAGCACTAGGAGAACTCTATGGCAGAGCTTCGACCATGCGTCTGACACTCTTCTCCCTGGCATGAAGATGGGATTCGACTTTCGTACCAACACACCGTGGCAGCTCGTGTCATGGATGAATGCGACGGACCCTTCTCCGGGCAAGTACATCCTCAGGCTGAAGACGTATAATGTTCCGGATTTTTTCATGCTGAGTGCAAATGGATCAGTCAAATTCGGCCGCATTGGGCCATGGAACGGGCAATGGTTCGTCGGCCTTCCAATGCTGGGGGACAGCATCGCAGCGTACGTAAACTTCACATACGTGTCCAACACGAATGAGATCTACTACATCGATGAATATCAGATTCGATCTCTAGGGTTACTGCGGCTGGTAGTGGACGCCAACGGAAAGAACCAGATTTTGATTTTTGTTGGGGGACAGTGGAATTCTTTGTTGTCTAATGCAGACTACGATTGTGATTACTACAATAGTTGTGGCCGCAACAGCGTTTGCACCAGGGGCTACCTCACAATCTCCTGTCGTTGCTTGGAAGGGTTTGTGAACAATAGCGTCGGCGAATGCGCGAGGAAGGAGCCCTTGCGTTGCTCATCAAACCAGTTTTCGAAGGAGCCGAGGGTGAAGGTGCCCGACACTGAGAACGCAACCTCACGAGGCAAGATTAGTCTGGATTCGTGCAAGAAATTGTGCTTGGATGATTGCTCCTGCGTCGCCTATGCGGTGATCAATGGGCCTTATGGCTGCATAACTTGGCGTGGTGAGCTGTTGGATCTCAGAAGTTTTACGGACGGAGGAGACGATTTGTACGTTAGGCTTCCAGGTAGTCGACTTATGCATGCATGCATGAAATTGGATGATCAGAGTAGTCATTCCTGGTAATCATCTATTGTCCTCCTTTTTTTATTTTCCTGCAGGATCAACGTCAAATCAGAAGCAGCTCATGTGGGCGATAGTAGTCATTCCGGTGTTGCTGGGAATTTTTGTTCTGTGCATTGTAGGTGTACTCGTTAGAAGGAGGAGAAACAGAGCATCGACTTGCAGATTGCAGTTTCCAAATGTGGAGAAAGGTCTTGCACAATGTTTTATATAACAATACTGTTAGTTTTTCAAAGTTACTTCGGATTTAAAAAGGATTGAGTCAAATTTATTTAGATAAATCACTCAATTCTCAACTTTCTAAGAAAAAAATTGAAAGAAATTTTTTACTAATTCATAGTGTGATCCTTGTGCCAGGTTCGATCAGCACATTGGATGTACTTCCTTCATATGATTTGTATACTATTAAAGCTGCAACAAATGACTTTTCCGAAGAAAATAAACTTGGCGAAGGGGGATTTGGTGTTGTTTACAAGGTAAGAAGACTTTAGTATCAGAAAAATAAATCTAGTATTTCAAACCTATAAAATTAAAGCAAATGATACATTTTGTTAGGGGCAATTGGTCGATGGACAAAAAATCGCTGTCAAAAAATTATCAAGATACTCCTCTCAAGGCCCAAATGAGTTCCTAAATGAACTCTCTGTGATAGCCAAGTTACAACATAGAAACCTCGTTCGTCTTCTAGGCTACTGTATTGAAGGAGATGAGCAACTTATGATACTTGAATACATGGAAAATAAGAGTCTTGATGCCTTCATTTATGGTCAGAATATTTTTTTCACATTTCTTAGTTATATTACCTTCTGAAATGGTTAAAAATTAATCACAACACATTTATTTGATTTTGTAAATTGAATCTCTAGATAAAGCTAAAAGTTCATTGCTAAATTGGCAAAGACGTTTGGATATTATAATTGGGATTGCTCGAGGCCTTCTATACTTGCATCAAGACTCTAGATTGAGAGTCGTTCATCGTGATCTTAAGCCAAGTAATATTCTCCTTGACAAGGATATGAATCCAAAGATTTCAGATTTTGGAATTGCAAGGATATTTCAAGGAGATGGTGCCCTTGAGGATGCAACAACAAGACCTGTTGGAACATTGTAAGTCTTTTAGATTGAGTTCACTTAATTTGATTAAATATATAACGGAAGGCTGAGAGAAAACTAACAAAGAAATATTATGTTATCTTAATTTTTCTCACCTTGTCCTTTTCTTGTTTTTTTTTTTGTAGAGGTTACATGGCACCTGAGTACTTATCACGTGGAGTTTTTTCATTCAAGTCAGATGTGTTCAGTTTTGGTGTGATAGTACTAGAAATCATAAGTGGAAAGAAGAATAGAGTATTCAGTCAAACTAGTCAAAGTGATACGAACTTAAATCTTTTAGGATTTGTAAGTATTGGTTTCAATATATACATAGTCTTTCATCTCTACATGATACTATCTAAAATTTTAAAATATGTTTCCTACAACATTGCAGGTGAATAAACTTTGGAATGAAGAAAGATCTTTAGAGATTGTAGATGATACATTAAATCAATCATATCCGACAGAAGAAGTTCTACGTTGTATCCAAATGAGTCTTCTATGTGTACAAGATAATAGTAACGACAGGCCAACAATGACAGAAGTAATGGCGATGTTAATAAGTGAGGACCAATTCTTTACTCCGGTTATGCAACCTGCTATAACATCAACTAGCAGCGAAGGAGGTTTCACTACCAACGAAATGGCCTTCACACTTGTAGGTTGATGAAATATGTATTTAATTCTTATTTGATCAATATTCAGCAACATTAGAATCCCTAAATCACTTTGTAAAGTTTACTATAAAGCAATCCCGAAATGACTTCGTTAGTTACTGTCTGCACATAATGAGAAAATATAACTATTAACATTTCACTTGAGCAAACTCTCATCAATACAGTAGTGACATATGATGATACTAAAAATTACAGAATGAGAAAACATCAATATTATAAATAAATAAATAAAAAGTGTAACTAAAATGTTGACCAATCATTAATATTCACGATATTCTCTATGATCGTGTTGATTTTTGTAGAAGTTGAATTTTATGAACTTTGGATGATCAATAAGAATCAAAGGAACTCATTTCACCTCATCAGCCTATCACAGTGAGATTCATTTCTTCTGTAGTCAAATCTCCTTCACTGCTGATTGAGGTTGACGCCATTACAGGTTGCTTTAGTGGGGTTAGAAGTTGATTATATTCTCATTAGCCAACATCATCATCATCTCTATCATCGTTGGCCTATTTTCTCAGTTGTCTTGGACACACAAAAGATTGGCCTATCTTCTCAGTTGTCTTGCACACACCAAAGAGCCATTTGGATGCATCGCAGGATTTCTATTTGCTGGGTATGAACAATCAAAAGAATCATCAAAAAATTTCAAAGATCTACCTTTGTTTCAAAGTTTATGATGTCAAGCGGGATGACAATTATTGTACGAGCTATATTGATTCCGTTGGTTCGATTTTGAATGTCGGAAACAATCTTCTAAAACTTATTGATTCAACATAATACTAGGAAATAAGAAAATAAAGGACACTATCAAAAAATATTATTAATCCAAAATATTTTTTCTAACATCAACTAATTAATATGAGGAAAAAATTTTAACTACGTAAAAATCCAAAATATCTTAAACGGCTCAAAATCCTAAAATATAAAAGAGGAAAATAACCCTAAAAAGTAAAAATAAATAAAATCTTCGTATTCACCTGCATTAGTTACTTCAGATTGAAAAAATTCATCCTCGAGTTTGAGAAGTGTGGTATCCTAGGAGGAAGATCCTCTAGCATCAAATCAACACAATCTACTAGTAGCTACTGGAGTTTAACCTCAATGCTAGATAGAAAAGATTATTCACTCATGATCATACGACTAATTTGCGGATCAAATAATGTCTAGGATTTTTAGTTGGACAAGCCCTAGCTTGTAGCAATTCTGTAAGACATTGTCGGATGAGTTGCAACCTTAATGATACTCTCCATGTTCGTTGTCCATCCATATTCTCCAGTAACTAGACAATAGGCTAAGTCAACCACAAGATCAGAAACAACTACCTTCTCCACCTTGTCACCCAAAACTTCTGTCATGCCCCGACAAGTCGCATGTCCGACGAAAATCGAAAAACACCTCCTCCATACGACAGATAATATGAATCTTTGTACATACATAATATGACCTTCATGACCTCCACCAACACCCAAAAAAGAAAACATGCATCATATCTAACAAAATGCAAAATCCAAACACCAAAATGCCCTTCGGGCAATTCGACACACAGATACATGAATCCATATCGCATACAAGTCCACCAAACATAATGGAAATGATAACACAACCAACAGTACTGAAAAGAAAATGCACTGCCCAACTAAAAACCAGTACGAAGTAAGAGGGACTGGCTGCTGGGCTCCCCTGGTGGAGTCATCCTCAAAAAGAAAAAATAAGCAAACGATTGTGAGTCCAGGGGGACTCCACTAGTATATATACAGATAGATATGCATGCCTACAAAAAAAGTTATACAAAAGCAATATAGAATTAAGCAGATACAGTCTCATAGGAATGATCAGAAAACATGGCCGAGAAACTACATGCAAGTACATACCAATGTCAAACCCACTTGCGGGTATGAAGGTTATAAACCCCCGACCTGAAAGGTCACCAGACCATATGCAAACAAAATATCTTCTGTATGTGCATGTCATCCAAATGCAACAATTATAGCTCAAACAAATGCAGTAAATACAAAAAAAAATCAATCCATGCAATCGTGCACATGATGCAATGTCATGGTCACCCCTGACACCAGTCAGCCACCGTCACCGATCATAGGTGAGATCGAGTAGGTAAGACAATGACAACTATACGTACTTTGCTGTCACTGCTCCTGAGTGACCGAGTGGGCAGGATGCTGGAGGAGGGCACACCCATCCTATCCCAAATCATATGGGGGAGCACCACTCTCATCTCCTCGTATCACGAGAAAGAGGAGGGATCCTGTTTACTATCGTACTGCAGATACCATTACCCATGAGCGGTCGAGTAGAGCCATGATAGGGCAACTACACATATCCTCCTAATAGTACCACTAACCCATGAGTGACAATGTATGATGATTCTGATATGGTTGTTGACCTATTTCAACAATAAGAGAGTCAAGGGTCGCCAGTTATGCAGCAATGCAAGAATAATGCATGACACTAATGTAAGATCATTGCACGTGAGAGGGGGTGAATCACGTGACTTTTTTAAAACAAATGTTTTTTGAAAAACTAGTGCGCCACGAAAATTAAAGCGATAAAAAACAAGCACACGAACACCTAGAGTTTTACTTGCTTCAGAGCCTTCGGCGACTCCTACTGCAAGACCCAAGCTCTTTGAACCTTTTTAATGCGCAATCCACTAATCATCTCTACCAGTAAACTCCCGATAGAGTAGTCGAGTACAAAGAGTATAAAAATATAACACCCTACACTTTTCATTTTACAAGTAATGTAGAAGATTACAAGGAAATTCGTTACCCAACACTTTTTAGGAGTATCTTGATCGGGCTTGAGTGTTGGCGTTAGTCTTCTGGCAGTGGTTTGTCGTAGTCGAGTCGTAGCAGGGCCACAGTAGAAAGATGAAGAAGCAGAAGATCGCAGGTGGTCAAGTGCAATAGTAAGCAGTGGTTCACTTGAGTCTCAGCAAGACTGTTGTTATAAAGGATATCTGAGGCATCTCAGTTCCCAACTGAGGTGCCTTAAATCAAGTGAAGTCTATCCTCAATTTGAAGTATGCATCCTCGTTGCTTATCCTATGGAAGGCATCTCAGTCTCGAAGTGAGGCGCCTCAGTTTCCAACTGAGGCGCCTCGGACGGCTGAATCTCTATTCGTCGCTATTGCTTCGCGAAGGTGCCTTCATCTCCTTGAAGGCGCATCCAGTCCCAACTGAGGCACCTCATGTCCCACCTAAGGCACCTCGGATACTGTTCATTCGAGGTAATTTTTGCAGTTTGAACCCAGTAAATTCACGTTAGTCCAAAACAAGATATACTCCGCAAAACAAGATTAGTGCAAGTACAATATAGACTAAATAAATTCAGTATTAAATAGACTCTGTATTCCCAAGACTAGGATTTAGTCAAGGTCTCAACTTAGAGTCCCGAAATGGTTCTAAGCTGGACGCGCCTAAAGTCCCTAGCCGAGATTAGTTAAATCAAGATTAGTTCATACTTGTAAAGGTCTAAGTTAAGTACTATGTTTTCTAGGTGAGAATAGTTGGGAAGTTCTGTCAAAGATTGTGGTTGCTTTAATGATGTCCAAGTGACTCACCACAACCTGAGAGCTTACTAAAGGACACTTTCTTGGGGAATCCAAAGCTACACTTAAACCAAACATAAGTTAAGACTACTCCTAATAATTAAACAATAATTCATCTAACAAAAATTATGAGTTTATTCTGTTTGAAAACACCTGAGTCAGATGAAAACGACTCAAAACTAAACTCAAACTCAAACTCAACTGAAATCAAACCAAACCAAAGCAAAACTAAACTAAACTCAAACTCAAACTCAACTGAAATCAAACTAAACCAAAGCAAAACTAAACCAAACTCAAACTCAAACTGAAATCAAACCGAACTCGAACTCAAACTCAACTGAAATCAAATCAAACGGAATTGAAATCAAACTCAATTGAAATCAAACTAAACTTAAACTAACTTTTAAAACTTAAAATTTAACTTATTTTAACACTTAAGTTAATTTTGAAACTTTAAACAATTTTTTCAACATAAACTAACTTTTAAAACTTAAATCTTAACTTATTTTAACACTTAAGTTAATTTTGAAACTTTAAACAAATTTTTAAACCAAAACTAACTTTTAAAACTTTAAAACATAAACCTTAATTTATTTCAACACTTAAGTTAATTTTGAAACTTAAAAATTATTTAAACTTGAAAATTTTCAATTTTGAAATATATTAAAGAACTTTCAAAACTAAAGTTTCTAAGATATTTTCAAAGGAAGATTAATGCTTTGAACTTACATTTCAAAACAAACACCCCATTTGTAACCCAATATTTTGATGTTAGTTAAAGGAGAGTGATATCACATGCAGGGAGGTTTATTTGAGGGAGAGTTACTTTACTATCTTATCTTACTTATATTGTCCTATCTTGTTTAGCTTAACTATGAACCAAGTTGCAAAACATCAAAAAAGGGAGATTATTAGTTTAGGGTGCATCATAGTCGAACCTGTATTTTGATGTTAGCAAAGGTTCAAGTTAAGTCTTGTTATTATTTGATGAAGCTAACAAGTGTACAGGAAGATTACCTCTATGATGTCCTAGTTGTGGTTAGGCAAAAGTTTTGGCAAATCGTGAAAACCAGGCAGGAAGCCTAGATGGGATGACATCTGGCAGGAAGTCTCAATAGGTCTGGGGGATGCGATACCGAGCATGTGGAAGCCCTAGCAGGTCGATCCGATACCAAGCAGTGAAGTCCAAACAGGTCTGGGAGACCTGATGTCACGACCCCAGAGGAGCATGCTTACTCGAAAATCGGGCAGCATCTCCCCTGTACGGTGGACAAGTTGAGACATAAATACATATCACACCACTAATATAGCTCAGCCACAAGCGGCTGGCATCACAATAATAAATAAAAGACACATCCACACAGTTTATATCGAAACAAAATAAATGGATGGCTCAGCCATCATTAACATAAAGAAAGTCTACATACCAGTAATAACGACAAAACCAAACCGATACTTGACAAATAAAAATAAATGCGGAAATAAATCAGACACTAAATCAAACCAAAACCAAACCGACACAGTGGGACTGAGGAACTGGCGACTGGATCCTCTCCTGGCTCCAAAAAAACGCAACTACCAGCTATCTGAAACAAAAAGAGAAAGCATGGGTGGTGAGTCCGGGCGGACTCAGCGGGTATATGAGTAGACAATAAGCATGACATAACAAAGGGTAAAATAAGTAGAGAATCAACAGGGTACAGTCTATATGAAATATAGAATCACCTAAACATGCATAACATATATAGAACAACATGTTATAAAACCGAATAACAATTAACAGGTGTAAAACAACGCAACAACAATAAAATCAAGATATACATGCATGTCAATCATGTCTAACAACCATAGCTCATATAAATGCAACAACAAGAAAATGCATAAAAGAAATACATATGCATATGATGCAATGACATGTGTCACCCCTGACGCCAGTCATGCCGCCAACACATCCCATCTGTGTGACCGAGTGGGTAGGGCTGTGACAACTGTACGCACTCCAACGAATACCATAAAAAGGTGTGGTTGAGTGGACAGGATGCTGGGGAGCCAACTACTCCAAAAACCCCGATACATAGGGGGAGCCACCAACAGCTCTAATATCCCTCGAAAACAATGGTGAGGGTCAGCCACCAACAGCTCTAATATCCCTCGAAAATAACGGTGAGGGTGTCACTGTTTGCCTACAGCTACAACATGTGTGGCATAACAGGACAGTTGCTCGCACTCTAACAACTACCACGACAACAAGTGGTTGAGTGAATCGAGCAACAAAAATGACTAATGACGACATAACCATATGGAAGCCCAACAGTCGTTAGTATGCAACGTGCAGATATGGTGAATGCTACAAGATTCACGAACAACCGAAGAAACAACGATGCAACAAAATCCAACAAGTATACGATGCATCAATACAACCAACCAGAAATCGAAAATCAACGATTATGTACCTACACTACTATGTAGGATATTTCTAATGTCAAATAAACCTATATGTGTTTAATGAACTTCTAAGTACTCGCGTACAAGCGACACTTTACAGAACAGAAAACCAACAGGGGACTGTACGGATACAAATTTTGAATACTTGAAGATCAACGAAGAATAAGTATCAACGGCGATGTTAAAACATTAAACAACAAAGAACAAGGTCAAACAACCTATTAGACATAAAATAGTCATGCTTTAAGGTAAAAGAAACTACTCGAGTACAAAGGAGAAGTACCCGCCTTATAATTGTAGAAGTCCGTAAACAAGAACCTTCCACGATCAACTGAACAAGTCCGAATCAAGGTCCTGAATCAAGGACTAAGTTTTATTGTTTATAAAAATAAAATAAATTATTCAAACTACATATAAACTAAAATTAAAAGAAATCCTAATTACAATATCTATTTGATTAACCTTAACCCACCAGAAGTTTATCAATGCCAACTAGCCGCTGATGTTTCAACCACATAAAACCTTGAGATATTACGTTTCCATATCATGTGTCATGGTTAACAAGTTGTTAGCTAATTAGATTTAATTCTGATGATGATACAACCTATCATTTTATATGCTTGGTTAAACACTACTACCATCGAAGCAAACTTCTGCTATTTTAATTAACATGCTTTATTTAATTTGTTCATATTGCTAAAACGATTTGTTTCACAACTAATAGTTGAGACCCTTGAGTTTTTAAAGTGTAAATATAATAGCCTAATCAATTAGCTCAAGCATGGTGCTTTATAACCCAACCAAATCCCAAAACTTACAGCAATAAAATCAAGGAAGTTTAGAATTCCAAAATTTATCAGAACCTAACACTTCAAAGACGCCCAAACATCTACACGACGCCACAGTCCAAGAAACGAAACCACTTCACGGATTGGACTTACCAAGGTGGAGGACGATCGGCCGACTTGTCGTGCCTCTCCCAGCCGTCGACGAGATCGAGGGGAGAAGAAACCGGCGATTGATTCAACCAAAGAACAATAGTCAGGCGTCGCGTGGAGAAAAGCCTGCGATCGGGCGAACTCGAGAAGGGAGGAAGAAATCGAGATCGCGTGCGGCGTCGGGCGGTTTGTGGCGGCGTCGGCGGTCGGCTAGGGTTGCAGCGGCGTCGGGCGAAAACCGAAGGGGACGGGTGTGGAACTGATTTGGGGAAGAGGGCTTTAAGGGTTTAGATAGTTTTTTTAGCAGTTTTACATAAAGACCCTCCAAGTTTGGGAAATTACAACTAAGCCCTTTAAAATTTCAATTTTCAACATTCTCCCCCACTAATAAAAATTTGGTCCCTAAATTTAGCTAGTGAACCACAACAAATACTAGTCAACAATCAGAGAAATCAACAACCCAGACTAGTCCACAACCATAAACCATAAACCACAACCAGTACTGGTCATCAACAAGAGAAATCAATAACCCAGATATAATATGAATACAGAATGAAAAGCCAACCATACACACCTCTAGTAAATAGATGAGGGTAGCGAGCTCTGATCGTATCCTCGAGCTCCTAAGTAGCTTCCTCATCAGAGTGGTGCTGTCAACCAACTTTAACAAACCAAACTGTCTTGTTCCTCAACTGATGCTCTTTGCGGTCTAGAATTCGCATAGGCACCTCTTCGTAAGTCGCGTCTGGCTGTAGTGTGACAGGCACCTCTGATAACACATGTGTAGGATCTGGTACATATTTCCTTAGCATGGAAACATGAAACACATCGTGAACTCCAGCCAAAGACGGGGGTAACGCCAGACGATAAGCAACAGCTCCGATCCGTTCCAAAATCTGGAAAGGTCCAATGTAACGAAGAGCTAGCTTACCTCGCAACCCAAACCTCTTCACCCCTTTCATGGGCGGCACTCGTAAGAACACGTGATCGCTCACAGAGAACTCCAAGGGTCTGCGTCTCCGATCTGCATAACTCTTCTGACAATCCTGAGCCTCTGACAGCCTGCGTCTGATAGCACGGACTAGCTCTGCGTCATGCTGAATACTCTGAGGACCTAGCAACTGAGATTCCTCAACCTCCTCCCAGAGGGTAGGTGTCCTACAAGTTCTACCATACAATGCCTAGAAAGGTGCCATCGCCACTAGTCCCAAAATACGGTCATGTCCAGAAAATGACCTCGCAAAAATATACTAATCCGTAAAACACAGATAGACCTCGACAAAACAACTCCATAAACCCACAGACAACAAAACATCATAAAACTGTTGAGGCAATCGACCCTTAAATGATTGGAAGATCATGGTTTTGATGTGTGTGGTTGAATATGTTTAAGGTTAGAGTGTTATGTTGTATTTGATGTGTGTGATTGAGTTTGCAGGACTTGGAGAATCACACATGTTGGACATGTCCGAGGGACGAGAGCCGAGGGAGGAGAGCTCCAATGGCAAGCCGGGAAGTGGACTTCAAGGGCACACGTGAAGGGTGGCATGGAGGCAAGCCAAGGGAAGGCTTGCGTGCGCATCCGAGGGACGATAGCCAGAGGAAGAGGACTTCAAGAGGCAAGCCAAGGGAGCAGACCTGAAGGGGTATGTGAAGGAGAAGGTCCGGAGTGGCTGGAGCTGAGCTGTGAGGCAGGGCAGTCGACCGCCAAAACCCACAGAAAGTTTTCGGCCTTGGACGAGCCGACTGCCCATGGGTCAGTCGACTGGTATACCCCGAAAACTAGCCGTTGGCTAGCAATTAATGCTAGACCAGTCGACTGCCCTTGGGGCAGTCGACTGGTGCGGGGATAGACAGACTGCGAGTTTGTCCTGCTCACCTATAAAAGGAGCACCTTTTTGCATGAGCACGGTACGGTTCCGTATAGTGTCGAAGTGCTGCTCGTCTGAAGAGTGTTTTCCACTTCCTCTCTTGTATTCTATTATATTCTGAAAAGAGGAAGATCGACTGTAAAGGTTTCTCTACCTCAAGGAGAGTTTTCGATAGTGAAAAGTGGTGCTCGTGGCGTAGATCCTTGGACTAGTCACCCATCTGGGTGGATACCAAGTAAACGATAAGTGTTATCATTGTAATTGTTTTCATTTGCATATTATTTCCGTTGCGCTAACAAATTTGTAGCGATCCAATCCGAAAAAGTACTATTCACCCCCCCTCTAGCACGCCTAGACGATCCTTCAGTTGGTATCAGAGCAGGTGCATTTCGGAAGAACTAACCGTCAATCTTGAAACTAACCCTTAGATAATCTTGAAACTCTTGACTTAAGTATTCACCACCTCGATCGGATCGAAGTATCTTAATACTTTTGCCAAGCTGTTTCTCTACTTCATTTCTGAACTCTTTGAATTTCTCAAAAGCTTCAGATTTGTGTTTCATCAAGAACACATACCCGAATCGTGAGTGATCATCGATAAAGGTGATGAAGTAGCTATAGCCTCCTTGTGCAAGAGTTGACATTGGTCCACATACATCAGTATGTATTAGTCCAAGTAATTCTCCCACTGGATTACCTTTTTCAGAAAAGGGTAATTTGGTCATCTTGCCTTTTAAGCATGATTCGCATGTATCAAATGAACCGGGTTCAAATGATTCCAGAATTCCACATCGGTGTAATTCGGTCATGCGTTTCTTACTTACATGGCCAAGACGGCAATGCCAAGTGTAGGAGTCTATTCGAGCACGTTTGTTGCTAACTTCGATATTGAAAACGTCACTGGATAAATCTAACGTGTAGATACCATTGCACAAAGTTCCATTCCCATAAAGAACGCCATTTAAAGTTATGTAACAACAATTGTTACTAAAAGTTAAATGATAACCTTTTTCATTCAAACATGAAATAGATACAATGTTTTTTATTAACGAAGGAACAAAATTACAATTATCCAATTCTAAGACACGTCCAGTGGGGAGCTTAAGCAAATATGTTCCGATGGCAACAACAGCAATCTTTGCTCCATTTCCAACTCGCAAATTCGCTTCTCCTTTGACGAGTCTTCTTCTATTCCTTAGCCCCTGTATGTCATTACATATATGTGAGCTACACCCAGTATCAAGTACCCAGGTATTAGAGGAAATAGAGTGACATTCAATAACGAAGATACCTGAAGAGGATGGGGCATCGGATGCCTTATTCTTCAAGGACTCAAGATAAACCTTGCAGTTTCTTCGCCAGTGACCCTCCTTGCCACAATGATGGCAAGTTCCTTTTGGTTTCTTTTCAGTCTTTTTGGCCTTTTTCTTCTTTCCTTTATTCTGTTCTTTGGCCTTCCTCTTAGAACCTTTCTTCGAGGAACCAACTAACAGTACCGTCTTTTGATCCGGCTTTACAGAAGGCTCTACAGTCTTCAGCAGGTTGAGCAACTCGGGAATGGTGGTCTCTAGTTTGTTCATCCGATAGTTCATCACAAATTGTGAATAACTTTTGGGCAAACAATTCAGAATTAAGTCAATACTTAGTTCATGATCCATTGCAAAACCGAGTGTGCTCAGTCGCTCAATGTACCCCAACATCTTTAACACAAACTGCGAGGCAGAAGTGCCTTCCTGCATCTTAGAGGTGAAGAGGAGTCTGGAGACTTCGAACCTTTCGGATCTCGCCTGCTCTTCAAACAACTCATGAAGATGGAAGATGATGGTATAAGCATCCATATGCTCATGCTGCTTTTGCAGCTCAGGTATCATAGAGGCTAGCATGATGCAACTTGCAAGTTCAGAATCGGTCACATGTTTCTGATAGACCACTAACTGGTGTGGAGTTGCATTTTCTGGAGGACGGCTAGGAAGTTGATCTTCAAGGACATAAGCAATTTTCTCTGCCTTGAGGACTATCCTCAGGTTTCGAAGCCAGTCCATGAAGTTCGGCCCAATCAGTTTATTGGTGTCCAAAATGGAACGCAAGTTTAGAGAAGACATGATCGAGTGATTAACCTAGAAATACAAATTGAGCTTATGTGAGAAGAATGATAAAGAATGTATCAATATACATTAATTAAAAATCCTATTTATTTTTCAAATTGAATAACCCTTTTTATCAATTCGGGAGATTGTAGGAGCATCTCCAAATAGGTTGATATCCAACCATAGATAAGAACAACCATGGCTATGGTCATCAAGTTATTCTTAGCTATGAAGGTAGGTAGATATACCGATTACATATCATATATATGTAACTATCACTTTATGCTATCAACTAATTGAATATTTGCATAAATCATTGGGTTGTTAACTCATTAACAAGTATGCAACTTTATACATAGCACCCAAATGCACCTCTCTTTACATCGACCCTGGTTGTGGCACAACAAATCGATGCTCCAAGCTTAAGGCTGACCCATTAATCAAGAAATAGTTTTAATATGGTTGGAGCTCATTCAACCACTTAGTCAAGCTTGGATGTGTCCAACAACCAAAACTAAGGATTGATCTCTGACTCCAACTATATTATTCATAAACTAATTCCATGGTTTGAACATGTTGAGGTTCAAGCCGGGCATGGATGTGTCCATCAACCCAAACGAGAAACAAAACTCCGATTCTAACCATATTAATGGAAGGTGTTGGCCTTAATATTTTGTAAGGGGTTTTGGGTCTCATCCTTTCTTTTCTAAGCATATTCATGACATATAATTATGTCATGACTAACGATTTCCTTAATAAAGTATGTATGTGACTTAATTTATCAAGTCTCATTAATTGAATTAGGAACTGGATTTCCTAATTCTAATTTCATACTTTATTCAAGGAATTATTTTGAGAAACAATTTCCTAAATTGTCATAATCAATTTCGGAAATAATATGTTTAAGACTTTGATTTCTCTAAATCAAATCTTATTAAATTAAGAAACAGATTCTCTTAATTCAACCACATATTATTTTCATGAAAATCTCATTTAAGAAAACTCTATAGGAAACCATTTCCTAATTAATTTTGGAGACAACAATATATAAGAGCATGACCTCTTTAAATCAAATTTCCAAGATTTGATCACATATTTTATTCATGGATTAATTAATTACAACAAATTGTTTTCTAAGGGTGGCTCCCCGAGGCTTAGATACCCAAAGAAAAGAAATTTATCGTAAATCCAATTTGGACGGCTCCCCGAGGCTCAATCCAAATTAAACATGACAATTTTATTCGAAATGGGAAATTAAATTACAACAACTAACTTTAAATTGGACGGCTCCCCGAGACTCAATCCAAAATAAAGAATTTTGTTAATAATTTAAAAAACCAATTCAAATTTAATTGTCAATTAATTGTCCATAAATTTGTCTAGACTTTCTTGAAAGAAAGTGCCCAAAATTGCGAGATTTCATAATAGGTTTTCAGAATAATTGTAAGTTTCTGGTACAAAGAAAACTTACATATTTCCAAAATTAGAAAATTTCTAAAATAGAAAATTTTCCAAAATTGGAAAGTTTCCAAAGATGGGAAGTTTTCACAATTATTATAAAATTTCAGAAACTAGAAAATTTCAAAAGTTTGCGAAATTTCATGAGGATTTCCAAACTTAGAAATTCCTAAATCAAAAATTTATTATAATTGGAAAGTTTCTATAATTGAAAATTTTTTCCAAAATTAAGATTATGACAAAGTTTTCCGCAAAATAATTATATGATTATGTCGAACACTAACCGGCTCTGATACCACTGTTGAGACCGGGTGCATATTGACAAGGATACGGGTTCGTAAAATTTTAAATTTTTACGTGCAGCGGAAGAATTAGCATAAAATAATTTCTCAAATTATTTTAACCACGTATCTAGCATGCAACCTTATGATGTATGTACATGATCATAAATTAAAACTTTGCGAAAAAGTAAACTAATTTACTTTGTACCTCTCGTAACTCGAAGTAAGGGACGAGATCCAACCGTAGCGTCCCTTGGAAGCTCCGCCTCTATTCGCGTCCACGCCGAGTTCTCTTCGGGATGACTTCGCAAAGCCACGAGTTTTGTGCCGACGAGAACTACTAGATTTTCCAAAGGCACAACTAAAATAACAAGAGAAAAGATGGAAACTAACCACCAAGTTAACGGAATCAAAATTCCGGGAAAGGAAGGAAGGAGTCGCGATCCGCTTCTTCTTCTTCTTCGGCACGAACTTGGTGGAGGAAACTCACGGGCACCCTAGGTGCTTGCGCCGACCCTAGGGGATGAGAGAGAGCCGGCCCTAGACAGAGAAAGGGCGCCGGCCGTAGAGAGAGAGAGAGAGTTAGAGAGAGAGAGGGAGAGAGTTAATCTCTTGATTACTCTATTGGGAATTCAAGGCTAGCCTTGGTTCCCTTATATAGTAGTCTCTCCCTTGCCAAGTCTCCCCTTTAACGGAATTTTTCATAAGAAATTTATCCTATAAATTTTCTTATGAATTATTCCGTTTAAACCAAGTTTTATTATAACTAACTTTATAATAAAATAAATTCATCTCTCCTTTTATTATGGAATAAATTTTACAAGAAATTTATAAATTTTCTTATTATGGAAAAATCAATTCATAATTGATTTTATAAAATTAAAATAAACCATTCCATGGATCATTTTAATTTCCAAAGAATAAATTTCTATAAATTTATTTATATAAATTTCTTTATACAAATTTATTTATCCATAATTTCTAAAACAAATCGCGCTAGATTTATTTTATTAATTAAACCAAATAAATTGGTTTCTCCCCATTGTTGTGGCCGGCCAAACCAAAGAGGGTTGGCACCCTCTTTGGCCGGCCAAACCGAGCCGAACCGATCGCGAATTAAACTCATTTAGTTTGCCCGATAAGCCTTCAAAAGACTTAGTCATTTTAAGCTTCCATTGCGCCTTTGATTAATTCAGATTCAACTTATTTCTCTTGATTGAAAAATCCAATTTTCAACTCGTTTTAAATCCCTCGGATTACTCGTAGTGCGTGTGACTAAATAGGCTTTCGATTTATGTTGGCCGTCTATAATCAACCAATTATAGAACGATCATGAGTGGCACCTAGTAGTACATCATGACGCCCAATTAATCGAAAGATCAACGGTTGACCTCAGAAATTATTCTGAAACCCTTCAGCAGCTCTAATAAATCGTGCCCTATTCCCTTCACCATCTTATACCCACTTGGTTCAGGACATGATCTGTTTGTGTCAGTCCCCACTAGGCTGACTACGTCACACCTAGCCCAAGTAGTGTCTTTCTCGTCCTTTGGATTTCTAATTACTCTCATGTATGTAAGAGACTCATACTCTAAACATGATATGCTCTGGCCAGAGGCTTTGAGTAACAATCCGACGATAGGCCTGGGTATACATCTCCTCGCAAGGAGTGGTGAATCCTTTGTAGGCTGTTCAAACATCTTCGGGCACTTCGGCTTATACCCATCCTGGGTCCACACCTCCTTGGAGATGCTTGCTTAAGATGTTAAAGTATAAGTCTCCATGACCAAGATGACTTGAACACCGCAAGTGAAAGGAACATCGCACTTAAGCTGCAGTAAGAACTTCATTGACATATCTATATAGATTACCATATGAAGTTTTATAGCTAGTCACTCCAATGAACTAGTTCCCTTAACTAGCATCCATGTTTATCTCCGGACATCCCAATGTCACCAGCCAGTGAGAATCAGCTGATTAGAGAATAACCCATGCTAGTCTCAACAGAATTGATAGTGTCCGTTTTTATCAATTCATCGACTAGGGATATTTTCAATACTTCACAATTGCACACGTAGAGATAATCACTAGTTGTGATCTCATCACAAATTCTCTTATGCTGTGAATTGTATTGCAGATATTCAGTAGATGAGTTTAAGATCCCAATCAAATACACTAACATTTATACTCAAATAGTGAATTATCATTTACTAAAATAAATATTTATAATCATAAGGCGATTGCCTTGGAACACTTCTCTCATATCACTAACACGTTCAAGAGCGCTAAGAAACTATGAGACAAGTTGGTGGAATTGAACGAGGGGTCAAATGAGTCCAGAAGAGCCAAGAAGGACTTGCTAGTGGCCCAACTACAATCCCTATCCATGAAGAGCAATGAGACCGTCAGCCAGCTACATAGAAGGGTAAAGGAAGTGATAAATGAGCTCCATGTGATTGGAGAGAAGATCGAGAACCGGGACATCGTCAGGTATGTTTTACAAACCTTCCCGAAAACCACCTTGTGGGCATCCATGGTTGATGCATACAAGGTATCGAGGGATTTGTCAATTGTTAAATTAGACGACCTTTTCTGTGAATTTGAGCTACACGAGCAAGCTAATGTCTCGGCCAAAGAGAAGGGTATTGCCTTTGTTGCAGAAAAAGAGAAGAAGAAAAGGAAGGAGAAGAAGAAAGTGATCTACTCCTCATCATCAGACTCAGAAGAATCCAGTGCCTCCTTGGATAGCGATCAAGAGGCGTTCATGGTAAGAAAATTTCGTAAAGCTTTTAAAAGTTTGTCCAACAAGTCCTATGCTAGGAAAGGGTCCAAAGGTAAGGGTAAGACCAAGGACATCATATGTTACAACTGCCACCAAGAGGGACACATGAAGAACGAGTGCCCCCAATTGAAGAAAAGAGATGACAAGAAGGAGGAGAAGAAGAAAGGGGACAAGAAGAAGTCAAAAGGAAAGGAGAAGGGTGCCACCAACCTAAAGGCGACATGGGATGATCCATCATCCTCAGAGGAAGAAGAAGAGCAAGTCTCCCACTTTGCTCTTATGGCACAAGACCACTCAGATTCATCAAATGATGAACGAAGCTCAAGTAGTGAAGATGAGATCTCCTCCACTTCATCATCAGAGTCAGAAGCTTCGGTAAGTGAGGTATACCACTTATCCTCCTCTACTTTAGTAAAGATAATTTCTAGTACTAACATGGGCTTAGCTAAGGCTAGAAGTAAAATTAAGGATCTAAAAGAAGAGATTGTCATGCTTAGAGTAGAATCTACTAAACTTAAAGAATTGCATGTTAGTTCTACCTCTCCACATGCTTTACATGCTGAAACTGAAAATAGGGAACTAAGGAAACAGGTTGATAACCTCACGAAGGCCCTTAGGAAATTTCAAGTAGGATCTAGTAACCTAGATATGATCATCAACAGTCAAAGGGTTGTATATAACAAGGTCGTCTTAGGATATAGGCCTAGGACAAAGGAGGTAGCCTTTGTCTCACTTACCGATAGGATTGGTGCATCTAGGAGACTAGGGGCTAGGGGAACCACAAAGAAGGCATGGGTACCTAGGAGATTTCTAAATGATGCTTATGGATCAAAGATATGGGTACCAAAAGAGTATGTTTTCCATGTTGTTTAGGTAAAGGTGAAGGAGACCTCAACTATGTGGATAGTAGATAGTGGATGCTCAAGACACATGACCGGGGATATGAGCAAATACACCACTATTAGCTACTTAAGAGAAGGGACGGTCTCCTTTGGGAATAGTGGAAAGTTAAAAATCATTGGTAGGGGCACAATTGAGGTATCTTCCATCATTTCTATACATAAGGTACTTCTAATCAAAGATATAAAGTTTAATTTATTAAGTGTGAGTCAATTATGTGATGCCGATTTTAGAGTTGAATTTCATGCTAGAAAATGTATAATAAGGCATAATGAATCAAATACTATCATATTAGAAGGGTTTAGAGAGGCAAATTTATATTATCTTGATCTTACTTATGCTACTAACAATGTTGCTAAGTGTTTCATGTCCAAAGAAGAAGAAGGATGGTTGTGGCACCGGAGACTTGGACATGTCAACATGAGGAGCATTGCAAGAGTGGCCAAGGAAGAGTTGGTGAAGGGGCTACCAATGATCAAGTACGAGAAGACCAAGTTGTGTGATGCATGCCAAGAGGGTAAGCAATCAAAAGCATCACACAAAGGTAAAACCCTAACCACTACTTCTTTACCTTTAGAACTTCTGCATATAAATTTATTTGATTGTCATAGCACTCCCTCACTTGTAGGGAGTAAATATTGCCGAGTCATAGTGGATGATTCTTCTAGGTTTACATGGGTTTATTTCTTGAAACATAAGGATGATACCCTAGAGATTTTTATAGAATTTAGTAAAAGGGTAGAAAACGAAAAACAAATCAAAATAAACCGAATTAGGAGTGACCACGGTGGGGAGTTTCAAAACGCAAGTTTCACACAATTTTATGTTGAAAATGGGTACAAATATGAATTTTCATGCCCAAGGACTCCTCAACAAAATGGGGTAGTTGAGAGGAGAAACCGAGCCCTATAAGAAGCTGCTAGGACTATGCTTAATGCATACTCCCTTCCTAGCTATTTTTGGGCCAAAGCGGTTAACACCGCTTGCTATATTCAAAACCGGGTTTTGGTACATAGGTTCCTAGAAAAAATACCTTTTGAACTGTGGAATGGAAGGGTACCACAAGTTCACTATTTTAGGGTCTTTGGATGTAAAGTCTATATCTTAAATACCAAAGACGACCTAAGGAAGTTTGAGTCAAAAGCCGATGAATGAATTCTAGTAGGGTACTCCTTGACTAGTAGAGGTTATAGAGTTTACAACAAGAGGACAAAAGTGATTGAGGAGTTCTCAAATGTTAAGTTTGATGAAACAACTAGTACCTACCCTAGAAAAGCCTCAATTGATAAGGATATAGAAGAGGTCCAACCCTTTGCCCAAAGAATTCAAGACCTACATTTGGAGAGCAATGATCAAGGGGGAGTAAGAAATACCCTAGAGGATGAGGAAGGAGTAAATGAACCCACAACCTCTAGGCCCTTGAGACATCACCATGATCACCCTATTGACCAAATAGTTGGTGATGTAACTCAAGGAGTAAGGACTAGGTCCTATTTTAGGGATCAAACTAGTCAAATAGCTCTAATCTCCCAATTAGAACCCAAGACCATTGATGAAACATTGGGAGATGCTGATTGGATTTTAGCCATGCAAGAAGTGCTAAATCAATTTGAGAGAAGTGAAGTTTGGGAGTTAGTTCCTAGGCCCAATGATTGCACCATTGTAACCACAAGATGGGTCTTTAGGAACAAACTAAATGACCAAGGTAAAATCACTAGGAACAAGGCTAGATTGGTAGCTAGAGGGTTTAACCAAGTTGAGGGACTAGATTATGATGAGACTTATGCCCCCGTAGCTAGGTTAGAATATATTAGAATTTTACTAGCCTATGTCGCTCACATGGGTTTCACACTCCACCAAATGGATGTGAAGTCGGCATTTCTTAATGGGATCATTAAGGAAGAGGTCTATGTAGAGCAACCCCCCGGGTTTGAGGACCCTAACTATCCAAGACACGTGTTCAAATTAAGAAAAGTCTTATATGGATTGAAACAAGCTCCATGGGCTTGGTATGAAAGGTTTTCTTCATTTTTGGTGTCTAAGGGGTTTAGGAGAGGAACAATTGACCCTACATTGTTCCTAAAATCTAAAGACAAGGACATATTTGTTGCCCAAGTCTATGTAGACGATATCATTTTTGGGTCAACAAATAATGACTTCCTACAAGAATTCATCAAGTGTATGGAAGATGAATTTGAAATGAGTTTTGTAGGAGAGTTGACCTTCCTTTTAGGTTTTCAAGTTAAGCAAACTAATGAAGGTACACATGTCTTTCAAACCAAATATGCTAAGGAGATGGTAAAGAAATTTGGTTTAGAAAATGCTAAGGTAGCATCTACACCCATTGGAACCAATGTGACAATGGATAGTGACCTTGAAGGGAAAATGGTAGACTCTAAACAATATAGAAGCATGATTGGTAGCCTCCTATACCTAACCGCTAGTAGACCCGACATACTTTTTGCGGTATGTATGTGTGCTAGGTACCAATCTTGTGCCAAAGAGTGTCATTTGATTGTAGTTAAGAGGATCCTAAGATATGTGAAAGGTACCCTAAATGTCGGACTATGGTATCCTAGAACTCCTAGTGTTGATCTAATTGGATACAGACTAATCATCCAAGCACAATTTTTAAGAAATTCGTGCAAGAAATTGCCAAAGGGGGAGAATGGGTGGTTTAAGTTAGAATTTTTAACTTGAAATGGATGGTTTAAGATTTTCCTTCTCACTTAAACCTTGAATGATTAAAAATGGGGAGAAGGCATGGATTAAGGGGGAGGTTACCTCTTAGGTTTTGATATGTCTTACATTTTTAAGATTGTTGAGTGTTAAGTGTAAACTTAATTTGGATTATGATTAGAATTGAAAATGGGGAGAAGACATGGGTTAAGGGGGAGGTTACCTCTTAGAGTTACTATGTCTTATGTTTTTTCAATTGCTATCTTTTGCTATTGTTATTGTGGCTGTTATTTATCTCTAACTTAAACATATTGCCACACATCAAAAAGGGGGAGATAGTTGAGGCAATCGACCCTTAAACGATTGGAAGATCATGGTTTTGATGTGTGTGGTTGAATATGTTTAAGGTTAGAGTGTTATGTTGTATTTGATGTGTGTGATTGAGTTTGCAGGACTTGGAGAATCATACATGTTGGACATGTCCGAGGGACGAGAGCCGAGGGAGGAGAGCTCCAAGGGCAAGCCGGGAAGTGGACTTCAAGAGCACACGTGAAGGGTGGCATGGAGGCAAGCCAAGGGAAGGCTTGCGTGCGCATCCGAGGGACGATAGCCAGAGGAAGAGGACTTCAAGAGGCAAGCCAAGGGAGCAGACCTGAAGGCATACGTGAAGGAGAAGGTCTGGAGTGGCTGGAGCTGAGCTGTGAGGTAGGGCAGTCGACTGCCAAAACCCACAGAAAATTTTCGGCCATGGACCAATCGACTGCCCATGGGATAGTCGACTGGTATACCCCGAAAATTAGCCGTTGGCTAGCAATTAATGCTAGACCAGTCGACTGCCCTTGGGGCAGTCGACTGGTGCGGGGCTGGACAGACTGCGAGTTTGTCCTATTCACCTATAAAAGGAGCACCTTTTGCACGAGCACAGTATGGTTCCGTATAGTGTCGAAGTGCTGCTCGTCTGAAGAGTGTTTTCCACTTCTTCTCTTGTATTCTACTATATTATGAAAAGAGGAAGATCGACTGTAAAAGTTTCTCCACCTCAAGGAGAGTTTTCGATAGTGAAAAGTGGTGCTCGTGGCGTGGATCCTTGGACTAGTCACCCATCTGGGTGGATACCAAGTAAACGATAAGTGTTAGCATTGTAATTATTTTCATTTGCATATTATTTCCGCTGCGCTAACAAATTTGTAGAGATCTAATCCAAAAAAGTGCTATTCACCCCCCCCCCCTCTAGCACGCCTAGACGATCCTTCAAAAACCTCAACAAACTAACGCACCAAAAACAACATCATAAAAATCCATAAATCCTAAATGAACTCGCAAACTTGGCTCTGATACCAAAAATTGTCACGACCCCAGGGGAGCATGCTTACTCAAAAATCGGGCAGCATCTCCCCTGTACGGCGGACAAGTTGGGACATAAATACATATCACACCACTAATATAGCTCAACCACAAGCGGCTGGCATCACAATAATAAATAAAAGACACATCCACACAGTTTATATCGAAACAAAATAAATGGATGGCTCAGCCATAATTAACATAAAGAAAGTCTACATACTAGTAATAACGACAAAACCAAACCGATACTTGACAAATAAAAATAACTGCGGAAATAAATTAGACACTAAATCAAACCAAAACCAAACCGACACAGTGGGACTGAGGGACTGGCGACTGGATCGTCTCTTGGCTCCAAAAAAATGCAACTACCTGCTATCTGAAACAAAAAGAGAAAGCATGGGTGGTGAGTCCGGGCGGACTCTGCGGGTATATGAGTAGACAATAAGCATGACATAACAAAGGGTAAAATAAGTAGAGAACCAATAGGGTACAGCCCATACGGAATATAGAATCACCTAAACATGCATAACATATATAGAACAACATGTTATAAAACCGAATAACAACTAAACAGCTGTAAAACAACGCAACAACAATAAAACCAAGATATACATGCATGTCAATCATGTGCAACAATCATAGCTCATATAAATGCAACAATCACAAGAAAATGCATAATAGAAATACGTATGCATATGATGCAATGACATGTGTCACCCCTGACATCTGTCAAGCCGCCACCCCTTCGCTAGTGCAGAGTCCTTCTTCGCGAGGTGGTGAGTTTCCTTCTCCCTCACGCGAACATCGCTGATCGCCGCCCTTCTTTCTCCCGGCCACAAGCCCTAATCTCCTCTCTTCTATGTTGTCGCCCAAAACCAGCGCTGCCGGCAGTCCTTGCCCGACAAGCAAAGCCGACGAACTGCCTCCCTTGGCCACCACCGGACGGAAAACAACAGCCTACAATTTGAACTCACCTCCCCTGTTGCTAGCACCGACTACTGACCAAGGTAAGGGATTATAAGTTGGTTGTTTAGTTAGGAGATTAGTTGAGTTGTATGTTGGTCAGTAGAGATGGATTTCTTTGTGTTGATTTGAGTATGGCGGACAAGTTGGTACATAAATACATATCATACCACTAATATAGCTCAGCCACAAGCGGCTGACATCACAATAATAAATAAAAGACACATCCACACAGTTTATATCGAAACAAAATAAATGGATGACTCAACCATCATTAACATAAAGAAAGTCTACATACCAGTAATAACGACAAAACCAAACCGATACTTGACAAATAAAAATAATTGTGGAAATAAATCAGACACTAAATTAAACCAAAACCAAACCGACACTGTGGGACTAAGGGGCTGGCGATTGGATCCTCTCCTGGCTCCAAAAAAACGCAACTACCTGCTATCTGAAACAAAAAGAGAAAGCATGAGTGGTGAGTCCGGGCGGATTCTGCGGGTATATGAGTAGACAATAAACATGACATAACAAAGGGTAAAATAAGTAGAGAATCAACAGGGTACAGTCTATACGGAATATAGAATCACCTAAACATGCATAACATATATAGAACAACATGTTATAAAATCGAATAACAACTAAACAGGTATAAAACAACGCAACAACAATAATACCAAGATATACATGCATGTCAATCATGTGCAACAACTATAGCTCATATAAATGCAACAATCACAAGAAAATGCATAAAAAAATACGTATGCATATGATGCAATGACATGTGTCACCCCTGACGCTAGTCAAGCCACCAACACATCCCATCTGTGTGACTGAGTGGGTAGGGCTGTGACAACTGTACGTACTCCAACGAATATCATAAAAAGGTGTGGTTGAGTGGACAGGATGCTGGGGAGCCAACTACTCCAAAAACCCCAATACATAGGGGGAGCCACCAACAGCTCTAATATCCCTCGAAAATATTGGTGAGGGTCAGCCACCAACAGCTCTAATATCTCTCGAAAACAACGGTGATGGTATCACTATTTGCCTACAGCTACAACATGTGTGGCATAACAGGACAGTTGCTCATACTCTAACAACTACCATGACAACAAGTGGTTGAGTGAATCAAGCAACAAAAATGACTAACGATGGTTTAACCATATGGAAGCCCAACAGTCGTTAGTACGCAACGTGCAGATATGGTGCATGCTACAAGATGCACGAACAACCGAAGAAACAACGATGCAACAAAATCTAACAAGTATACGATGCATCAATACAACCAACCAGAAATCGAAAATCAACGATTATGTACCTACACTACTAGGTAGGATATTTCTAATGCCAAATAAACCTATATGTGTTTAATGAACTTCTAAGTACTCGCGTACAAGCGATACTTTACAGAACAGAAAACCAACAGGGGACTGTACGGATACAAATTTTGAATACTCGAAGATCAACGAAGAATAAGTACCAACGGCGATGTTAAAATATCAAACAACAAAGAACAAGGTCAAGCAACCTATTAGACATAAAATAGTCATGCTTTAAGGTAAAAGAAACTACTCGAGTATAAAGAAAAAGTACCTGCCTTATAATTGTAGAAGTCCGTAAACAAGAACCTTCCACGATCAACTGAACGAGTCCGAGTCAAGGTCCTGAATCAAGGACTATGTTTTATTGTTTATAAAAATAAAATAAATTATTCAAACTACATATAAACTAAAATTAAAAGAAATCCTAATTACAATATCTATTTGATTAACCTTAACCCACCAGAAGTTTATCAATGCCAACTAGTCGCTGATGTTTCAACCACATAAAACCTTGAGATATTACGTTTCCATATCATGTGTCATGGTTAACAAGTTGTTAGCTAATTAGATTTAATTCTGATGATGATACAACCTATCATTTTATATGCTTGGTTAAACACTACTACAATCGAAGCAAACTTCTGCTATTTTAATTAACATGCTTTATTTAATTTGTTCATATTGCTAAAACGATTTGTTTCACAACAAATAGTTGAGACCCTTGAGTCTTTAAAGTGTCAATATAATAGCCTAATCAATTAGCTCAATGCTTTAAAACCCAACCAAATCCCAAAACTTACAACAATAAAATCAAGGAAGTTTAGAATTTCAAAATTTATCAGAACCTAACATCTTCAAAGATGCCCAAACATCTACACGACGCCACAATCCAAGAAACGAAACCACTTCACGGATTGGACTTACCAAGGTGGAGGACGATCGGCCGACTTGTCGTGCCTCTCCCAGCCGCCGGCGAGATCGAGGGGAGAAGAAACCGACGATTGATTCAACCAAAGAACAATAGTCCGGCGTCGCGTGGAGAAAAGCCTGCGATCGGGCGAACTCGAGAAGGGAGGAAGAAACCGAGATCGCGTGCGGCGTCGGGCGGTTTGTGGCGGCGTCGGCGGTCGGCTAGGGTTGCAGCGGCGTCGGGCGAAAACTGAAGGGGACGGGTGTGGAACTGATTCAGGGAAGAGGGCTTTAAGGGTTTAAATAGTTTTTTAGCAGTTTTACATAAATGCCCTCTAAGTTTGGGAAATTACATCTAAGCCCTTTAAAATTTCGGTTTTCAACACCTGATATTTGGTAGGTGAGTGAGGTAAGCTCCTAGAGGAGAGTATTGTGAGGTCGTGTCCCGATAGGATAGCCTTAGGCGCTGATCCAACTAGAGAAACCTACGGAGATTTCTAAGTTGAGATCAAGACAGGTCCTATTGTCACCTACTCATGCATACCATATAAATTTCTGTGTTAACTCTGTTTTGCAGGGTTAATTCTTAATATATTATTTATGTTGTGTTAACAATTTCATGCAGACCAGTCAAAGAAAGTTGACCGAAGGTTTAGTCGACTAAACGAGTGGATCGACGATATGTGTGATTGAGTTTGCAGGACTTGGTGAGTCACACATGGAGGACATATCCGAGGGACGAGAGCCGAGGGAAGAGGACTCCAAGGGCAAGCTGGGAAGTGGACTTCAAAGGGCACACGTGAAGGGTGGTATGGAGGCAAGCTGAGGGCTTGCGTACGTATCCGAGGGACGATAGTCGGTGGAAGAGGACTTCAAGGGGCAAGCCAAGGGAGTGTACTTGAAGGCATACGTGAAGGAGGGTCTTCGGAGTGAGGAAGAGTGGTTTTATAAGCTGTGTAGTCGACTAGGAATAAATCAGTCGACTGCCAGCGGGTAAACTCAAACTCATAGAAAGATCAGTCGACTGCTCCAGGACCAGTCGACTGATCCAGGACCAGTCGACTGATCAGGTCAAAAATCTAGCCATTGAGTTAGCCGTTCGCTAGCTCTTGGAGTGGGATTGGGGGCAGTCGACTAGCAGCGGCTAGTTCAGCCTTAGGCTCTATTTAAGATAACTTCGTTTTGGCTGAGATCTCTTGACGAATTTGGCTTTGGTTAAAGGCCAAATAGTAGTCTAAGAGCTCAGAAGTGAAGTTTGGTTTGTGGCGAGGTTTCTCCACCTACAAGGAGCTACACGAGCTAGCCGGAAGGCATCCGGGGAGTCATTCACCGACGGATCGAGATCGTCCACCTTACGGACAGCCGTGGAGTAGGAGCGTCATCTCCGAACCAAGTAAAGGTAACGTGTTAGCGTTTGTTTGATTGTGTTATTAGTGTTTCCGTTTGCGCACGCTAACGTCGTAGGAAGAACGAATCGAGAAAGAAGCTATTCACCCCCCCCCCCCTCTAGCTTGACGGTCACGGTCCTAACAATATATAGCCTAATATCCACTATCCGCTATCAATCCATTAATAATAATGGATGGCGGGTTTTAAGGTAAACAAGTCTACACTTATAATATTCACATCCAAAAGCAAATCCAATAACGCATCAATTAGATCACTTTAATGAATTTGAACTAAAGTGGCAAAATAGTGGGTTATAAATTAATGGTAAGCCCCTTAACGGGTTATTGGATATATCCAATAATCTCTACAACTTGGGCTACATGTAAAGATAACATAACACAATATATTCCTTAATTACATGTAATGATATCAATCTTTATGGGTAAAAATATGTTCTTAAACAATCTGGTATATTAATTCCATCGGCAAGGACTAAAGGAATCATAACTACTATAACTGTAACAATCTCATAGGAATCACAATATGAACTTCATTAATAACATAGATCAAATGTTGATATGTAAGATAAAAATTACATATAAAGTAATCTGTACATGCACATTCTCAACTGATCCTCCTAATGGCCCAAAGGGTCGATGTCATGTTTATGACTCAAACTAGAGTCCATATTCTTTATGCTAAACTGTAATTGTAAACCATGACCTATTCTTTATGACTCAAACTAGAGTACATATTATATTTACTACACCAAATGCTAAACTACATTAGTAAATTATTACATCTTTATTTTAGGGTGATAATTAACATTCATTACTGTTGCAACAACAAGAAACTATATGTGAAAAATGAACATATGTATATAATAACAAAAGTGTTTATTAAATAGAACAACAAAAAAACAAACAAAAATACAAACTCCCACTAAATAAGTACTTCACCTAATAGAAGCACCTCATATGTGCAACATACACATAAAACACCTTTGGTTGCATACCCTTGGTGAGTGAATCTGCAATCATAAAGTTTGTACTAATGTGCTCTATTCACACAATCACACCTGATCACTCTAGACTCTTTCTTTAACCACTTGTAACTTGATGTCCATGTGTTTGGAGTTCAAAGAGCTGCGATTGTTCTTTGAATATAATTTTACAACTTTATTATCACAATTTCTCTTTAATAACCTATCAATACTATCAATGATCTAAAACACTATGATGAAGTTTTGAAACTGTATTCCCTAATTTTATGTTTTATAGTAGGCTATAAACTTTGCTTTCACCTTAGAAAAGGCTATAAGGTTCTATTTGACTTCCAATAGATAGCTCCTCCTACCAACATGAAGACATAATCTGAGATGGACCTCTTATTGTCTAAGTATCTTGCAAAATCTGCATATGAATATCCATTGACCTCTAGATGACCAGACCTCAGATACGTGAGCATGTAACCTTTGTTCTCTGTAAATAACTCATAATTCTTTTGACAGTTTTCCAATGTACTAGTCTATGGTTACTCAAATATCTGCCTAACATCCCAATCTGCAAGCAATATCTAAACACGTACAAATTTATGTATACATGAGACTTCCTATTGCATCTCCTGAATCTCAAGTTCAAGTGGATATTGCTACAAGCTAAACCTTTCACCTTTAGCCACAAGTGTGTCACTAGGTGTATAATTTTGCATATCGTATCAATTAAGCACCATTTTAATATAGGTTTTTGCAAAAGTCCAAGAATGCACCTTGGATGATCACAATAACTCTGTATGCCTAATACAAAAAATGTTTCGCCAATATCCCTTATTTCAAATTCGGCTTTTTACCAAAGGGCGCACCTGAGAATTGGTATATACCAAAAGGCATACCAGGGTTTTATTTTTACCAAAGGGCACATCCATTTTAACGAACTTCCTCTTATACCCCTCCCGCCAAGTATTGTCTTTCTCTTTCTCTTTCTCAGTAACGAATCCCAAGACATCTGAACCTGCTTTTTCAGACTTTTCATTTTAAAATAATATATTATGGGGATCAGTTAAAAAATGTAAGGTAAAAAAAGAAAAAATATTTCAGTTAAAAGAAACATCTCTTCCAACATGATTTCAAAAATATAAAGGGATGATTTTTTATATTTGATTAATATAAATTAATATATTAAATAATATATTAATATATAAAAAACCTATCAAAATACATGATTTCAGATTCAAACGCAGGGCCTGAAGTCACCCTAGGAGGGCCTGAAGTCATCTAACTTCAGGCCCTGCATGCATTCAAATTTTTTTTCATTTTAAAAATATTTTTTATAATTTTTAATCATGATTTATTAAATTACGTATTTATAGGGTAATCTTTTATGTTGCAAACTTCTAATAATTATAAATTATGTTGCAATAGGAGTTTTTTAGGTCTATCAGTGGGTTTTCACCAAAACCTACTGATGGACCTAGGATATTTAGATTTCTCAAAACCCAATATTAATAGTTAGAGTTGAGCTAGGAGATGATATTTTTGGTGTCCAAACTTCTAATGATTATAAATTATGTTACAATAGGAGTTTTTTAGGTCGATTAATGAGTTTTCACCAAAACCTACTGATGGACTTAGGATATTTGGATTTCTCAAAACCTAATATCAATAGTTAGATTTGAGCTAGGAGATGGAATTTTTGGTGTCCAAACTTCTAATGATTATAAATTATGTTACAATAGGAGTTTTCTAGGATGAATCAGTGGGTTTCGGTGAAAACCCACTGATGGACCTAGGATACTTGGATTTCTCCATACTTAATATCTTTATTTAGAATTTACCTAGGAGATGTTATTTCTGATGTGCAAACTTAGTACCAATAATTTTCAGTTACGTTCTCTAACCGTATCAATTGACACAGAAAGATGCAGTCATATTTATACATCTATACGACTACAAATTTTTTGGTCATTTTTATATATTTTACTCACTGAAATTTTTGGTTATCTATACAACTACAAACTTAGTACCAATAAAAATATTTCAGGCCTAAAGAGGACTTAAAATGAAAAATTTCAGGCCCAAAGAGGCTCTGAAATAAGGTCTGAAATTTCGGCAAACCCCACTGATGGACCTACGATATTTGAATTTCTTAATACTTGATATCACTAGGTTGGGTTGAGCTAGGAGAAGGTAATTATGATGTCAAAACTTAGTCCTAACCACTAAAAATGATTTTCTTGTGTCGTGCCACTTGTGTCGTACCCATTGATGGACCAACAAAAGTCCTATTGCAACAAATTTTGAAAATATGAGTTGATGGTCTGCAAGGAACCCAATTTTGTTATGCATTGTGTATTTAGGTAGTATTTAGATGAAATCTTTTTATTTCAAGTTTAAACAAATGTAAGCATGTTTTGATCATACCTGAATATTTCAATAAAATGAGAGGATTTTGTCACAACTTATAGAATTATATAAAAAAATTACCCTATAAATAATTAATTTAATAAATCATGATTAAATATTATAAAAAAATATTTTTAAAATGAAACAAATTTTGAGTGCACGCAGGGCCTGAAGTCATTTAACTTCAGGCCATCCTAGGGTGACTTTAGGCCCTGCGTTTGAATCTGAGAGCATGTGTTTTGATAGGTTTTTTAATATATTAATATATTTATTAAATATTATTTAATATATTAATTTATATTAATCAAATATAAAAAATCATCTCTTCACGTAAATCCACTGGTTCATCCTAGAAAACTTCTATTGCAACATAATTTATAATCATTAAAAGTTTGGACACCAAAAATACCATCTACTAGCTCAAATCTAACTATTGATATTGAGTTTTGAGAAATCAAATATCCTAAGTCCATCAATGGGTTTTGGTGAAAACCCACTGATAGACCTAAAAAACTCCTATTGCAACATAATTTATAATCATTAGAAGTTTGAATACCAAAAATACCATCTCCTAGCTCAACTCTAACTATTGATATTGGATTTTGAGAAATCCAAATATCCTAGATCCATCAGTGGGTTTTGGTGAAAACTCACTGATAGACCTAAAAACTCCTATTACAACATAATTTATAATCATTAGAAGTTTACAACATAAAAGATTACCCTATAAATAATTAATTTAGTAAATCATGATTAAATATTATAAAAAATATTTTTAAAATGAAAAAAATTTTGAATGCACACAGGACCTGAAGTCATCTGACTTCATGCCCACGCAGGGCCTGAAGTCAAATGACTTCAGGCCCAAGCAGGGCCTGAAGTCAGATGACTTCAGACCCTCCTAGGGTGACTTCAGGCCCTGTGTTTGAATCTGAAATCACATGTTTTGATAGGTTTTTTATATATTAATATATTTATTAAATATTATTTAATATATTAATTTATATTAACCAAATATAAAAAATCATCTTTTTATATTTTTGAAATCATGTTGGAAGAGATGTTTCTTTTAACTGAAATATTTTTTTTTTTTACGTTACATTTTTTAACTAATACCAAATTTACTAGATAGAAATGACTTTGTTTCATGTACCATCCTTATTATTGCTTGCTAGCAAAACATCGTCCATATACAGAATAAGTATCATGAACTTGCTCCCTCTGAACTTGATATATATACACTGATCAATGAGGTTTTCTCTAAAACCAAATGAGGAAACCACTTAATCAAACATCCGGAACCATTGATAAGACGCTTGCTTCGGGACATAAATGGACTTCATTAACCTACATACTAGGGGTTTCGCATCCTTTGATTCAATGTTCTCCAATTCCACCATGTATATAACGCCATCAATTTCTCCATTGAGAAATACGGTCTTTACATCCATTTGATGTAGCTCAATTATAATAAGCTACAAGTATCATAATTATTCAGAAAGAGTTTGTCATCGAAATAGGTGAGAAAGTCTCATTGTAATCAATATGTTCTTTTTGAGTGACTCTCTTAGCAAGAAGGTGTCTTATACTTCTCAACATTATCATGTGAATCTCATTTGATTTTAAATATCCATTTACAATTGCATATCTTTAGGTAATTCGATAAGTTCCTAAATATCATTGTCTGTCATAGACTGAATTCTTTCATGGCTTCGATCCACCTAGTCAAATTAGAACATTCTTTGACTTCTTAGAAAGAGACAGGATGGTTTTCCAACCCAATGTTAAAGTTATACTATTAGAGATAACATATTCATTAGAAATTGTTGGTCTCCTTTTTCTATTAGATTTCCTTAAAGGTACCTGTACTTGAGGATGTTGGGATATCTGCTCAAGAATAACTACATGGTCAAGATATGAAGGATTATGATCCAAAAGCTACTAACTTTCACAATATTTGTCAATCACATTGAATCTAGGATCAAAATCTTAAAGAGAAAATTCTATGCTATCAATAAAATATGTAGGCAAAGTGGTTGTACTTGAAATGATGTCGAAAAAAAGACAGTTTGTGAAGAAACATAATATCTTGAATGGATTAAGGTATGTGTATTAGTTATTATTATTATTATTTCAAATTAAAATGTCATTTATGGATATGTTACGCTCTTGGCGACATGTGTTTATAGTTGTAAGTTCCTTGACTTTGTTGAATTGATTGTTATGTTCTTCTTTCAAACAGAATCACAATGACACCAAAAATCTCTATAATGTATCATTCCCTTATTTTTCGGAGTTAGAGATAGTTTATGGAAAAGACAGAGCAACAAGTCTTGTTGCGGATGATTCTATGATGGCTACACAAAACATCACTAATGTAGATGTTGAGTTGACCATATAGGATGACAATTCACCTATTAAAAAAGAAGTTGAAGTTGATTTGATGCCAAATCAACATCAAGGGCATCTCACTCTAAGAGGAAAAATAAATCATCCTTGATAAAGTTCAAAAAGCTTCCAAGAGCGCAAAGACTTCGGTTGTGCAAAATGTCGATTCTGACTTCAAGTTACTCAGTGATCGGGTTGAGAGATTTATGCAAACTGTTAGCTTACACTTTGAGTCAATGTCATCTTGGGTTTAAGGTAAATCCTCAAAAATGCCACAAGTTCTTGAGATGCTGGATAAGTAGGGTTCGTTAGTAAGAACAAGTTTAAGGCTACTCAAGTAATTTTTGAAGATTTTGTAAAGGTTAAGTTATTGTTCAGCTTGGATCCCTTTAAAGTTGAACATTTTGTGCTCAATTGCTTGTAATAGTATGCTTGTGATGATGTTGGATTTGATAAATACATTTTTGCTTCTCCCATTTTTATTTATTTATTAATTGGGCTATTGATGGGAGGACAGGGCAATATTATCTTGTGTAGCGAACACAACAGTAGATGATTCTTGTGTACCGTTGATACTGTGATAGATATTTTGATTATGCAAAACAATTGATAGAATTGTTGTGTATAAGTTAATATATGACGATGATTTATTTTGAGATAATTATTGTGTTCTATTATCTCTTTCGTGGTGGAAAAATACTCCCCATATTATATTTTTTTTTTACTGTCCATGATTTTATCTGATTATTTTTATATTTTACTTATGGGTAAAATAGGAATTTTGGCATATTCCCATTCCATAATTTAAATCAAACCAACTAATATTTAAGGGAATAATAGTCATTCCAAAAAAATAATTAACTAGGTTGGATAACGTTGAACATGGAGTAACCAGTCCGGTCTCATGGAAGTTTTTCCCAGGTCATAAAGGTAAATCGAGAAGTGCTCGTGATGAACGGTCCAGAAGTATAATATTTCACGGTTGCATGCCCCATTTGGAGGATTTTTTTTTTCAAAATTAATCATAGCTAGGGATCGAATCACAGGTGTTTGGAAGATAACTAGTTGTCTTTCTGCTAACAATAGCCCGGGGCCACAAATGGGAAGAACAACCATGAGATGTTGGGCTTCTGGACCGCTCGCCCGAGCGCTTCTCAATTTACCCTGGTGCTTCGTGGAAAACTTCCGTGGAACCGGGCCGATCACCCCAGGTTCAATGTTACCCAACCTGGTTAATCATTTTTTTAGCCCCGGGGCCATGGTGCAGTGGAATGATGATTAGTTGTCTCTCAAGCACCTGTGATTTGATGTCTAACTACATCGAGTTTTACATAAATTTTTTCTTCAAATAGGTACGCAATAGTGGAATGTTGAGCTTCTAGACGCCCGTCACGAGCACTTCTCGATTTATCTTTATGACTTATGAAAATTTTTTGTAAGACCGAACTAGTCCGATCATCCCAAGTTACCAATCTGATTAATCATGATAATACTCATTCCAATATATATATATCAAATAATATCAATTCAATAATTATTTCTATTATCATTAACTCCTCGTTATAATTCTCATTATTCGAATTTATACGAAACGCACTAGATTTTTTTTTTTTTAACCAACATGATCCACACCCGTGAGTGGGAGAACAAACGCCATGAGCGACACTCTTTCCTCGCAGACAAAAGACAGTCACACGCAAAGGCCATTACCTTTGCTTCTCCTCCGGATGAGTGCGCCGAGACAACAGAGTAGAAGAAATCCAAGCGACAGAGAAATAGCTATCGGCGCACAATCTTCGTGTGATTTGAAGCAGGTGATTCTGTCGTTGGAATCACCTGCAAACCGAACCTACAAATCCTTAGATGCACGATCCAATCGCCCCGCCAATTCAAGGTCTTCTACCTCACACACCCACCGCTTCCGTTCGCAGCCGGTTTGCACCCTTCCAAGCAACTGCAGGAAACGTCGTAGTAGCCCTTGGCGCAGACGCTGCTGCTCCCGCAGCGATTGTAGTTGCCGCACTCGTCCTGTGGCACCGACCAGAAAACTTCCCAGCTTCCGTTGTCCAAATCCACCTCTTGTAGATATTAAAGTAAAAGAAGTAGAGAGAGAAGAGAGGTAGAGAGAAAGAAAGAGATAATAAAATAACTTTCTTGATTGAATAAAACTTGTCCATGAGATACACAATTTATAGGGACCTTAGGAGACCTAGTCAAATGAAAAATTAATAACGAAACTGTTAATTAACAGATTTATAAAGAATCTGTCAATTAACAGATTAATAAGAAAAATATCTAATAATATAATAATATAAATTTATTCTAATAATATAATAATATAAATTTATTATATTATTATATTATATAATCTCTTTTACCCCCCGACAAACTTAACGGGAGATCTCGGACGTTGAGTTTGCATGATAATTTGCTAAATCGTTGTTTGGATAATGGCTTGGTAAAGATATCAGCAATTTGATCTTCTGCAGAGATATAAGAAACAGATAATTGTTTGTTTGCCACGCGCTCTCGAACAAAATGATAATCAATTTCAACATGCTTTGTACGAGCATGAAATACTGGATTTGATGTAAGATATGTTGCTCCAATGTTATCACACCAAATTTTTGGTGCAATATCTGATGCAAGATGAAGTTCCGAAAGAAGGGATTGAAGCCAAATAATTTCTGATGTTGCATTGGCTATAGCTTTATGTTCAGATTCAGTGCTTGAACGAGATACTGTAGGTTGCTTTTTCGAATTCCAAGAAATAAGATTTCGTCCAAGAAATATTGCATATCCACTAGTAGAGCGTCTATCTTCAGGAGAACTAGCCCAATCCGCATCGCTATAGGCATGTAAATCTCGAGATGAGTGTCGATATAAAAGAAGACCATGTAGAATTGTGCCTTTAAGATAACGAAGTATTCTCTTCACACCTTCCCAATTTTGTTCAGTAGGAGTATGCATGAACTGACAAGCACGATTTACTGCAAACGTAATATCAGGGAGCGTAATAGTAACATACTGTAAAGCTCCAACAATACTTCGATAAACCTGGGGATCAGCCATCACTGAAGCGGAAGAAGGTGTAGAGACATTATTTGAAGCAATAGGTGTAGAGATCGGACGTGCTCCATCCATTTTAGCTCTTTGAAGAAGCCCAGTAATATATTTGCTCTGAGAGAGAATATAACCTTCATCATGTGGAATAAGTTCAATACCAAGAAAAAAATGAGCATTTCCTAAATCTCGAATAGGAAATTCCTGATTGAGAAGACTTAATAAATTTGAGATGCCCTTTTGATCATTGCCAGTTAATAGAATGTCATCCACATAAATAAGAAAAAATATCATAGAATCATCATTATGTCTGTAGAATAGAGAGGAGTCAGTTTTTGATCCAGAAAAACCTTGAGCCTGTAACCATTTAGATAATCGATGAAACCATGCACGAGGAGCTTGCCGAAAACCATATAAAGATTTCTTGAGATGACAAACATGAGATGGAAATTGTGGATGAATAAACCCAGGTAGTTGCTCCATAAAAATCGTTTTATCAAGAATACCATGAAGAAATGCATTAGAAACGTCTAATTGTCGGATAGACCAATTAGAACTAATAGCTATTGATAGCAATAATCTGACAGATGTAATTTTGATGACTGGGCTGAAGGTGTCATTGAAGTCAATACCTGGTTGTTGACTAAATCCTTTGGCTACAAGGCGAGCTTTATACCGTTCAAGAGAACCATCAGCTCGATGCTTAAGACGGAATATCCATTTTGAGCCCACAATATTCATAGATGGAGTGCGCGGAACTAGGCTCCATGTTCTATTGCGAAGAAGTGCATCAAATTCTGTAGCCATTGCATTACGCCAATTTGGATCCTTGTTTGCCTGTGTAAAGCAAGTTGGTTCAATAGTTTTTGAGGAAACCACTAGAGCTCGAGGAAGAGGATATCGAGTAGCCATTGGTGGACATCGTGCATATATGTCACTCAAGGGAAGCATGCGACGAGGAGCATTATCATCTGAATCACTTGTTGATGGTGATGAGGAAGTGGGTTGGCATGGTGAGTTTGTTGTCGGACTTGAATTATTCGAGGATCCAGGGCTAGAGAGCATATTATCGTTGGCGGGTGAGTTTGTTGCCGGACTTGAATTATCCGAGGATCCAGAGAGCATATTATCGTTGGCTGGTGAGACTTCTAAGATTGGATCAGTAACTTGAGGTGATTCTGATATTATAGGAGAGTTATTGGGGAGCTCCGGAGCAGGACCTAGGATGTCATCTCTTCTGATAATGTTGGGTGGCATCAAAAAAGTACCACCTTATCTGGAGGAGAGATTGAAGAGGCTGCCGAAAAAGGGAATAGAGATTCATCAAAAGTAACATGTCATGATGTATATATCCGTCCAGTTGGTATATGTAAGCAACGATACCCATGATGCATATTACTATAACCAAGGAAAACACATAATAATGAACGAGAGTCAAGTTTGTGTTTAGAATAGGGGCGTAACCATGGATAACATGCGCAACCAAAGATTCCAAGAAAGGTGTATTCAGGAGTTTGATTATAAAGTTTTTCCAAAGGACACTTATGATTGAGTAATGGAGTAGGAAGTCGATTTATGAGATATACTGCAGTACAAACAGCTTCATCCCAAAATTTATGCGGAACTGATGCATGATGAAGAAGAGCTAAGGCAGTTTCAACTATATGTCTATGTTTTCTTTCAGCAGAGCCATTTTGTTCTGGAGTGTGAGGGCAAGAGACTCGATGAACAATCCCACAGGAGACAAGATGACGATGAAGAGCTTGATATTCTCCTCCCCAATCAGAATGAAGAGAGAGTATTTTACGATTAAAATATCGTTCAAACTTGTTTTTGAAAATTACAGAATATATCAAATAAATCGGATTTTCTTTTCATAGGATAAAGCCGAGTGTATTTACTAAAATGATCAATGAAGGTAACATAATATAAGAAACCTTGGTTAGACAAGATAGGTGCAGGACCCCAAATATCCGAATGAATTATTTCAAGTGGAAAATTGGAAACGCGTTTAGATGAAGAAAAAGGTAACTTATGACTTTTAGATTCCATGCATGCCTGACATGAATGAGATGGAGATGAAGTAAAGGAAGTAGGTAAATCATACCTATTTATGATCGACTGAACAATACGAAGGGAAGGATGACCAAGTCGAGCATGCCAGGCTGGTTTATTTGCACGTTCACCAATAAAAGCTTTGATTGAAGAATTTTAAAGATAGTAGAGGCCGTTTTTTATTTTTCCAAGAAATACAGTAGTATTTGTTCCTCTATCTTTTATAAGATAATGATTATGATGAAATTCAAAAAAGACATTGTTATCAAGGGAAAACTGACGTACGGAGAGTAAATTTTTAGTAATGGATGAAACATGAAAAATGTTGCGCATGTGAAAAGTACGATTAGATAAATGAATATATGTATTTCCAAGATTAGTAATATGCAAACCTGAGCCATCATCTACTTGTACCATATCCGAACCAGTGTATGGTAGTACTTCTGTAAAGATATTGTAGTCTGATGTGACATGATGAGTTACTCCAGTGTCAATATACCATTCAGTAGATAAAATTTTTGAAAGTTTGCCATGAGTAGGCACAGATGAGAGAGCTTTAGGACGGACTTGTGAAGTTAAAGATCCTCTTAAAGTTGAAGGGCCACCGATAAAGGTTCTGTCGAGTCTTTTAGGACATTGAATACCAGTATGTCCAATTTGGAGACAAATTTGACATCTTCTTAAAGTCGAAGGACCACCGATGAAGGTTCTGTCAAGTCTTTTAGGACATTGAATACCAGTGTGTCCAAATTGGAGACAGATTTGACATCTCTGAATATTCGACATCAAAATAATAATAAAGAGCCAAAAATTGTTGTAGCTTGGGTCAAAAGGCACGGAGACTATTCCTCTTTTCCCCTACTTTCCCGTCATGAGTTGGCAGGTGATAAAAACGAGGAACGAGGATGACGAGCCAAAAAAAAATAGAGGAGGAAGTTTTTTTTCGAAAAAAAAATGGTGATAGCAACCGTCACATGAAGAAAAAGAAAGACGTTGCATAAAAATAGCGACACGTCAGGTATGAGGAGCTATGGCTCTGATACCATATTAAAGTAAAAGAAGTAGAGAGAGAAGAGAGGTAGAGAGAAAGAAAGAGATAATAAAATAACTTTTTTGATTGAATAAAACTTGTCCATGAAATACACAATTTATAGGGACCTTAGGAGACCTAGTCAAATGAAAAATTAATAACGAAATTGTTAATTAACAGATTTATAAAGAATCTATCAATTAACAGATTAATAAGAAAAATGTAATATAATAATATAAATTTATTCTAATAATATAAATTTATTATATTATTATATTATATAATCTCTTTTAATAGACTCCATCTGCGTCCAACATGCCCAACGACCGGGCCGACGGATCCTTGTATTCGTTCATGTAGTAGGTCTCATTCTTGTTGGATACGAAGATGAAGTCTAGTTGCCTCATCAAGGTAATGCTTGTCTGAGGGAAGCGGACGAATCCTTGCCCGTTCCATAGCCCAGTGCGACAGATCTTGGTGGGGCCTTTCCATGAAACTTAACAATTTGTCGACATCAGATTACAAATCTAAGATAATTAGCACATCAGATTAGTGAAAAATATCTTTACGGGATGGACTGATGTTAATACATGAGTGCTACTATCAAAAGATTTAGAGGTTAACTCATGACAAAGTCAGTATGTCCATCATCTTCACGTGCTAGTCACAACATCCAGACTAGTAATCCTCGTGATTTATATTATTCGTGTTGATCTGGGACGACGAATCTCCTTTTTACCACCGAGTAATTTGAAAACGTCCGAGTAATCTGGTAGATAAAATGTTTTAAATATCCGGCGTGACTAGAAGCTATGTCGACTTAGCTCGCGCAGATTCGAATCCTGCCGTTATGTTTTTTTTTTTTTTTACGTTTGTTCCTGTATAATTGGATATTTTTGTAATAATTCAGTATTCAGTTTTCATCCAATTAGTCTTAGTTGAAGGTCCAGCCCCCAAACCGACACCGGTCAAAAATTTTTCAGTTGTTTTTGTATAATTAGTTGTTTTTAATAATTCATAATCGGTCCTTTTCCCCGGCAGCGTCCTAGACGTAGACTGATCCCATAGACAAGCCATCAGATAGAGATGGTAATTTCCCAAACGAAGGATTATCCAAATAGAAGGTATGAAAAAATTATCAATATATAATATTTAATTTGGATATTCTATTAAATAATATATATATATATATTTTTAAAAAATTTTTAAACCTATCAACTATTTTATTGATGCTAAAAAGTAGGTTATATGGATATTTGATCTATTTTTTTAATTATATATATATATTTTTAATATGATATTAATTTTAATATTTTTTTTAATAATAATAATTGAATAGAAATAAAAAAATTTATTAGTGTAAAAAATATTCGATATGAGTATGAGAATGAATATTTGATAATCAATGAATATAAATATAAAAGATATAAAATTTTATTGGAATCTGACCCAACCCAGATCATCTCTATCATCGAATTTAATTAAAAGGTTCATGTTTTTTCTTACGTCTGTTTTTGTCTCAATAATTCAGGTATTGGAGTCTTCGATTCAATTAATTTTACAGATGGATACAGTTAACATTTTTTTTCACTTTTTTTTTTGTGTAATTAGATGTTTTTAATAATTCAAATATTCGATCCTACTAATGGACTATCAGGTAAATCTGTAAATACGAATCATTCCTCTCCCAACAAGGTTCTAGATTTTTTACATGTGAGAAATTGGGATGCCTTTTCTTCAACGAGCCGCTCTTCAAGGAGTCACTATACATTTAGCTATGATACATTTAATAAATCATTAGTTATTAATTCAAATATTTACGATTCGATCCGCAGTTACGGTACATTTTATAAAAAGTTTTCCTTCAAAATAGGACGCAAATCCTGGGACGCTGGGCTTCTAGACTGGCCACCGTGAGCGCTTCCCAATTTATCCTGGTGATCGGTGGGAAACTTCCGTGGGACCGGGCCGGTCACCCCAGGCTCAATTTGTCTGCTGCCTGGTTCATCATTTTTTATTTAATGAAAAAATTTAATAAAATATTCAGTAAATGACATAACATTTTATATACACATATTCGATTATTACTCGGATACCATCAACGATTTTTGACTGTCATCCTGAATCAAACTATACCCTATAGAGCATGGTGAATCTGTCAAAAATCGTTACATACAAAATACTACGTTATTCACTAAATTTTTTTTAAAATTTTTTACTGAGTATATCATTTTCTGTTGAGAACTGATTACACAGCAATCTCTAATTGAGTAGATTTTAATAAGCGGGGGTGTTTGGTAGGCGTGTTTTTCATTTTCATTTTATATAGAAAATACGATTTTCTAGAAAACGTGTTTAGTTTGTATTTTTTAACTTTATTTTCTAAAAAAAATATAGTGTTTTCTGGAAAATTAAAAAATGATATAAAGTTATTTTCTAAAAAATAAAAAAAATATGATTTTCTAAAAAATAAAAATAAAAATTGAAACAAATTAAACCCACACTTAATTGATATTCGTGCAAGGCAGCAGTCACGAATTAAGTCGCCTCGTGCACGCGGAACGCACGGATTTTGTTGTGATTGGCTGGCGGGAGCTGAGCACCACATCACTGATCATCCGGGCGATATTTCCTAATTTCATAAATAAATAAAAAGACATAATATCAACAGAAGGGTAATTTTAATTTGATCCATACAAATTTTCGCAACGACATTTATGTAGATGATTTTAGATGTATAGATTTGGAAAATTTGTTATGTAGTGAATATTTGATAATCTGGGAGCAAGATGAAATTTGTCTAAAAGACGCGGAAGGAATCCTGTTCCGAAGAAAGTCAGAAAGTGGCATTTTTCCTTCGGCTCCCGCATCCTGCCTTTAACTGCGCCTTTCGAACGGGTTTCCAATAACGCCGCCAATGGAGAGGCTTCGGAGCCTCTACGACGACCTAGACGCCTTCCCCGGAGACCACTCCCGCTGCAGCCGCAAATGGCGCTGCCCAAGCGCGCCATGGACGGCCTCGTCTTCTGCGAGTACCAATACATCCAGACCCGGACCAACATCCAAAAGCACTAGGCCTCCGCCCGGAAATCCAACCGAAGTGTCGCGGTGCCTCCGTCGAGGAAGCGCGCCAAGCAGGCGGAACGCTCGGCGGAGTCGATTGCCCTCGAGCGGCGAGTGAAGCTAGAGGAGGAGAGTGGGAAGGGGGGAAGCCGGGACCACGAGGGTTCTTCCCAATGGATTGATGACCATCGCGACAGCGCCTCCCGTTGGCGGCTCAGTATATCGGAAAGTAGGGCATGAGGAGGGCCGCTTGCTCACCAGGCGGTGTATTCGGTCCAAGAACGCGCAGCCGATTCCCGTTGCGACAATAAAGGTTTGACCTTTTTGGTTAACCTCCCTTCTAATTTTGTTGACCCATTCTCTACTATGTGTATTGTGTTCTGGTGGGCTCTCACATTATTCTGCTCTTCCTTTCTTCTTCGGTTATGTTGGATTTCAGAAAATACCTTGTGTAAGGAGTTCGGGGATGGGAGGGAAGAGGGTCTGCCACAACTGTAAGGAGAAGAACGTGGTGAGCATGGTCCGGTGTTTGAGCTGTAGGAAGAGCTTCTTTAACTCTTGTTGCATAGAGAAAGGTATTTTCCTCGTTCATTTGCTTGTGTGTATTCTTGAATTCTACATTAGCTAACGTGCATACAATGCCTTTCCATTTTGTTGTTTTCATTTGTTTATCAAAAGGTTCTTCTTTGATAAAATTTTATATTGGCATAGTAGTTCAATGTGCTTAAAATCCGAGGAAATATTGGTGGGAACACCCTTTCCTTTTTGTTTTCTAATTCAATTCAATATAAGAAAATGTTAAGGATGATCTGGCACATCACTCTTCAGCTACAAGCAAAATGCATGCTATCCCTGCTTCTTGATATTGGGTACTTAATGGAGCTTTTGCTTTGACGTGTTGAACATGTTAAAAGTGTTGGGTCTTTTCGGGATACAGAATGTGTGTTTTACGATAAAATACACTGAGGAAATGAAAACACATTTCTAAAAATTATTACATGTATTCCAAAACAACAAGATTATATATGTGTAAACATAATCATTGATCAAAAACGTTATTTAGGAGATATACCTTTCTTATGACGCTTAGAGGAAAAAGCATCAACTAGCAAACCTCACAAGATTTACCTCTATTGATATCCACGCTGAGTAATCTTCAAGACAAGTGCCAAGTTGTCTCTCCGTTTGGTACCAGGGAGATGACACGAGAAAAGAGAGGGCCATCAACATTAATGGAGATTCGACCACCGAATATGGGGGCACAAACAAGGAAGTCCGCCCCGGGACTATGGTGCAGCGGTAAGGTACCTAGTTGTTAACCCAGGCATCCGCGGTTCGATCCCTAGCTACGGCGCATTTTGCAAGAATTTTTCCTCCAAATGGGGCGCGAAACCTGGGACGCTGGGCTTTTAGATTGCCACCGCGAGCGCTTCCTGATTTACCCTGATGACCGGTGGAAAACTTCCGTGGGGCCGGACCGGTCACCCCAGGTTCAATTTGTCTGCTGCCTGGTTCATCACAAACAAGGAAGTCCAGCCAAGGGAGAAGTTCCAACGAAGCAAGAAGCTCTGGTGGTCTTTTCTTGGTGGACCGCAGCAACCACAAGGAGGGGTGGCACAAAACCAAAACAAGAGGAGGAGAAAAACCCCTAGAGAATAATTCTCTTGTTTCATGTAGAGGCATATTTATCTCTCTCCAATAAGACTTGGAGAGCAAGTCATACCCAAGCTCAAGCCTAAGCCTACATCATATGTGTTGGCTTAACCCACCTACAAGAGGTGTGAACCAAAACCAAACCCATATCTTATGAGTAGATCCAATTTGCATACAAGAGGCATGACCCATTAGCGCTTCCATCGCGATAAATAATTTCCATATTTATCCGTTATTTGGTCCAACCAAACTTAATCTTTTTTTCTCTTTGAAAATCTTATTATTTATCTTACTCTTAGGTCTTTAAGACATACTCGTAGTGGGTGTGACTTAATAAGTTCTTGGTTATGTTGGACGTCTATAATTAATCATTAATTATGAATCGATCATGAGTGACACTTAATATTATATCATGACCCCCAATTGACCGAAAAATCACAGTTAATTTTAGAACATCTTCTAAACCCTTCAACAACTATAATTATCAGTATATCTGTTCCTTTCACTCATCTTATACCTACTTGGTTTAGGATATAATTTGTGTTAGTCCCCACTATGTTGATTACGTCACACCTAACCCAAGTTGTAGTATTTTGCCATATGGATTCAAATTACTTAAAAACTCTTGTCCAAAAAGACCATTCTCTTGACGTATTTGCTTCGGCAAAAAACTTATAATAATCCTAACAAAAGGTCATAGAGTATACGTCTCCTTATAAAAGAAGTGGTCAATCCTTTGTGGGCTATTCAAACACCTTCGGCCATATTGGCTTATACCCAATCATCCCAAATCTACACCTACTAGGAGATCTTATTAAAATGTCAAAGTATAAATCTCCATGACCATGATAACTTGAATACCTTAAGTCTAAGAAAACTTGCATTCGAGCTGCAATAATTCACTAGTAGAATTTTGATAATAGACTTCGCCAATAATTACTTCGACGATAATTAATGACGAAGTAATATATATTAATAAACTTCGATAATAAAATTGGCGTAGTAAATATAATTTTAGACTTCATAGATTAAAAAAAATAGACTTTACTTCTAATTTTTAATAACAATTACTTCGTAATTTTTATTTAATGAAGTAATAAGGCTTACAATAAAATTTATAATTTTAAATGGTGAAGTAATAAAATTGAATCGATAAAAGAAAATAAAATCTGAATCGATTTTAATTGTTATTCAATTCCCACAAATAATTAGCTAGGCGCGCAACAAAATTTCTCCCGCTTTCCCTATTTTTCACTTCTCTACTTTTCTACCGTAACCTAAATTTCTCCCGGTCCATGCGCTTCTAAGCTTTTGCTTTGCCGACCTAAGTTTCTCCCTCCTCACCCATCTCTTCTCTGCGATCTGCTCTGCTCCGTCACCCCATCTCTTCTCGGCGACCTAAGTTTCTCTGCTCTGCTCTGCTCTGCTTCGGCTACCTAAGTTTCTTCTCGGCGATTTGTTTCTTTTCTACTCTGCTTCGGCGACCTAAGTTTCTTCTCTGCTCTGCTCTGCTCTGCTCTGCTTAGGCGACCTAAGTTTCTTCTCGGCGATTTGTTTCTTCTCTACTCTGCTTCGGCGACCTAAGTTTCTTCTCTGCTCTGCTCTACTTCGTCACCCCATCTCTTCTCTTCTCTTCTCCGTTCCCATCACTTCTCTGCTCCATCTTCACGGTGACCATAGATCGCGACCACAGATCGCGATCCCCCTATCTTTCTCTTCTCTGCTTCTGATTCGCGGCGACCATAGATCGTGAACTCCAAATCGCGAACTCCAAGTACTAATAGCGGCTCTTTCTCTTCAGGCATAAATCTTTCTCTCCAAGGGACTCGTATCTGTGCTAGGGTTTTGCTGGACGGTAAAATCTGGCTACTTTTGTGTTGTATGTTTTATTCTTCTGCTACTACTGCATGCTAAAAGTAATAAATTTACTGCATACAACAGTTTTGTTGTTAACAACATGTATGCATACAAGTAATAACTTTCAGTGTGCTGCTACAAACATTGATTTTCTCTTCTGCTATAGGCTAGTCAACTATTCTTGCAATTGCCTTAACCTTCAATGTGCTATTACAACTTTGAGTTAACTTAGTGCCACACTAGTTAATGTGTTCTCTTTGGCAATAGCTACTTGAACCTACTGATGCCAACCCTAGTCAATTTTACTTCCTGACTTTATAGTATTTGTCGTTTAACAATTGTTAGATCAATGATCTTTCTGACTTCATATGGAGATTGGTTGAATGCTCAGTTGGCTTAACCCATCTGGTCAACTGCCAGCCAATTGGGCTTTAAACCAAAACATTCTATTCTTTTATGATGAACTTGATGACGTGTGTACTTTGTGTTGGTAAATATGCTATTTTGTAAGTTATTTTTTTTTTATGACTTTGTTGTTCAGGATGCAAGTTATTATTTATATAGGGCCCATCTTTTCTCATATAATATTCATGTGTTGTCCAATCAATGATATGATTACCTTGACTTGTGTATAGCATATTTACAACCTAATGATTCTATACTAGTGGGTGATAAACTGCTAAAACTGATTACTTTGTCTTAAGAAACTATTCAAAGTATGACACGGTTTGCAACTGATTTCTTTTCGTCTATATAATCTGATAAAAACTGTGTTACTGATGGTTACTTGGTTTAACTATAATATTCATTTATTGTTTCTTAATTTCCAAACTATCGGGGTCCTATTGGATGGCAGTCACTGTCAGGTAGTCGGAATAGTACAGAATCATTACTTTTTGCGGACAATGGTTTTGCTGTTAACATGCATTGGAGTAGTAGCAGAAATTTACTACATACATGTTGTTATTACTGCATACGTGTTGTTATCATCCATTACTAGCTAGTTACAGTTTAGCTCTGCAGGCTTGCTTCTTGGCTAACGTACCACTTTTCAGTTGGCACCAACTTTTGTTAGCTAATGATAGAAGGTTCTACACCTACATGCTTCTTCATTGCTATCATTCCTGTAACATGTATATGTTTCCTTGCTAATCCTGTAAGTTCATAGCTATTTTCTACTATGATATTTGTTTAGAGGCCCTAGCATCTTTAATTTTCTATTGGACTAATTGAGTAGCATTTGTAGGAGTTGATTAGTGCCATCAATATATCCCCACAATTCTTTTTCAGTAACAAATAATCAAAATTGAGATTCCCATATGTTGAATAATTTTCTCCCATAAATTTAATACAAAACTCAGAATTGCTACAAGTCCTGTTACCAGACAAGAAGAACACCATAAATAGAGAGACAAGCAAACCCAATACGGCTTCAAGAAAATTTTTTATCAGAATTGCAAGCTCTCTCCTTCTAAAATATCGAGCAACCTCAATAAAAAATACTAATGAACCTGGACTAAGATTGTAATTTGTGGCGATCTGGAACTCCAAAAGAGCATAAAAATTCTGAAACTCTTGAGATGCATTTGTTTCATTGCTGTCATTCCTGTAACATGTATATGTTTCCTTGCTAATCCTGTAATTAAAGATGTTTCCTTGGTTTGTTTTGTTAGATTGAAAAAGTTCTGCATATGAAAATGATGTTCACATAAATTGGTTTGTACTATGAGCCAACTTGAATACTTGATTAATGTAGCTCTGCATGCAAATCTTCTGCATTACTGAATTACTGCATACAGTCTTCATACTGCATACAGTCTTCATTTCCTATATTACTGCATACAGTTTACTGCATACATGCTTCTTTATTACTGCATATAGTTTACTACAAGTTTTTTACTACATACAGTTTACTGCATACAGTTCTTTATTACATCAGTTTGCTACATACAATTCTTTATTACTGCATACAGTTTACTACAAGTTTTTTTACTACATACAGTTCTTTATTACATACAGTTTACTAAATACAGTTCTTTATTACTGCATACAGTTTATTACTGCATACAGTTTACTACAAGTTTTACTACAATCTTCTACAAGTTTTTTCCTGTAACATGTATATGTTTCCTTGCTAATCCTGTAAGTTCATGTATATGTTTCCTGTAACTGTGGCTCGAGGCTCGGCAATTCACAAAGCAAATGCTCCGCTTTTGTAACTATAACTGTGGCTATATGTTTCCTTGCAAATGTTTCCTGTAAGTCTCTTTTTTTGTTTAAAGCTCAGCTTTCCATGCCTCACATCTGTATACCACTGACCTTTCACTTATATGTCACTGTTTTTTGTTGTCGTTGGTTGGCTACACTTGATACTCATTCTATTCTTTCATTTTTCAAACTGTGGCAGCAAATCTTCATTGTATGCTTTCACTTATATTGAACTAGTATGCATATACGATATGAAATTGTGCCAACTAATTTGTTTGTTGCAGAATGTCTTCGAACTAGCGTCACAAAGTTAGTCTGCTGTGATGAATGCATTCACTTAAAAATATAGAAAAAATAACTTTTTTACTTTTTAAAATGTAGTGGGGTCAAGATGTAGAATGCCTCAAAGGGTATCTCTAAAGGACCAGGTTTTAAACAATTAACAGTATGTATTGTGCTTATGTATGAAGATATGAATGGATGGTTTTTATAACTTGGATTGTGATCATTACATTATCTTTTCTATTTCATTGTAGGGTAATCTAAAACAAAATGGTTCTATTGAATGTAGATATTGTGTGATGAGGTACATGAAAGAGAGTTGAATGTGAAAATTCACAGTTGGACAAGATGGTAATATTTTTTTTATTATATGCTTTGGTTTATATATGATTGAGATAAATTATTACAGTTGGATGAATCTAATACATTTTGTATTTTTGCATAAAAGTTTGCAGGAACAATCAAGAATCAATATTACCAACAATTCGAATATGATGATGTCAGAAGTGAATGGAGTGAATTTGTCTACTCATATGTAGGTGTCTAAATTGGTGGTGTACTTAGGATACATATTTTGTTATTTCATTATGGATTTTGGATAAACTTATGGATATATATTTTGGTTATATATACTTGTGGATTTGTGGATATGTACTTGTGCATTGATGGATTCGTTGATATATATTCATCATTTTGAATGGATAATTGTTTAATTTTAATGAAGTAAAAAATAATTTTTACTTCACTCTTTTATTAAATTAGTGCGGTGGTAATCGACATTTACATCATTAAATTAAAATTATATTGTAATAAAAATGATTATTTACTTCGATAATAAAATTTGATGGTGAAGTAATCAAAAATAAAATACTTCATTCATTTAAATTGTGATGAAGTTAAAAAGCATATTTACTTCATCACAATGTAATAATTGTGAAGTCGTTCCATATCTATTACTTCTGTATCATACAAAATAATGAAGTCTTTTAAATCGATTACTATGTCAATAAATGTATACGATGAAGTAACATAATACTATATACTTCAATAAATATAAATACTGGCGAAGTTATAAAATATATTTGCTTCGACAATTAATGTAAACTGTGAAGTTACATATCATCTATTACTTCGTCACATTGCAAAACTACTAAAGCAACAGATATCTTTTTACTTCGACAATTAATTTAAACTGTAAAGTTATATATCATCGATTACTTCGGCACTTCACAAAATCAACGAAGTAAAAGACAAGTTTTTACTTCAGAATCGGTCCAAATCTGAACCGGTTTGCCTCTTTGAACCGGAAAAGACTTCGCTATTTTCATGCATATGACTTCGATTATATGGCGAAGTAAAATAATCCCTTTTTACTTCACGTGCGTCTACTTCGGTAATTATCTATCTATGACTTCGGAGAATATACGAAGTAAATTAAGCAAATTCTACTAGTGTAAGATCTTCATTGATATATAAAAAACTATATGAAGTCTTATAGCAATTTACATTCAATGAACTAGTTACCCTTAATTAGTATCTACATGTTAACTCTCAACATCCCTATGTTTCCAATCAACGAGGATCGACTGTTGGATAAATCAAGGAGTATAACATATGTCAGTCTCATAGAATTGACGATGTCCAATTTCATCAAATAATCAACTAGAGAAGATTTCAATACATACATAATTACACATGATGGGATACCACTAGCTATAATCTAATCACAATTTCTCTCATGCTATGCATTGTATTATAAATTTCATTAATCGAGTTTAATATTGAATCACATATATATAAAATCCACACTCAAATAGTGAATTTCATTTATCAAATAAACAAGACAATGTTAAAAGCGATTGTTATTAGGATACCTCTCAAATATAATATACTTCCACTGGGCTTAAAGTCAATCGTCTTGGTATCTAATATTAGAGGCCTCAACATATCTCTCAAACTTATTTTGTGTTGGAGGTTTTGTTAAAGAATCTTCTAGATTCGTGGGAATTTTCTCAAATTGTATTTCTTTCCTACTAATGATCTCCCTGATCAAGTGATAGTGACGAAGCATTTGTTTAGATAGTTGATGAGATCTAGTTCCTTGGCCTATGTAATGACCCCATTGTTATCGTAGTAAACTGGTAATGCTTCAAAATGCTCGGAACCACTCTAAGTTCAGTAATGAACTTCTGATCTAAACCGCTTCCTTTGCCGCCTTTGAAGCCGTAAGATATTCTGCCTCAGTGGTAGAATCAACAATTGGAACTTTTTTAACTTATTCTGTCTCCATTTAAGGTGAACATGTATCCAGACCGAGTCTTGAAATCATTCTTATCTGTCGAGAAGCTGACATCAGTATACTCAGGCATTACCATATCACTTTTTCCATATACCAAGAATAAACCCTTAGTTATTCTCAAGTACTTAAGGATGACCTTGATAGCCACCCAATGATCCATGGCTAGATCCGATTGATATTTGCTCGTGAACAATATATCAGGCCTAGTACATAGGATATACGATCGATCCTATAGCTGACATATATGAGATCTGCTCATGCGCATCCTCTGGTCGTGTGTGTTTGGACACACAGACTTCCAAAAGTGAATTTCATATCTCATGGGAAGAAAACTTTCATGGATTCTTCCATGCTAAACCATTTTAGCACTTTATCTACTGCGAAAACCAAGCAATCTTCTCGATCTATCTCTATAGATCTTAATACCTAGGATATATGTTGTTCTCCCATGACTTTTATGGAGAATGTTTTGGATAACCAAACTTTGACCGAATTTAAAATAGACACATCGTTTTCTATGAGCAATATGTCATCTACATAATACATATAACACTTGGAGCATGACCATACTCCCACTAATCTTCATGTACACGTAGGATTCATCAGGATTTTGTGAAAAATCAAATCTTTTGATTGCCTCATCAAAACGTATGTTCCAACTCTTGGATGCTTGCTTCAATTCATAAATGAATCATTGAAGATTGTATACTTTGTTTTTGTCAACAGATGTAAAATCCTGTATCATATATACATCTTCGGACAAATTTCCATTGAGAAAAGTTATTTTCACATTTGTTTGTCATATCTTATATTCATAATGAACTGTTATGATCAGGAGTATCCGAATGGATTTAAGCATAACTATTGGTGAAAATGTTTCGTCATAGCCAATACCTTGTTTTGACAATACCCTTTGACCACTAATCTTGTTTTGTAGGCCATCCATGTCGATTGTCTTCTTTAAAACCCACTTGCACCCAATAGACGCTATGCCTACAGTTGGGTCCACCAAATTCTAAACTTGGTGTTCATACATGTAATCCATTTTCGATTTCATAGCTTTTAACCATGTGTCTCTTTCTAAACTTTTCAGAACTTCTTCATATTAAAAGGTTCCTCATCTTCAATGAGCATTACGTCTTTCCATTTACTTATGAGAAATTTATATCTCTCATAAATTTGATGTACCCTACTAGATCTACAAAGAGGTAGTGTACCAACAGGTTCAAACATTCTTATCCTTATGAGTAATTGATTGTGGTTCCAGACTTGGCATCTCTTCCGTGTCTACTGGAGTCTCTTGAACTATCCCAAGTTCAACCTCGCTCCCATTATTTTCCTGTAAGAGAAATTCTTTCTCTAGGAATATAACATGCCTTGAGACAAATACATTTGTTCCAAGGCATCATAAAATTGATAACCCCTTATTTCCTTAGGGTAACCAATAAATAGACACTTATCAAACATAGCATCTAGCTTATCTGATACATTTCTATTCACATAAGTAGGATAACCGTATGTCTTAAAATAAGATAAATGAGGTTTCTTACCAGTTCATATCTCATATGGAGTAGTAGAGACTGTCTTAGTCTGATCCCTTTTTAGCAAGTAAACAAGCCAAAAAGGATTTAAGAAAACTTGTATGATTCATCATCTACCTAGCTATGTTTAACAAGGTTCGGTTTCGCCTTTCTAACACACCATCGTAGGTGTGTAAGGCAGAGTCCATTGAGACAAGATGCTATTGTCTCTGAGATAATCCTGAAACTCTTAGCTTAAGGATCTGATAGAAGTGTTTTGATACTTTTACCAAGTTGTTTCTCTACTTCATGTCTATTTTCTCTGAACTTTTCAAAAGTCTTAGACTTGTTTCTTAAAAGATACATATACCCGAATCGTGAGTGATCATCGATGAAGATAATAAAGTAATTACAACCTCCTCGTGCATGAGTCGACATGGATCCACATACATCGGTATGTATAAGGTCCAATACATGGTTCTCTCGTTTACCTTTTCCCTTAAAAGATACTTAGTCATCTTATCTTTTAAGCATGAAACACATGTATCAAATACATCCAATTCAAAAGATTTCAAAATGTCAACCCTTTGCAATTTGGTCATGTGCCAAGACGACAATGCCGCGTGTAGGAAGTTAATTAATCATCTCTTCGAGCACCTTTGTTGCTCGTTTCGATTATGAATATGTCATTGGATATGTCTAACGCCTAGATCCCATTGGATGATGTTGCAGCCCATAAAAAATATCATTCAAAATTATGTAATAATAATTGTTACTAAAAGTAAGATTGCTATCTTTTCTATTTAAGCAAAAAAAAAAAAAATAGAAACAATGTTCTTTATTAATGAAGGAATATAATAACAATTATCCAATTCTAAAACTAGTCTACTATGGAGTTTTAACAAATATTTCCCATGGTTATAACTGTAACTTTTGCCCTTTTGCCAACTCACTAATTTGTTTCTCCCTTAAATAGTCTTCTATTATTCCTTAGCCATGCATGTCATTACATATATGTGAGACACACTCAGTATCCAATACCCAGGTATTTGATGAAATAGTGACATTTAATAACAAAGATACCTTCTTGAGGTGGCGTGTGGGATGCCCTTTTCTTCTTTACGGACTCAAGATAAATCTTATAGTTTTTACTCCAATATCCTATCTTATCACAGTGGTGACATTGACCTTTTGGAGCCCGTTCATCTTTCTTGGCCTTCTTCTTCCCCAAGTTTGTCATATGCTTCTAATAGGCCAACCTTTGACCATCAGTAGCATCATGAGTCAGACTTATAGGAAGAGGCTCTTTAAGGACATAGACAATTTTCTAAATCTTGAGAATAATTCCTAGGTTTCGAAATCAATTTAAGAAGTTCGCCCAGTTAATTTATTTGTGTTCAAAATCGAGCACAAATTCATAGAAGACATGCATATTCTATTAATCTAGAAATACAAAATTGAACATATAAGAGAGATAAATTAAATATGACATGCAAACAATTCACATTCGTAAAATACTCTCACTTGCTTATTCAAATTCAAGAGCCCTTATTTTGAATTCGGGCGATGGTAAGTTGTCTCTATGTGGGTTGATATCTACTATAGATAAGAACAATCTTAGAGTGAGTCTAATATGTCATTCTTATTTCTAGTGATAGATATCATATATATCAATTATATATCTCATATATACAACTACCATGCCCAGAGATTGACAGCGTCTCTTTTCTTATTCCGGTATGCGACACACTACCCTGCCACCCCTGGGTAGGGCTTACCTTGTCTTCGCATACGACAAAAGGTGGAAAACCGGGCAAAGCTATCAGCCCCCCCCCCCGCGCAGCTATATAAGTCTCTCTGCCCCGCATCCCCCAGGTACGTGCAATAGTGTTTTTGTTACTATTCCATTGCTTTTACTCTTCTACCACCACCGGGGACTGACTTGACCGTCCGAGTATCTTACCAGGGACTTTTCTCGGCGGGTTCACTAACAGTCCTTTCCTTGCAGATTAGAGCTAGCCTCAGCAGTTCGTGATCCTTGGGAGTCCACCTCACTTCGCGACAGGATCAGTCACTTTGGAAGGAAGAAAGATCTTTAGATTCTTGATGATATACTAAATCAATCACATTCAACAGAAGAAGTTCTGCGGTATGTTAAATATGGTAAATAAAAATTCCGGATTAGAAAATTTCGGAGATATAACTTATGGTTTCTGGATTGTTGGATGAGGTTTGAAGGGTGGAAGGGTGAAGCACCAAACTTTGGAGGAGTTAAATAGCATGAAACTTAACTTGTAAGGAGGTAAATGTTTAAAACTTTGGTTTGATGGACGAGGTGGTAAAAGTTGCTTTTTAAAGTTCGGAGGGGCTAAATGGATGAAAAATTCTAAACTAAAGGCAGCGTTCGGATTAGACAAATTAGGAGGGCTAAATTGTAAATTGGCTTAACACTAAACTACCAACTCTCTCTCCTCGCCGAGCCCTCATCGCGCAAAGGAAGAACCATAGATTCCTTGCGGTTCCCATCTCCACGCGGGCGAGCCGATGCCTTTTCTTTTCTTCTTCCTCACCGAGGCTTTTCCTTGCTCAAATCGCCTCTTCTCTTTCACTGATTCTTCACCTGTGCTCCACAAAGGGTCAGTCGAGCAGGGATCCTTTCTCCTCCACATCTGTGACAGAAACACTCCAATCAACCTTATCGTCGGCGTCAAGCGAGCCCAGGGGACCCCAAAGGCCGAGGACTACTAGTCGGTCTCCATTTATTAGGTATGGGTTGTTTCCTAGGTTCGTAGATGTGTTCTCGCTAGGATCGGCAGTGGATCGATTGCAACGTTTTCCCCGATTTCTGATTTACAATTTGGTTTGGCTTCAGAATTGGGGTTGTGGGATGAAACGGAGAGCTACTGGTGGATTTTCCTTTGAGAGTTCTGCTCTGGACAGATCTGAGTTGGGGCTGAGCAACGCCGACAATCATTCAGGTAAGATTATTAGTGTTGGTTTTGTTGGTTTTAGAACTGAGTTTCTTGGATTAGATTAAATTCTGTATTGTGATTTGATCCTTGTTGGCGGGGGTTGAGATAAGACACTTTCCTATTGGGTTTTCTTCTTCTAGTTTGTTGTGAAGTGTGGGATTGGATTAGGTTTTGCTCTGGTTTTGGATCAGGTCTGAGTTTCTAAGTTCTGGGTTGGTTTTGTTGTGATTTGGTATTTATGAAGTGTGTGGGCAAATTTGTTGGATTTCTATTGTTGCCGTGAGTATAGATTTGGGTTTCCCTGTTTGTGCCTGAGCCATAATTGTGTAACTGGCTGTGGAATCAGTTAGATGTGTAATTGGGTGGTGTTACGTTGGAATTGAATTGTAAGTTGGTGTTTGAACCTGTGAGGCTCTATGAAATGGCATAGTGGTGATCAAGTAAACCTTAGAACCATTTAAATAGTTATTGAGAAGAACCTTGATAACTAATAAAGGAGAAAGAAATGTTTAGTTTATATGGATCAGTCACGATTATTACGATTATTCAAGTACTTAGTTTTATTTCATACCTTGTATTGATAGGATGCCAGCTGAAGGTGATCCCATAACTTGAAGATGGTTGGCACGAATTACATTAAAGGTGAGTACTTCATCTTTGTATTTTGTAGTATATTAAACTTAAATACATGGCTTGTTTTACTTCTGAATAGGCTGCTTTAACTTATCTTTGTCTATTTGATATCATCCTTTAATAATTTCGTTACTTGATCTTTTAGCTAATCAAAATTTATGTCCATGCAGTCTCACCTGTTAATTTCCTGATCTGTAAAATACCACTTGTCTGTGAGTACTTAGAAATAATCATTGAACCTAACTAGAGTTTGGTTGACATTAGATATACACTAATCAGTAGATTAATTGCATGTTTATTGATTCTGGTATTTATTTATCACACCGTTGTATAGTTGTGACCTGGTTGATTGTGCATATTAGTAACATACACCATATCTACATAGTTGCATGTTGGCGAACATCGACTCCCTTATGGATAAGCTCATAATTAGTCATATAGTTTTCTACCCACTCAACCACTCAGGGAAAGTGGTAGTTGTAAAAGTACGAGTAACTGTCTTGTTGTGTCATACTCGACCACTTATGGGTAGTGGATCTTGGAGTTGTAGGCAAGCAGTTGACACTCTCTCCATTGTTTTCAAGGGATAACAGAGTTGTTTGTCTCCCTCTTTTCCTGGAGTTTTGGAGTAGCTGACTTCCGAGCATCCTGTTTACTCAACCACTTATAGTAATGGTAGTTGTTGGAGTACATACAGTTGTCACAGTCTTACATACTCGATTTCACAGATGTAATGTGATGGTGGCTTGACTGGCATCAGGGGTGACACATGTCATTGCATCATGTGCATTTATTTCATATTATATTTTCTTATGATTGTTACATTTATATGAGCTATGATTGTTACATCTGATTGACATACATGTATACTTTATTATTACACTTTCATTTAGATTTGTGTATTCATATATGTTATTTTGTTCGAAGACTGTATACTGTTGCTTCTACCTATTTGTTTTATCTTGTAATATGTCATGCATTAATCTATCTGATTACCACAGAGTCCGCCCGGACTCACTACCCTTGCCTTCATTTTTGTTTCAAGTAGTTGATAGTTGCGATTCGTGACTCTAGGAGAGGATCCATCTGCCAATCTCAAGCCTTCATTTTTAGTTGTTTCAGTAATCTTATTCTATGTACGTCTCTTTAGATTTATTTTCATTATGTACTATATTTTATTTTCTATGGACTTTGGACTATGAGTAGTTTTATTTGGATTTAGATTTTACTGTGTTAATGGTTATATATTTTTTTATCATTATTAAATGTGTGATTGTGGAGTTTTCCTTATTATTGTGATATCATTCGTGCGAGGTTGTGCTATATATTGTTGAGATGTATGTATTTAAGTTTCAGATTGTCTGTCGTATAAGGGAAATATTGTTCATTTTTCGAATAAGCATGGACCTGGGGCATACACAATATATCTAAATGAGTGTTTTGTGTACAAAATAAAGATAGGCAAAACAATGACAAGTGATGATGGTGTTAACGAATGAGGACTAACTTGATCCTCACCCCGCTTAAGCAATCTTCGATGACAACAACTTGCAGCGAAGGAGGTTTCACTATCAAGAAATGAGTTCCCCCTTGCTCGTAGGTCGATGAGATATATATTTCGTTCTTATTTGATCAATAAAGCAGTACTTCAATATTCATCATTTCAAAACCAATCCAATGACAGATATTTTAGTTCAACATTTATGGCTAATTTGAAGGCCAAAAATGATAGACAACGTGAAATTTTTAATATGAAATCCAACGTGAATGATATGACACCCTAACTGTAGCGATCCTCAATGGATTCACCATGTCCCCAGGTTATAGTTTTGTTTGGGGCGGTGACCAGAGACCGTCGTTGGTGTCCAAGCGGTAATCAGACGTGTATATGAAAAGTGTCACGTTATTCACGTTGAGTTTTACGTTATAATTTCACGTTCTCTATCAACATGACATCTAATTAAAGTGCAGATCTATAATTAATTAACTCTTTTATTTATTATTCAGAAATTTGTGGTGGTAGTTCAGTCATGGATAGGGTTGTAAATGAGTTAAGTCAAATTGTATTATTTAAACGTGTTTAATAAATAACCGAGTCAAATCAAATCGAGTCTAAAATGAAATAAATCATTGAAATAATTATTTAACCTTAGTTGTTTTTTTCTATGAACTTAAGCTACTTTCAAGTTTAGATTGAGTTTAATTTGTTTAGATATTATCGGCAGCTCAATTAAAAGGTCATTTAATTTTTTAAAAATTTTAAACTTTTAAACTTGATTGGTGAGGTTGATATTATAAACTTATTTGTTTATTTTAAAAACTTTTATCTGTATTTGTAAGCTTAGTAAAAGTTTTGCTAATAATGTACGTGAATACTATTTATAAATATCGTTCAAGAATAGTTCATAATATTTGTTCATTATATATATATATATATATATATATATATATATAATTGATGTTGTATATGTTAGTGTAACGCCTGCAAAACTAATTGCTGACTAGGACTTTATTTACTCTCGTAAATAAACAATCTTTATTTTAATTCAATTCAATTTAGTTTGGCTATCATGCCCAGGACTCATGCTTGCTAAAAAATCAGACATCTCTCTTACACAGTGGACAATATGAATCTCATAATATATCACTCTCAATTGATATACAAGTTCAGTCACACATTATTAGCAACAATAGAAAAACTCAATGAACATCACATCTATGCAGTTATTAACATCCACAAAATAAATAACAAGCATAATAGACTCTGTAAAATAAATATGTCAAACCGAAAATCCATGGTGTAATTAACGATAAGACTACTGTATAAAAAAAACGAAGCAAACCAAAATACTCGATGTTATGAGACTGACAGATAGATCATTTCTTGGTGACACGAGACGTAGTTATCAAGTACCTGAAACGAAAATAGAAGCAAGGGGTGATGAGTCCAGGCTCAAACTCTGCGAACATAAGAATAGATAAATACATGATATAAATAAGATAAATCAACAGGAAGAAACAAGATATAGTCTCTGGAATATAAAACATGAATTAAATGCATAAATATACATGCGGGGCATGATCAAAAATCCTCGTACCAAATCAATAAGTTACTCGTATTACTGAGCAGCTCCAGATCAAATAATAAATACAAATCAAATCCATATATGCATGTCAATTAAATGTAATAATCATAGCTCTAACAAATGCAAGATACATCGTATGTAAATGATACAATGACATATGTCACCCCTGCATACCAATCTAACAACCATCACATCACATCTGCATGGCTGATTAGGCAAGAGCTATGATAACTATATACACCCTCATAACCATCTCCTCTTAGTGGTTGAGTGGATTAGGTGCCGGGAGAATCACCTCAATCACTGGGAGAATCACCTCAATCTCACGGGACAATCATCTCAATCCAAACATCAAGCAAAAGAGGAAGCACAACCGCTCTATAATAAAGACCCCAAGAGGAGTATACATCTACTCCAGGAATAAAAGGGGAGTGTGACCTCTACCCCATGATACTGCAATATGGTACATGATACCAATATACACCAACCCAATCAAGTCAACCATTTATATAATCAATAAGTGACACAAATATCCAATCAACATCAAATTAAATAAACATTCACTAAACTACTGAGTAAGATTTATCTAATGTCAATTAAACCCTAGATAGTTTACATGATGGTTCTAACGTATATACGTACAAGCGGTACTCTTGAAATCAGAAATCAAAAGTTGAGACTGTATAACTGAAAATTTAGATTTTTAACTCAAAGATCAAGCACGGAAAAAGTATCAAGCAGAAAACATACAGAATATATTTAAGATAAATAATCCTATCAAATAATAAAATAACTATGCATTTAAAGGTAAACGGAGCTATAAAATCAAGTAAGAAATATCTGCTTCAAAATATAATACGTATCCGAAAGAACCTCTCATTCAAATAATCTACAATCAATGAGTGTCTTGTATCAAAGGACATAGTATTTAGCTATAAAAATATATATAATACTAAGTTAAACAAACCACCTTAATCATTTAGGATTGATCCTAAATTATCGTAACCATTTAATTAATCTAAATTAAATGGTTACCACTTAGTTACTCTGATTAGGATCCATTATTTCCTAATTATATTAGGACTAACTCTACTATTAAAATAGCATGTCACAAGGTAAGAGATCGCTAGTGACCCTAAATAAAAATCTAGCAATGAGCTCTACCAGCTCATAACAACTCAAAGATTACTAGGGTTTTGCTCTCAATCTCTCCCATAGCAAACTCACCGCAACTCTATAGTAGAAACATAAACAGAGCTAAATCTTACATATGAAACAGAACCCCTTCTATAATTGAAACTTGATCCAAGAACAAGAAATAAATTGGTACAGGGAATTCTAATACAACAAAACTCCAAAACAAAACACATCCTCAAGATTCACGACACAGGCATAGATCAAAAGATCTAACACCAAAACCTCACTGATCTAGATCCCAATCAAGAACACAATTGACCAACTACAATACATAACAATGATCTAATTCATTCATCATGTATCATCCTAAGAACAAGATCCCAAAACTGAACTCTAACTCACTCAATATCATACGACAATATCAAGAACCAACTGAAATTCGAAAACAGGGTTCCCCAAACCAAAACCACAACAGGGTACAAACCCTAAAACATAACCCCAACCCATACCGATCCAAACTCGATCCATAGACTCAACTCAAAATCCGAACACTATAACACATGATAAAGAAACCAGGAGCTAAGATCCAACTTGAATTAATCCAGAATCATTCCAAGACCTAAATCCTTACCTCAGTGATGAATGACGCAACCAGCCTACCCTGATCCGATGCTCTTCCACAATATCCCCAAAGGAGCTATTCCCATCGTAATCTGATGCGAAGTGGGGAGATCAGAGCCTGGTTGAAGAGGGAGAGCGACCCTCCGATGCCAGTGTGAGCGAAGGGAAAATCACGAGATCGGTAGGGGAAGAGATTGTGATCCATAGAAGAGAAGAGGAAGGTCGCATGAAGGAGTTTCAGGTTGACTTGCTCGCGCGAGGAGAAGAACTGCAAGGTTGCGGCGTTGGGCGAACAAGGAATCGGCGGAGGAGAGGAATCGCGCGATCCCCTCGCGATCCCCTTGTGGTTCGGCTTGGAGAACAAAAAAACAGGAAATGGAACATGTAAGTTGTAGCATTTTTGCAGATTAGCCCCTCAATTCTGACTTATCCAAATCAAGCCCTTTATTTTAGGAATATTTTCGATTTAAGCACTCTGAATTCCTATATTTTAATATTAGCATTTATTTTATCTTAATACCATGCTAGATGCATAGATAAAATCCTTGAATATACTATAGTGAGATGTGATAGTACATATGATGATCATCATAAAATACATTAATATTCATTATATATTTTAAATGTAACGACCCGGCCCCTCGGCCCCTTGGGCGGCCAAATCTCTCATTTGGCGGCCCCTTAGGCGACCCTCGGCCCCTTGGGCGACCAAATCTCTCATTTGGCGGCCCCTTTGGCGACCCTTGGCCGTGCCGTTACCAATACTAGGTTTTCCCATCCCTGGGTGTGGATTTTTGCCTTCCCAGGATTCGAACCCTAGACCCAGGCTTAAATCTAGTTCTTTATGAATCCTGAACACCAAGTGAGCTAAAATAAATTGTCACGCCCCGAGACCTAGGAGTCGCTGGTCCAATATAGAATCGGACAGCACCTCCCCTGTCCGGCGGACAATTTACACATACAAACAACACACGCAGATAATAATTTGGCCTCAGGCCTCAAAATCAAGACAAAATATAACCAATACACAAAATAAAACATACCTGACTGCGGACCGGTCCGACTTACAACAAAAATAACAAACACATAGTCCATCAGAGGACTCAAAAATACAATACCAAGATAAATAAAACGCGATACAAGTTCCATGACCTAAAGCCAATACAAACCACATAATAAAACGCAACGAAAAGAGAACTACGCGGAAGCACCCATCACTGGAGTCGTAGGGACCTGGGACTGGCAACTGGGGCTCCTCCGACGACCAATCATCCTGGAAACAAAAATATAGGCAACGGTGGTGAGTCCAAATAAACTCAGCGGATACCAGAAACATATATGCACAGCAAACTATAAATAACAATAAGAATCACGCTGATACAGTCTCGAGTATAGGGAATAAACATAACTGAAACCTAAGAGTGAATACATACCAGAGTCCGTCTATTCTGCAGATAGGTGTAATCAATCCCCCATATAACCTCAAGAATAATACACAATCCAAATGTGTATGTCACCTGTGAGTATATATATCAAACATATACAGCACTCAAATGCAATAAACACCAACAAAGGTGCAATGCATCCCATACATATAATACAACGATCTGTTCTGTACGCACCTCAGCCACCACCGGATCGGCAGTCAGGTGAACAGGAAACAGATAAGTCAACCATTCATGGTTGCGTAAAGAAGCCAAACCCTTGTGGCCTACAACATATGAAGCCCAACACTCGTGGCTATGCAAATATGATGCCCAGCACCTGTGGCAATGCAATATGTAGCCCAGCACCTGTGGCTATGCAAATATGACGCCTAGCACCTGTGGCGGATGCAACCTGAAGCCCAACACCTGTGGCTATGCAAATATGATGTCCAGCACCTGTGGCAATGCAATATGTAGCCCAGCACCTGTGGCTATGCAAATATGACGCCTAGCACCTGTGGCGGATGCAACATGAAGCCCAACACCTGTGGCTATGCAAATATGATGCCCAGCACCTGTGGCAATGCAATATGTAGCCCAGCACCTGTGGCTATGCAAATATGATGCCCAGCACCTGTGGCAATGCAAGTATGATGCAGACATGACTGGTGACGGGCTCAGACCTCAGGGGAGCCGATGGTCTCCATCATGGTAATAGCATCGTGCTAATAGCTCAATCAATACAGGAAACCTGACTGCGCGATGGGCTCAGACCCTAGGGGAGCCGATGATCGCCAGTATACAATCATACAAAGCCTACAGCTCAGTATACAACTTAGAGGGTAAAGTATGCTAACAATTCCCTCCTCACTAACCAGGTTGTCAACCACACATCAGTGGGAAAGGTATAGGTCTAACGCATGTATCCAGATCTAACCATTCTACCCTAGGTATCCATGCCAGGTATATCTAGGAATCAATCCAACCACACATCGGTGGGAAAGATATAGGTCTAACGTATGTATCCAGATCTAACCATTCTACCCTAAGTATCCATGCCAGGTATATCTAGGAATCAATCCAACTACAGATACAAAGTGACCTATTGTCGTATCTAAGCACATATGTACGCATGGCAATTATCGAGACTGTATAAAACTAAACAGGAGTCATCTAAAGGAGTAAGCAACATATATCTGATCATAATACACATAGGCAGGTACAACGTATAAACTTACTCTTATCTATAGCAAACTATGCATAATAGTTAGACAATATCTAAAAAGATAAGTCAGGGGTACCCGCCTCTAAGAGTAGGAGTCCGTATCAAAGCACAAAGAACCACCCGCCAATAATCCAATCAATGCCCTGTATCAAAGGCATAATTTTAGCTATCATATCAAGTAGCTAAACAAAATCCCTAAACCATATTAAGGTTAACCTAATCACCTTTTTCATTTAATTATATCTAATTAGGTGATAGGTTCTTAACTATTCCATGTAATCAAGATTAGATTTAAACCTAACCCATCCCAGGACAAATTAATCATCTCATGCTATGATTCGATTAGGAAACTTCCAAAAAGACACAGGCAAGAACAACTAGTGATCCCAAAATAGAATCCGGATCACAACTCAGGACCAATCGGGTGAAGATCCGAAAATCCATCAAACACCTACTACATGGAAACCCATCAACCCAATTCTCAGTTCAAATTAGAGCTAGATCAGATAACAAAATCCAAGAATAAACATTCCATTATAGCTACTGATGATAAGGGTTTACCAGGTTCAATCCCATGTGAATTCCAACTTCCTAATCAAACAGAAAATAAACCTATCATGATTTAAAACCTACTTAAACAATCCAAACACATGAACATAATAAATCCATAACTCTGTAGGAATCAAAAGAACAGCTCACGACAACTAACCAAAAGCTCAATAGATCAAAATCACATCTATCATAATCCAAAATAGAATTCCTAAGATCCCTAATAAGATCTGATCACCCATTAATCCTTCTATTCAACACCAATTCTACCACTGAAATCTCAAAGGAATGAACCTAGGTTATCTAATCTTACCTGAGATTTGAGCCAGTGAAGTCACCCCTGTTCAGATCCGGGAAGAACAAAACTGTAAGAAGACCAGCAACCCAAGTTCTTCCTCAGTCTTAAAACCTACCTTCGTTGCGCACACCAATCGATCCAGAGGAAAACAAATCAGTATCAGAACCAATCCAACCGAATACAAACCAAACACTAACCTAATCACGGCCGAAGAAGAAGAACTCTGGGCGCTCGCTCAGCTCTATTAAGATTCCGGTAAGATTGCCCAACGAGCCCTAGATCCAGATCCCTCACCCCCACTCTTGGTTCTGCCTACCCCAAGCTCTGAACAAATCATGCTTCGCAAGGGAAACAGATGTTGGCCTTAATCAAGCCCCGATCTCCACCTGTGCCAACGAAAGATGGCCGACGATGAACTCCCGACCCAGCTTGGTGTCACCGCGTGCCAAGACCGGCTACCAATCGCGCTCCCAATCAAACCCAATCATGGCCGGAGAAGGAGTGCTGAACTGCCGGCTCCGACGCTGAGAAGCTTCGGGGAAATCGCGCGCGAGAGAGATGGCGTCGGCGTGATCGAGAGAGAGAGAGATCGGATCGGTAGTGGATAAGGAAAGGGATCGGGCGTTGGTTTGCTAGGGCACGCGAAGGGAGTAAAGAACGGTTCGGGCGCTTATGGCTGCGGGCGAAAACAGAAAAGGGGGAAATGGATTATATGTATAGGGACTTTTTACAGAAAAGTCCCTCAAACTCCTAAAATCCAAATCATGCCCTTTAGTTCTAGGATTTTAAACCCTTACATATGGGATCCAAGCATTTAGACCCTTCCAAGTTTAGGTTTCATCACACTTAAGCTCTCAAAACTTAAGTTTCAAGGCGATTTAACCTTCAAATTTCAATTTGGGTCGTGAAAACCCTAAATCTTCTTCCGAAAAATTTTCTGGATCGCGTTAACAGTGTCGGATTTAACATCCTCCCCCACTAATAAAAATTTGGTCCCCAAATTTCATCTTTCCTCACACTGCAATTGCCAATATCTCGTATGCAGTAAACAACCTACTACTCTGTTTAATCAGCTCAACAACTGAATGAACCTGTAGGTAACCTAGGGGAATAAGTGGGGATGTTGTGCTTGAATCTTCCATCCAAGCTCCCAAATTCCATACTAAAGATCATTTATCCACCCAATGATAACAAGTCCTACAGGTCGATATCCACTAATAGAATCCTCAAAATACAACATAACATAGAGATTCATCAATCTCTATCCCCCTCTCAACACTTTAACGGGTCGTACATCCCGACGTACCATCGAGATTATCCAACCACGAACACTCAATCTATGAGTCAAAATCTCTCATAAAATCGCGTAGCAACGAGCGAGTTGACCAACGATCGCCTCGTAACCTAATGCAACCCAATTCCTCCACTCAATGTTCAGAAACATCTGAGTTTCAATCTCCATAACCTAGAGACACGCTATATCTCGAGAGTATCTCAACATAATCACGAAGTGATTCTTTATTCCCTAGAAGTCATCCTCGGTCTCTTCCACCCAATGGTGGTCTAGCCTCGTAAGTGATTCGCCTTAGCACAAATCATAAGTTCGAAATTACCTCCTTGGTTATCTCACCAAGTACCAACGGTAACCTATAAGTGTCAAGTAGTCAGCTTTACACTTTTCTGTATCGGCTCAAGTCACCTATCAATATATACCCACAACACCTATCCCGTGTTAATGCTGGACGGAAACTAAACATTCGTTTCCTAAGGTAGCAGCCCATAGAATCCAGTAGACTCCATTGTCTCTGTTTGACAACTAGTATCTCGCCAACTGCTAGGTACACTACCCCATGATCTAATCGTAAATACCCACTAGATCCCATCCCAATGTATCCGTGCCAAGCAGTAAAGAGGACTATCAACATTTATCCCTACTTAAGTAGAAAAATGCATGAACGAACATCATACCGCGAAAGGCTAATCCACCGGTCTGCGGTGCCTCCTCTCGGGTAGCCGCATATACTCGTCCCGTCTCGATACCTGATGGTGGCATCCTCGGAACTGGCTGGGATGGAAACACAGGGGCTGCAACAAACTGCTGCGGCTGGTGTACCGAATAAGTTGCGGTTGGCTGCAGAGGCTGATGCGTCAGATGTGTCTGACCATAACCGTCGGTCACAGAAGACTGGGGTGCTACCAAAGTGGGAGTCTGATGAAAGCCATGCATACAACAGATATGTACCGGTGGGGGAGCTATCTGCTCTTGTCGTGGACCAGTCTGAGTTCGCTGACCTCCTCTCTGTGATCTCGATGGTCTAGGGCGACACCTCTGAGTGTTGCCCTCTGCAGATGGATGTGTCGCCCTCTGATCACACTCCCAGCTCTGATGCCCCGGGAGTTTACAGGAGTAGCATACGTTCTCTCCAATGGGACATTCTGATGTACCATGATCCCTGGCCCCACACTGAAAACAATGAAACATAGTACCATCGCTCCTCTGGTTCTGCTGCGATAATCTGGAAGGTCCTGCTGATGAGCGCCCATTCTTGGGAGGTCTAGGAGCTGCCCCAGAACTTCCCTGCACATCATGGTCCCTATGGGTCCTCTTTTGTCCTGCATATAACTGCTCCTGATCTGATAGTGTATCCTGATCCGACTGTCTATCACCATACACTTGTTTATGTTCCATCTCGATCAGGAGTGCTCTGTCTAATGCCTCGCGGTAGGAGGTCGTGCCAAACCCGGCTAGCTGAAGCCGAATATAACCGGCTAATCCCTGGATGAACTGAAGCATCCTCTCTCTATCGTGTGCCACCAACTGGGGGCAATACTCAGCTAGACGGCTGAACTCCGCATTATATTCCATGACCGTGCGCTTTCCTTGCTTGAGACTCAGAAATTCCTGACGTCGAGCCATCTGATACGCAACGGGGAAGTACTGACTCTCGAATGCCTCACGGAAAGCTGCCAGGNCTATTATTTATGTGTCTAAAGCAGTTTAGATATATTGCTAACGTTACGAGAACCTATTGGGTCACACACAAAGTGTCACGCCCCGAGACCCAAGAGACGTTGGTCCAATATAAAATCGAACAGCACCTCCCCTGTCCGGCGGACAATTTACACATACAAACAACACACGCAATAATAATTTGGCCTCAGGCCTCAAAATCAAGATATAACATAACCATAACACAAAATAAAACATACTTGACTGCGGACCGGTTTGACTTACAACGAAAACAACAAACACATAGTCCATCAGAGGACTCAAAAATACAATACCAAGACAACTGAAACGCGATACAAGTTCCACGACATAAAACAAATACAAACCAAATAATACGATGTAAAGAAAACATAACTACGCGGAAGCACCCATCATTGGAGTCGTAGGGACCTGGGACTGGCAACTGGGTCTCCCCTGGAGACCAATCAACCTGGAAACAAAAATATAGGCAACGGTGGTGAGTCCAAATAAACTCAACGGATACCAAAATAGATATGCATAGTAAGCTATAATAACAATAAGAATCACGCTGATACAGTCTCGAGTATAGAGGATAAAGTATAACTGAAGACTAAGGGTGAAATACATACCAAAGTCTGTCTATCCTGCAGGTAGGTGTAATCAATCCTCTATATAACCTCAAGAATGATACACAATCCAAATGTGTATATCACCTGTAAGTGCATGTCAAACATATATGGCACTCAAACTCAACAAGTACCAACAAAGGTGCAATGCATCCTATACCCTCGATGCAATGATCTGTTTTGTACGCACCTCAACCACCACCAGACCGGTGGTCGGGTGAACAGAAAACAGACAAGTCAACCACTCATGGTTGCCTAGAGAAGCCAACCACTTGTGGCATACAACATATGAAGCACAACACTCGTGGCTATGCAAATATGATGCCCAGCACCTGTGGCAATGCAAGTATAATGTCCAGCACTTGTGGAAATGCAATATGTAGCCCAGCACCTGTGGCTATGCAAATATGACGCCTAGCACCTGTGGCTATGCAAATATGACGCCTAGCACCTGTGACGGATGCAATATGTAGTCCAGTACCTGTGGCTATGCAAATATGATGCCCAACACCTGTGACAATGCAAGTATGTAGCCCAGCACCTATGGCTATGCAAATATGATGCCCAGCACCTGTGGCAATGCAAGTATGTAGCTCAGCACCTGTGACTATGCAAATATAACGCCTAGCACCTGTAGCGGATGCAATATGTAGCCTAGCACCTGTGACTATGCAAATATGATGCTCAGTACCTGTGGCAATGCAAGTATGTAGCCCAGCACCTGTGGCTATGCAACCTCAAACATGACTGGGGACGGGCTCAGACCTCAGGGGAGCTGATGGTCGCCATCATGATAATAGCACAACGCTAATAGCTCTATCAATAGAAGAAACCTGACTGCACGACAGACTCAGACCCTAGGGGAGCTAATGATCGCCAGTATGCAATCGTACAGAGTATACAGCTCAGTATGCAACTTGAGGGTAGTGTATGCCAACAACTCCCTCCTCACTAACCAGGTTGTCAACCACACATCGGTGGGAAAAGTATAAGTCTCACACATGTATCCAGACCTAACAAATTCTACTTTAGGTATCCATGCAAGGTATATCTAGAAATCAATCCAACTGCAGGTACAAAGTGACCTACCACCATATCTAAGTACATATGGACGCATGGCAAATATCGAGACTGTATGGAACTAAACAGGAGTCATCTAAGCAACAGATATCTGATCATAATACACAAAGGCAGACATAGCGTATAAACTTACTGTTATCCATAACAAACTATGCATAATAGTAAGACAGTGTCTAAAAAGATAAGTCAGGGGTACCCGCCTCCAAATAGTAGATGTCTATATCAAATGAAAATCTCCCGTCCAGTGATCAGCAACAAATCAATGTCCTGTATCAAAGCCATAGTTTTAGCTATCATAACAAATGATAACTAGTTAAACCCAACCCCAATCATAATTAAAACCCATCCTTATGTAACGGTCACTAATTAGCATTAATTAGTGATTATTTTCTGATTAGGTTGAATTATAGTTCCAGTTTAGATTTAACCTAAGTTTAAACCCAAGTGGTTACCACAACCGTTCTCTAGACCTAGTCCAACTCACCATACGGCTTGAGCATAGGATCAAAGAAATCAAACTAAACCATCACTCCTAATCCCATTGTTGCTCATGGCACAATGCATCACACCAACCACAAATGCACAACTCAATCTCATCCAACCAAACTTACGACACAAGTTTTCAAACCCAAGAACAACACACTCAAAACTCAATTAAGGATCCTCTCGGCAAGCTCCATTAGGTTCAACCCTCATTCACGATCAAAATACCCTAAAGTCCAACATTAACTCCAATGCTAAAAGGTAGCTCACGGCTTAGTATCAAACACCTAATACAATCAACCTATACAAACCTTTTGAGACAATCCTACTACCCCTTGGTGGCTCACAGCAATGTCCTTATGCTAACAACAACCCCACAACAGCAAATACCAACTCCAAAATAAAATTGTGATCGAGTGTAGATCAATATAGTTAGGGAAAAGTAGACCCTCTATCCAAATATATCACACAAAAACCACACTTGTTGATCTACCAACATCACAAGCTCTGAATCGATCCATAACCTTTAATCAACCCATCAACACCACGCAACAGAATCCTTACAAGCTTACACACACAAATTAGAACCAAAAGAGTAAATCCGGTCTACACCAAGAATAATACTGACTGAACTAACACTTACCTCAAACGATCGCCGGTGAAGCAATCGATCGCAGCAAACGAGCAGAGCTCGGACACCCAAAATCCCATTCCTTGTGCTGAGGAAGATGAAGGAAATCGTGTGGGGCAAAAGAGGGTGAAGCTTCGGAGGAGGTTGCTTACAACCGGCGATCGTGAAATCGAAGGCGATTTCCGCTATGATTTGGGCGATGGAATGCTTCTATTGCGATCCGACAAGGAGGGGGAAGCTCGGGAGCAATCGCGAGTCATCACAGTGGAGGAGATGAGAGTCTAGATCTAGTTCGCGTGGAGAGGGAGACGCCGGCGAAGAGCTCGCGTGCGATCGCCAGAGCTGCGTCGGTCGGCTTCGTGCGAAGGAAAGGGGAGGTCGATAGGGAGCAGTGCGTCGGGTTCGGGGCTGCGTATGAGGGCAACTAAGAGAAGAACCGACTCATCCATATAAGTGGAAATTTTGCAATCAAGCCCCTCATTTTTTACTATTCCTACATCAGCCCTTAACAATTAATACATATTTGCAAATCAGACTTTAAAACTTAAGTTGCAAAGCGATTTTAGCCTTTAATTTCAATTTGGGTCTCGCAAACCCTAAATCTTCTTCCGAAAAATTTTCTGGATCGCGTCAAAAGTGTCGGATTTAACACAAAGAGTACGATATTTTAGAGATTACTTATTTTTAGTTTGACTAAAATATGATCTGAAATTGAATTAATTTAGACTCAAATGAATCCAATTGGATTATGAGATTGAGTCTAATCAGAGTTAGATTTATTTAAATTAGACTCAACTACTTAAAAGAGACTAGTGTTTATTAAAAAGGTTTAATGAACATTATTAAAGAGGAGGATCAAGAGACCAAAACCTTGTATTCATTGGATGAATACAAAAGATTAAAAAAATACCAAGAGACCTTGATATTCATTGAGATTAATGGGCATTAATTGATTGAGAAGACCAAAAGCCAAAGACCTTTTGTATTCTAAAGCTTGACTATAAAAGGGTCATTTTGGTGGAATGAAAAAGTGGCTGAACTTGATCTTCTTCTTCCTCCTCTCCTTCTTCTTGGCCGAAAGACACAAGGTGTGTTTTTGGTCCTCTTGTCTTGTGAACCATCACAAGTTGCTAGCACAACTAAGGTGATTCATCTTTGAGACTGAGATCGTGATTGTGTGGATACTATTAGAGGCACGACCATCCTGATTGTGTAGAGATCCGACTAACCAAGGACTAGCGGGATAAGCTAAGAGCACACATCAAATGTTTTGTATGAATTTTTCGTATGGATCGCTCGAAGAAATCTTATTTTCCGCTATGATTTTTGTTATTTTTCGCATAGAGATCCCTATAGTGGGGGTTTGTCCTGTGAGCTTGTGCTTGCTGATTTGGGCCCTACTGTGAGTTCCAATTAGAGAGGAAGATGTTGGGTAGCTTCACTGGGAGGTTTTCCAACCTTGGTCATCATCTTGGGGGGGGGGGGGGGGGGGGGGGGGGGGGGGGTTGGAGGTTCCTATTGGATTGGATTTTTGTTCTTATTGGTCATATACTATTTGGTTTGTGGTAATTAGGTTCGATCTTGGAGCTAAACCAAAATGCAATCTTAGCTTTGTGAAGTTACTAGGAATTAATTATTTAATTAGAATTAATTAAATACTTTTAGTATTAGGATTAATCTGAATACGATTTAGGAATTTGATTAACTACTTACTATTTGTGTAAACAACTAAATAGATTTGTCCTATGATAGAGGACATTGATTTCAACTTGGACTTCTGGATAGAGAGTTTTCGTCGTTTACGGACTACACTTTGGAGATGGGTACCTTTAACTTTATCTCTATAAATACTATTAATTTTCTATGCATGGGTTATTATAGATAGTAGTAGGATTAACCTTATATCTATTTTTGATTATCCAGCTTGATATTTGTTGCTTGACCTTTGAGATACTCAAATTTTATGTCAATACAATCTTAATACTTGATACTCTTATTCTGTAGAGTACACACGTGTGCACATGTGCATAGGAGTATTTATATGTCATATGATACCTACATTCATTGATATCTTGCATTATTGCAGGTATACCTATTAGCTTATTTGTAAGTCATGATTCATATTTTCAGACATGTGCATGTCATATTGAGGTTTGATTGGTGGGTGTTGCATGTGTTTATGTCATGCACAATCTTTGTATTATTGTATAACTGACGACACTTGACTCTCTTGTGGTTGAGACGGGTTGTCAGTCATATCAGGATCTACACACACTGCCACTCATGGGTTAGTAGTACTATTAGTAGGGTGTGTATAGTTGCCCTGTCAAGGCTCCGCTCTGCCGCTCATGGGTAGTAGTATCCGCAACATGGTAGCAGACAGAGATCCCTCCTCTTTCTCGTGATACGAGAAGATGAGAGCGGTGATCTCCCATATGATTTGGGGTAGGATGAGTGTGTCCTCCGTCAGCATTCTCTCCACTTGGTCACTTTGGAGCAATGACTGGCAGAGTACGTATAGTTATCATTGCCCTACCCACTCGACCTCACCCATGATCGGTGACAATGGCTGACTAACATCAGGGGTGACTAGTCATTGCAACATGTGCACGATTGAATGGATTGTATTTATTTATGTTTGTTGCACTGGTTTGAGGTATGATTGCTGCATTTGGATGACATGCACATACAGGAAGTATTTTGTTTGCATATAGTCTGGTGACCTTTTAGATTTGGGGGGTTAACTTTCATACTCCACAGGTGGGTTTGACATTAGAATGTACTTGCATGTAGTTTTCCGATCATGTATTCTGTTTTTCCTATGAGACTGTATCTGCTTAATTCTGTACTATTTTTGTATAACATTTTTTACAATCATGCATATCTATCTGTTTATCCGTGGAGTCCCTTTGGACTCACAATTATTTATTTGTTTTTCCTTTTTCAGGTTGACGTCGCTAGGAGAGCCCAACAGTTAGTTTCTTTCTCATCATTTTGGTCTCGTGTTGATACACAATTTCTTTTCATTTCAGTTGGATATACTTTCATTTGTTGTCAGTATGCCCGAAGGGTATTTTGGAGTTTGATTTTGCAATGATCGCGATGATACACTTTTTGTTAGTGGTGTTGAATATATATTTTCCTTTATTTATTCTTTATTTACTATATTATTGAGTGAGATATGTGTGGAGGCCATAATGGTCATATTATGTATATATGAAAATTTATATTGTCCATCGTATAGGGGAGATACCTCCAATTTTTGTCGGACACGCGACTCTTCGGGAAGTGACAAACATAATTTCCTGTATCGAGCGTCATGGATCAAAATTTACCATTGCACCATCAATGAGCACACGCAATAACTTTGACATTGGCAATGTTTGATGAAACAATAAATATAGAGAAGCAGAAACAGAGAAGAGAAATTGTGCGAGCGAGGATTAGGAGAGGAGAGGAGCAATATTATTGGAAAGGGAAGGAAAAAAAATCTTACTAAGGTCTCTATTATTTGTTCATGTCAATTTTTCCTTTCAAATAAACGAATTTTAAGATAAAATTATTTTATCAAGATTTTCACGATTTATTCACCATTTGAATTCCAAAATACATAACCTTTTAAAATTAGGGAATATTTGGTTTGGGATAATAGGGAATAGGGAATGAAAATCGATGATAATCATTCTCATTAACACTGTTTGGTATGTGTCAATAGGAATGAAAATAAGATAATCATTCCTTCATTTTTATTCTTTTCTCTCCTCATTAATCAAACTCCTCAATCATTCCTTCATTTTCATATATCCAAAACACTTTATTTTTATTTTTTTTCATTTTATTATCTCCTTTTGCATTCTCTCATTTTGCTTTCTCTCTCTACATCTTTTATTACATTCTCTTTCTACATTTTAAAATTTCTCTCTCACATATTTTCTCCTTTCTCTCACTCCCTCTCTTATTGTATTTTTTCTTTCTATATATTTTATATTACTTTTTATCTCTACTTATTTATCTTATTTTCTCTCTCTATATTTTCTATATTACTTTCTCTCTCTATTTCTCTTATCATAATTTATTTATCTTTATTTTTTCACTTTCACCCTATATTTTCTATATCACTTTCTCTCTCTACCTCTCTTATCATAATTTATCTATTTTTATTTTTTTACTTTCTCTCTATATTTTCTATATTACTTTCTCTACCTATATTTTCTATATCACTTTCTCTCTATCTCTCTCTCATCTTTTTCTCTCTCTCTATATTTTCAATATCTCTCTCTGTCTCTTTTATCATTATTTATCCATCTTTATTTTTTTCACTTTCTCTCTATATTTTCTATATTATTTTCTCTCTCTATATTTTCTATATCACTTTCTCTCTATCTCTCTCTCATCTCATTTTCTCTATCTATATTTTTTTAATGATTCTCCCTCTATTTGTTATCACATCTTTCCTCTCTAGTTATCGTATCTTACTTTCTTTCTCTACTTTTAATCTTCATTTTCTCTCTCATCATATTTTCTTTTATTTTTTTCTTCTAATTTCTTTTTCTACCTCCCTTCTCATAATTTCTCTCTATATATTTTTTTACTTTATCTCTCAACTCATTTTTTCGCTTTCTCTATTTGGTAGTAATTCTATTATTTTATGTAACTTTGATATTTTTATAGACTCCTATTATAAAAGTTCAACTTAACCAAATATCATCAATAACAATTATTTTTACTTCAGGATTTGAACCAAACGCTACCAATGCAATCATGATTCCCATTACCATTGACCCCTCAATGAATCTCATTACCATTTCGATTAACAAATTTGAACCAAACGCTCCCTTAGTTTTTGACTTCTATTTCCAAATACTCCATACTTTAGCTTTTCATTAACTTCAAATAATCTCTAAGGGGACGCTTGGTATATATTCGGTAATGGTAATTGTAATGAGTTTTAATTGAGAAGTTTATGGGTTTAGTAATAACCTAGTGGGGGTTGAGTTATAAAATCAAGGGTATCATATCCATATTTTCATTTTCGATTCACGTATACTAAGCATCATAAATGAGAATAAAATAAATTTCATTCTCATTCCCGTCTTCTAAACCCGCTTACCAAGCGCCCCTTAAATGAAATGAATCATTTTTAAATAAGCAAAAATTCTCCCAAACACTCCCTTTTCCCCATATGTTTATTTGGTAACACAATTGTCTTAAAGTTACCTTCCATGACAATTTTGTACGAACTACAACTACAAATACAAAATCCATCAATTGATGTAAACGAGGTAGAGGAAAAGTTACAGACAGGATTTGTATTATGATTTTAAATCTATGTAAGTTAGAGAATAAATTATTTTTTATACATCTATATCAAATTCCTACCTAATTTATATGATAGCTACTTTTATATGTGAAAGATCGCGGAATATCAAATATGCAAGATGAAAGGATAACCAATCTTGTATCTAGGCCCCTCCATAAGATAAGAGTGTTCTCTGGTTATTATGTTAATGACTTTAAATTTCACGTGGTACAATGGAATTCACGCACACTAACCTTTAATTTTGGTATTTGTGTAAAAAAATCTATCAACAATAATAATCCTAAGTTTAATTATTGTGGGAGATTTAAAGAAATCATAAAATTAAATATCTTGCCTTACCTATAAAAGGTGTGTGGTATCAAATATTCTTGGCATGATCTGACTTTAGGAACAGGTACCAGATTATATTCAAATTACAATTTAGTTGAGGTTAATGCAAGTAAAAGGTTCAACAAGTTTGAACTTTTCACTTTCGCGGTACAAGCGGGTTAGATTTTCTATCATATATTCAATGAAGAGAAGAAGAGCTAGTAAATTGTTACCAGTTTGTCGAACGAAGTCTCGCTCGACCATAGAAATGCCGAACTCCATCTTGACCCAAAACCATGGTGCCTTTCAAAATGAATAAGTGGAGAAATATTCAGTAAATTCCCAAATTCAATCGACATCTAAGTGAAAGATCTAATCATGCTGATGTTGTGAAGCATTGGTAGCACGACGATAAAGTGTAATCGCTCTGATGTCGCACAGCGATAACGACAACATGTAGTGATGATGATGACGACAACGGCAGAGAGCAAGGGTGGCAATTGCGGCTGCGTGAGAAATTTGAGGGTGAGAGAAAACGGGTTGAAGAAGAAGATTAGGGTTAGGAATGCTTTAAAAGAGAAAAAGGGACAGAAGAGTTACCGGGGGAGAGAAAAGTTCGGCAAAGACCTTTTAATGGAACTTTTGCATAAAAGTCCAATAAATTTTAGAATTTATAACTACGTCGTTGTTAATTTATCTATTTTTCCCCCAAAGTTATATTAATATCCATCCTCCACATTCTAGAACGTCCATCCCTTCTAAACCCACCAACATTCCTATGTGGATAAGACATCTTTTGATCATTCCTATTCATGTTGGCAGCAATGCTACCTTTGGTAAGAGGATCTTCTGTGTTGCTACCCTTTGCTACTGCGCCGGCATCTTCTTTGATCTCTTCCTTCTCAATTTCAGATGGATCTTTCTTCACTAGTAGCTTCTTGGTAATCTTTCGTTCAATAATCTCATAAGTGTTTCCTCTCTCCATGACTTTGCCAGAATAAACTTGTAAAGCACCAAAATTTGAAATAATGAGCCGCTGAATCATACCAGCTACACCTTCTGGTATTGAGAATGCATCCACACCAACTGGATCGTCCAAACTGCAGGGGTATCAATGTTTTAGGAACCGTTGAATCAATGATTCCGATTCATGTTTGGGTTTAATTTCATCTCAATTTCTAAAGTTAGAATTAGGGTTAGGGGTGGAAATAGATCAGGCGGTCTACCAAGAGCCTATGGCCTGGCCTGACTTATTTAAAAATAGAAAAATGCTCAGGCCTACTTCAAAGTTTATTTTTCTATCAAGCCAGATCGGGGCTCAATATAAAGACTATCAAACCTGACAGGTTGGTCTGGACTTGTTAAGAATAGATATATATGTATATATTGTATAAATTATCAAAATGTCTAATGCATGGTTTGAACCATGCCTTTTAATAAGGAAAAGTATGTTAGCCACCTTACTTACTATTACACCATCACTCTCTTTTAGTTATAATGTATATATTTTATAACTTTAGCTAATTTGTTTAATTAGCATTTTGGATAAACAGACTGAATTGTTATATTTTATATATTGGAAGTAGTTTGATTTTATCATTATCGATAGGTACATCGTTGTTTAGTGACATTTCTAGATATATTTGTAAGTTTGATCTGTTTTGAGGCCTGTATAATGCAAGGTCTGTTTTGAGGCCTATATGATGTAAGACCTGATTACAAACAAAAGCTTGGTTTTCGACTTGTTTAATACTTTGACCTGTATAAAGTGTTCTAAATTACAAGCTTTATAAATAGGTCGTAGGTCATGCCAGACTATTGAACAGGCTAGGCTTAGGCCAAGAATAAAGTCTATAATAGGTCACAGACCAGACTCATGTCATTTTATTACTATACAAGCTTGGCATGTGATCCTGTCGACAAGCGAAGATCAGTTCTCGCCCGGCTGACTCGGTCTGACCAAGATGACGCGGTCTGCTATAGCTCGGGAGGTCGGACTCGGGCTCGAATAGGGCTGAGGTTCAAGTCCCTCGGCTCGGACCAAAATGGGGCTTACAAGATGGTGGTGTGGTTGCGAAATGGCAGCAATCTCTTCTTTGGAGCCCCAAGGGGGGTTTATATAGGTGAGGGGAAGCTCTCTGCCTTGTCAGAGCTGTTATGTCTCATTAAGAAATGGTCAGTTGGCAGACTAAACTAATGGCAGCCTTAGTTGCTCTGTGAGACTGTCACAGCCGCCTGACAGTCTGTCTAGGTTGTCCCCTCTGACCCCATTAATGTTGGCGGCTCTGTCAGGTCATGAGTATGTCAAAAATCCTCTTCTGACAATGGGGAGATTCGGATGATCTTTACTGTAGCTGCGACCCTTCACTCACTCTAGGGTCGGCCACCCTGGGTCTGCCACCCTGGGTTAGCCACCCTGTCACTCTGGGTCGGCCACCCTGGGTCAGCCACTTTGCCACTCTGGGTCGGCTACTCTGGGTCGGCCACCCTGGGTCACTCTGGGACGGCCACTCTGGGTCAGCCACCCTGTCACTCTGGGTCGGCCACCCTGGGTCGACCACCCTGCCAGTCGGGGTCGGCCACTCGGCCAGTCGGGGTCGGCCACCCTGTCACTCTGGGTTGGCCACCCTGGGTCAGCCACTCTGGGTGACCCTGACCGGGAGACCCCGCCTGGGAGGCCTATTACTTACCGAACACTCATGAAGAGATCTGACAAAACGCTTCTGCTTTATCCCGACTAAACTTCCCCGCCCGGTGATCCCCGACCGCTAAAGTTCTCAGCCGGGTATGTCTGCTCGGGTGCCACTGATTGGGCCCCGCCTCAAGTTGCTTCGAATCCTAATCCTCTTAGCCGGATCAGTATCTAGCGCACTAATCCGATACTAAACCCGACCCACTTTGTCTGACCCAGACCCAATCCGACCGGGCCCCTAATCAGCTCCAAAAACTTAACCGACCGGATCACAAGCCTCCCCTTCAAGTCTAGTCGAAGGAGGCGTCAAGTCTGACTGACTAGGCTTCTTGCCCAGTCGGATAAACCCTACTTTCGCACCCCTGACCCTCATTACGGCCTGAAGATCTTTATCCTTAAATGTCGAGCCCCCTGTCAAGTCAGCCATCAATGCATCTGCCACGCGTTTATCTCCCCGGATCATATATCTCCCCTTCAAGTCTAGTCAAAGGAGGCACGAGTCTGACTAACTAGACTAAATCTAGTGGTTTGACTTATTCCACCCTTACTTTCCATCCTGGAATTGGGTTGGAATGAATCTCCTTTGATAGGAGCACAACCAACCAGAAGTTACGAGTTGGATTTTACCCAGTTAATTAGTATTTCATCCCTCGGAATGACACCGCTAGAGTATTTAGTTATGTCAAGCGAGCAATTGGTTGCGGGTGCCACGCATGTGGCCTAGAGCCGAGTAAACGACTGAGCAATGGCTGAGTAGGCAAGCAACTGCGTGGAGTGACTAATTGCCTGGCGGGCGGCAGAGCCGAATGACGGAGTGCCGAGCAAATGGCATAGCAGAGTGGTTGAGTAGCTGAGTGCCGAGCAGAGCTGCTGAGTTGTTCAAGCATTGCCGAGCAGAGCGGCTGAGTACCGAGCAGAGCGGCTGGGTAGTTGAGTGCCGAGCAGAGCGGCTGAGTAGCTAAATGGCTAAGTAGCTGAGTGCCGAGCAGAGCGGCTAGGTAGCTAAGGCGTGTGAGCAATCACCTTTATAACTTGCTGAAAAGCAAGTGTCTCAATGTCGCTCGGGAGACCTTAATGGAGCGTGGGCAGCCACGTCCGGTCAGCCGCGAGGTCGATGGTTGTAGGGGAGCATGCCCAATTGTAACTTGCAAGAGCAGGAGTCTGGACACCGTCTGACTTACCCTGACCGAGCGTGGAACACCACGCCCGACCGGGCCCGACCGAACGTGGAGCGCCACGCTCGATCGGCGCCGAGTCCGGTGGGTGCGTGAGAGCATGCCCACTTATAACTTGCAAGGGCAAGAGTCTGGACACCGTCTAGCTTACCTTGACCGAGCGTGGAACGCCACGCCCGACCGGGCCCGACCGAACGTGGAACGCCACGCCCAATCGGCGCCGAGTTCGGTGGGTACGTGGGAGCATACCCACTTATAACTTGCCTTAGGAAGAGTCTGGACACCGTCTGGCTTACCCTGACCGAGCGTGGAACGCCACGCCCGACCGGGCCCGACCGAACGTGGAACGCCACGCCGATCGGCGCCGAGTCCGGTGGGTGTGTGGGACCATGCCCACTTATAACTTGCCTTAGCAAGAGTCTGGACACCGTCTGGCTTAACCTGATCGAGCGTGGAACGCCACGCCCGACCGGGCCTGACCGAACGTGGAACGCCACGCCCGATCGACGCCGAGTCCGATGGGTGTGTGGGAGCATGCCCACTTATAACTTGTCTTAGCAAGAGTCTGGACACCGTCTGGCTTACCCTGACCGAGCGTGGAACGTCACGCCCGATCAGGCCCGACCGAACGTGGAACGCCACGCCCGATCGGCGCCAAGTCCGGTGGGTGCGTGGGACCATGCCCACTTACAACCTGCAAGAGCTGCCTTTTAGATGCCTTGAGTTTCACTATCATATGCACGTGATACAATTACAATGGTCACTCAACTCAACTTTCATCACGATACAATTTTAAGTGTGTTGCACTCTAAGGTCTTCCCTGCTTCTTTCCTTGGGCATCTTGCAAATAATAGGCTCCCGACTCCAACTTCTCGATCATCAGGAAGAGTTCTCCCCATTGGGGCTTCAGCTTGCTCATCTGCCCGACTGGTTTGACTCTCTTCCATACACAGTCGCCGACTTGGAAACTCCGAGGTATGACCTCTGGATTGTATCTTCGCTGCATCCTCTGCCGGTAAGCAGTCATTCAGACCGACGCTCGATCCTGAATCTCCTCAATCAGATCCAGCTCTAGACGCCTCATTGCCTGTCACAACAGCAGATTTGCCTTCTTCCTCTTCGATCAGCGAGGAACTCCGGCAACTCACGATCGCCGAGCCCACGAAGGAGCAGGCTCCTTCACTGGCGGTGTCTCCAGTCATCGAGCAAGGGCTTGAGGGGTCCAGGTCGGTCAGACTTTGGCAGTGTCGGAAGGAAGTGCTTTGTTAGAGCTAATCATTTCCTAGTCGAGGTTGTCGACAATACTCTTTTCCACTGTGATGTGAGCATATCGCCGGAATCAGTATCCGGCTGATACTTCTCCCTTCGAGTCAGAGGAGTTCAGGTTTCGTTGCCTCAAGAAGTCATTCAAGCCCTTGATATTGTTCTCAGGGAGTCTCCTTATGTCAGGTATACTTCAGTAGGACGTTCTTTTGAAGTCGGCAAACTCTCGCACAGACCCCTCCGGGAGTCTGTCGAACCAGCACTGAGCGAGACCTACCAAGGTGGTCAGGAACGCTCGGCACTTGATACTATCCGTGTATTGATGCAGCAAGGCTTCATTCTCAGACTTCATCAGGTCTTCTTCTATATCTGCAGCTCCTTCATATTCTGGAATGGACAAGAGCCGGAAATGCTTGGGGACTGGCTCTTGCAAAACTTGACTAGAGAGGGGGCATCCAGTGCGCTCGACCGAAGCCTGGATAATTGGAGTCTTCCCTTTGTTGATTCTTGCTTGGCTAGAAGAGACTTCCACTGGGTCGGACTATCCCACACCCTCAGACGGGCCGAACAGTGCTATGTGGAAAAGAGGGCTGTCCTCCTGACGTACTCCTCCCTTAGTGCCCACACGGGCAGTGGGCTCGGCTAGTCCTGCCTGAGTGGGTCGGGCGGCTGCCTGTTGCTCTGCCGCCCACTTCCTAGCCTTAGCCTCCACCAGCAAATCAAGGTCTTCTTGTGAAAGCATCACGGTCACCCGAGTGACTAATCAAGGTCTTCTTGTGAAAGCATCACGGTCACCCGGTTGGAGTCACTCATCTTCAGCCTCCGATCAGGCGGATTTCCCACAGACGGCGCCAAATTTGATCCTGTCGACAAGCTTCTCGCCCGGCTGACTCGGTCTGACCAAGATGACCCGGTCTGCTATAGCTCAGGAGGTCGGACTCGGGCTCGAATAGGGCTGAGGTTCAAGTCCCTTGGCTCGGACCAAAATGGGGCTTACAAGATGGTGGTGTGGTTGCGAAATGGCAGCAGTCTCTTCTTTGGAGCCCCAAGGGGGGTTTATATAGGTGAGGGGAAGCTCTCTGCCTTGTCAGAGCTGTCATGTCTCATTAAGAAATGGTCAGTTGGCAGACTGAACTAATGGTAGCCTTAGTTGCTCTGTGAGACTGTCACAGCCGCCTGACAGTCTGTCTAGGTTGTCCCCTCTGACCCCATTAATGTTGGCGGCTCTGTCAGGTCATGAGTATGTCAAAAATCCTCTTCTGACAATGGGGAGATTCGGATGATCTTTACTGCAGCTGCGACCCTTCACTCACTCTAGGGTCGGCCACCCTGGGTCTGCCACCCTGGGTTGGCCACCCTGTCACTCTGGGTCAGCCACCCTGGGTCAGCCACTCTGCCACTCTGGGTCGGCCACCCTGGGTCACTCTGGGACGGCCACTCTAGGTCGGCCACCCTGTCACTCTGGGTCGGCCACCCTGGGTCAGCCACCCTGCCAGTCGGGGTCGGCCACTCGGTCAGTCGGGGTCGGCTACTCGACCAGTCGGGGTCGGCCACTCGGCCAGTCGGGGTCGGTCACTCGGCCAGTCGGGGTCGGCCACCCTGTCACTCTGGGTTGGCCACCCTGGGTCAACCACTCTGGGTGACCCTGACTGGAAGACCCCGCCTGGGAGGCCTATTATTTACCGAACACTCATGAAGAGATCTGACAAAACGCTTCTGCTTTATCCCGACTAAACTTCCCCGCCCGGTGATCCCCGACCGCTAAAGTTCTCAGCCGGGTATGTCTGCTCGGGTGCCACTGATTGGGCCCCGCCTCAAGTTGCTTCGAATCCTAATCCTCTTAGCCGAATCAGTATCTAGCGCACTAATCCGATACTGAACCCGACCCACTTTGTCTGACCCAGATCCAATCCGACCGGGCCCCTAATCAGTTCCAAAAACTTATCCGACCGGATCAGCATGTTAAGACAAAAGCCTGATTTGACTTGGTCTGTTTTCATCTTTGATTAAGGTGTCATGGTTAGAGGGTCTAATCGATGTTACTAAATTTGACTGTTATTTAATTAATTATTCTATTTAAGGACTGAATTAACACGGAAGTTGAGACATTTGTTCATTATTTTTCCGCTCTTTAACATGGTAAATTGATCGTATGTTGATCTTCTTTTTTCTCGTCTTTCGCTCCTTTAATTTTTTTTTTTACCGGATCTAGATATGCTACCAAGTGAACAGAACATAAAATTCTAACCTCAAGATATTTCTATATGCTATATTTGGGTTCCAAGCTAGAGTTAGGGAGACCCAAAAAAAAAAAAATCAAAAGGCAATACTACTGGTTTCAGTCACCACCAAGATGAGTATTAGGTTTTGCTCACATTCATTAACAAAGTCAGTCAGAGCAACCTAAATACCAGAGGACTCTGCTCGTTCCCCTTCCAATCCAGCGGATTCAATTCATATGGAACATACTCGAGATCCGATAGCCCGTTAGATCACTGATCCGTGTCGACTCCGGTGCAGCTCGTCGGATGAGTAACGAAGTCTCTATCCGTGTGAACCCGAACGGGTGAGGGAAAGCCCCACACGCATCACAACCAATAGCAACCAAGGAAAAAGTCTCTCTGGCCAATCCTCTTGTATTGAGAGTATCACCAATTCACCCGATCATAGTCGAGATGCGACTAATCAAATGCCCAGTGCAGTACGTGTGTGGAAGGCGTGAAAGTCGATCGAAAGTCAAAGTCGTCGTCAAAGTTCAGCTTCCTGGAATTTACGAGCGCCATAAATTTCCACAATGATCATAAATATAAAACGCGTGGAAAATTAAGTAGTAATTAATTTTTTAAGGACCTTGACTTCCTCCACAGACGATAAATCGGGGATTCCCACGAGTTGCTTGCACTGATCATGCTTCTGGCCTCTTCTGTGATCCCCAACTTCAGCTGGAAGCCTGCAGCTTCCCTCAATTTTTCTCCACTTCAAAATTTTCGCCATGAATCGCCTACCACTCTACTCATCATGTTCACTCTGCCTTCTCCTACTGCTTCTCCATGCTTCCAAAGCCATGAATACTTGGGCTGCTGAGGATCTGGAGGGGGAGGAGAAAGAGGAGTTTATCAAGGATTGCCAGACTAATTCCGCCTGCGGGGAATAGACGTCAGATACCCCTTCCGCCTGAACTCGACTCCCGCGTACTGCGGCGTTCAGAGCTTGGAGGCGGTCTCGTGCTCCGCTGCCGGCGATGCCATCATCACGCTTCCTCTATTAGGGCTCTGCAAGATCGTCAACTTCGATACTTATGATGTTAGAATCGAGTTATTAGGGAACGAATGGACTCAGTGTCCACTGCGAAAGCTCAGCTCCATGAATCTCACCGGCTCAATTTACGACGACAATCTACTCCTACGACACTTATATGCTGCTGAATTGCTCGAGTGAAATAGAAACAGATCGGGATTTGATTACCGGACCCATTCCGTGTCTTAGCGATGGGGGTGAAGGGCAGTGGGTTTATGCAGCAGATGCTTCGGCTTCCATGGACCAGCTCCCGTCAGGATGCGTGGGAACTGGAATCGGTGGTTGGATCGAATATGCAGACGGAACGTTTCAAGATCGGGTTCAGCGATTCATTCAAACGCTACAGATGAATTTATATCTTAATATTACGGAATGGGAGAACTGCAGCTTCTGCTATAACGAAGGAAAGGAATGTGGATTTAGCAGCAGAAGGAACCAAATTGCCTGCTTAGTGAGCGAGAAGCACCATGGTAATCTTCATTCTCATGTTAATTCCTTCATATTCTCTTGTCCAATAACATGATAAAATATTAAGGCAATTTTGCCATTTTTATTTTTGAAAACTACATGTAATCAGCTTTTTCAATAATAGATATGCTAGTTTATTATTTTTTTCTCTACTAGATAATATAAATCATCACTAATTGCTTGTTTGCTTGCTTTTTTGTTTACAGGAATAAGCATCGGACTCATAGTTGGTGAGTTTTCTTACAGTTTTAATATTGTATTCTTAAGCAAAAAAAAAAAAGAGAAAAATAATTTCTACATAATTAGTTTGTTAGAAGGAAATATAAATTTTATAATATTATTAGTTCAATCTCTTTGTTAATTCTTTCTGTGCAGGAATATGTATATCTGGCTTTGTAGTTGTGTTGGTATCTCTTATCTTACTGTACATTATAAGGAAGTCCGAGAAGGATCAAGAAATTCGTTTCAAGGTAGAACAGTTTCTGGCAACCTATGGTGATGCAAAACCAACTCGATACTCTTTTGCCGATATTAAAAAGATCACAATGAGATTCAAGAATAAGTTGGGGCAAGGTGGATATGGAAGTGTGTACAAAGGGGAGTTATCGAACGGTATTCCGGTAGCAGTTAAGATGCTCGAGAGTTCAACAGGGGAAGGCCAAGAATTCATCAATGAAGTGGCAACCATTGGAAGGATTCATCATATTAACATTACTCGCTTGTTGGGATTTTGCTCGGAGCGATCAACTCGTGCTCTCATCTACGAGTTCATGCCAAACGAGTCTTTGGAAAAGTATATTTTCTCAAGACAAGACAAAGAAAGCAACAAACCATTGAACATGGAGAAATTGTTGAACATTGCCGTAGGCATTGCTCGAGGCATCGAGTACTTACATCAAGGATGTGAACAACGTATTTTGCATTTTGATATTAAGCCACATAACATTCTATTGGATCATGATTTAAATCCAAAGATTTCAGACTTTGGACTAGCAAAGCTTTGCTCAAGGGAGATTAGTATTGTGACTATGACCGCTGCCAGAGGTACAATGGGATATATTGCTCCTGAAATGTATTGTAGGAATTTCGGGACCGTGTCATATAAATCTGATGTCTATAGTTTTGGCATGTTGCTTATGGAGATGATAGGAGGCCGAAAAAATCATGATCCTGAAATAGGAAGAGAGAGTGAGATTTATTATCCAGAATGGGTGTATGATCGACTAGTTGAGAAACAGGACTTGGAATTGGTGATGGAGATGGAACAAAAAGATGGAGAAATATTAAAGAAACTCTCTAAGGTGGCTTTATGGTGTATTCAATGGAGTCCAACTGAAAGACCTACCATGACAAGAGTTCTTCATATGCTTATAGGGAGCTCAGAAGAAGTGCCAATGCCTCCTAAACCATTTGTCTCCAACACTCATCCAGATTATGTTAACTAATAAATATGTCAAATATGCAATTTGACATGCAATTTGATCATGTCAAATATATTCTATGTTGAATTAGAGGAGAGAATTGGACAAGAAGACACTCTTTAGTTGTCTTTTCTATTCTTGTACATAAAGCATGGCATTGACTTATTTATACTACTCCGTGCTAGGTTACTATATTTCTTATAAATTCTAAAATGTTCATAACTACTACCCTCTCACTGTCTTACAACATCTAAAATCTTCTTGACTCCTTGTTTCTTACAAACTCTGGAATGTTTTGGAGTTCTCCACAAAGCTTGTAAGTTGTCTAATTTGTCATTCTTGAATAATCTTGAAGCTTCCTTTAACTTAGTGTTCATAAGAATTATTTTTTTCATAGTGAAATAATTTCCACTAAGTGTCTCTTAACTTAATGCTACATGTATCTTTATCACACTTGTCCTCAGTGAATTCCTCCTCTGGTTCTGTTATTCCCATAGTCACATGTCGAGAATTTGTAGGCTTTTACAACAGAAACTATTCATTGTCTTGTTGAACCTGTTTGTGCTTTAGTTTTTCATTGAGATTCATATGGTATGCGGCAATGCTTTGCGCTGTTTGTCTAAATACATAGATCCTAATTGTCTGTAGCACGTGTTATTGATTTTCTAGATGCGGCAAGGTTGTGCCATTCCTTTCATTGCTCACCAAGCTGTGCCCTCGTTCTCATGTTATGAGTTGTGGCATGACATTCAGGTTCCCATGTTGAAAGATGGTTGTGACTTGCAACTAGTGACATTACACGAATGAGGTAGAGAACAGTCAAGTTCCTCTCTACTTAGTAAAAGAAAAACTAGAGTGAAAGATACCAATTTGTCACTTCTTTCCCTACTGATTCATTCACCCGATAGGAAGACGTCAGATAATTTCCCTAAATCATAAACCCTAAACTATCACAAGTTAAAATGTTAGAGGAGTAGACATGATGTTAGACAAGCTGATTCAAGTGACGCAATGGCCTCTTCAAAAGTTTGGATAGAATGAGCTTTTCCTTCGTTTTTTTTTCATGTTGTTCTACATTGCACAGAGAGGGATAAAATGAGATTTTCCCTTATTTTTTTTTCCGAGAAGCAACTTCTACTCCACAATCATTTCTGTCGTCTTTGTAATACTACTGTTCTGAAAGAAATGAACATGAGAAGATAAAGTCTGAAGACTAACAACTCAGCTATGTGTAGATACTGAAAACATCAATGATAGGGCGAACGGCTAAAGGAATTCTAACCCAATGGACACCATCTTCCCATGTCAGACTTCCAAACAAGTATCCACTATGTACCTTTAGCTGCGACCGGAACGTCACCTTGAAGTTTAACTTACTGATAGAAGAATTGAACATTAGGATTGAGGGTTTGACGCGAACACTCACCCCAGGAGGAGCTTCAACATGAGCAGTGTAAGTGGATGTAACCGGACCAATATTTGCAACTGTTCTTGAGACTGTTAATTTGCCTTTTAATTCAGGTATGGCTATAGATGGAAGATTCAGATCCTTCTGTGATTTGTATGCATCATGGCAGACAGTGGTTTGTCGTACAATGGAGCTCACAGCAGTACTGTTATGGCCCATGGAGCACAGGAAATGCACATAATCAGACGACGCCATGTCATATAGCAAACCCGGATGTATGGCTCTGTTTGGATTCACATGTCCACCTCCATAGTCGAATGGGTTTGCTTGCTTGTTAGGAGCTCCTTCAGCTGCTATATTAAGGGCATTTTCATCTGTGATAGAAGCTGTTGGGAGTACAAAGCAATTTCGATCACAAATGTATTGCTTGACAAATACAATTCAAGCAAAGTGAATACAACTTGCCTGTTGTGATTAGCGCAGATTTTATTGCAGCTGGGCTCCAATCCGGATATATTGCTTTGAGAAGAGCAACAATTGCTGTAACATGAGGACAGGACATGGAGGTGCCTGACTCGATTTTAAAATCAAGTGAAGGTTTATTGTTCTGTGGAGAAGCAGGTGACCAAGATGCTAAGATATTTACACCAGGGGCGGCAAGATCAGGCTGAAACAGATGAGCAGATAAAGAATGTCAGCTTATTGATATTTAGAACTGAAGCTGATTTCACAAAGTGAAGACGTAACAATTGAAGTGCAGTTGCACCTTTAGCACATATGGGGAAAGTGAACTAGGACCTCGAGATGAGAAGTATGCTACTTCAGGAGCTGTAACAGTCCCCAGAACTGTTTTTGTGGGGCTAAATTTAATCACTGGATTCCTGTGACACGATCACATTGAAAACTGTTAAAATTTGAAGCACATGTTCGAAAGAAACCTGTTTTAGGGCACACCTTGTGTTGCCAATGTACATGAGTATATTTGTTCCAGTTTCCAGGTCAACTTGGATGCAAGGAAAATCAAATGCAAAGGAAATGTCCTTCGTCAAGAACTGTGCAAAGATGACAGCAACCCCATGCACTCTTCTTACAGTGTCTGAAGCAACTAGCGGGGATCTTTGTTCCCTAGTCTGAAAGCAGATAACAACTTTTCCTCTTGTCAAAGTCGAATTTAGCGAACCTGCACTACAGCCTCTAGAAAAGGCATCATAGTTAGAGAGTGCATTTGCCTTTAAAATGGATGTAGAAAATTTTGGACAATGAAAAAGGCCTACCGGGCATCAGAAGCATCTGCTTTATCTGAAGCAATATCTTCAGCATAAACAATCCCATAAAACTTATCTGCATGCTCTCCGAGGAATAAAGCTTGACCCTGAATGTTCATGATCAAAGATCACATCAAGGTGTTCTTTGTTTTCATAAAATTGATATTCAGATACTGGAATATGGACTGTGACTTGTTAATCCTACTATTTCTCAGATAACTAATATACAATCAATCAAAAAAGGAGATATTGAGTTTAGTGAGCAAAGCAGTCTCAATTTTGTTTGCACAATTAATTAAATAGTCATAGTTAGAAATTGAATATTTGTACTTGAAATCAAAATGGAAAGTATATTTTATCTCAATCAATTTTTTAGAATCAAGAACCCATGAAGAAATGAATCAGTCACAAACTAACGGAGATTTTGGTTTACAGAAAGGAATTGAAAAGGCATAGTCTAACTATTCCAAGAGAATAGAATTAACAAAGAACAGAATAGGAATATTTATCATGTAATGAAATAGATGTTTTCCTGTGAATTTTTATGTTTGGATTATAGTGATCTTATAAGTATTAGATAAAGAATATGCTCATAATGATAAAGTATTCCTACATTAAAAAAAAAATTAAAATGTCCAGTTCATACAACTTATCAGACTGAACCTAATCCAAACAACCTATCCCGCCCACCTAGCCAGACTACCAATGGACCTACTTTGCCATTCATAATATACATATTTACTCTTTGGAAGATTAAATAGAGTAAATTAGGCACCTCTGAAGAAAGGATAAATAAAAAACAGTTATTCCTAAAACAAAGCATTGAGTAGCCATTCTTTATAATAAGGAAATCATAATTCAATGGAAACTCATACTCCGAATGCGCTTTTATAATCAAACATAGGAATACTTATTCCATGAGAATTCATAAGTCATGGAATAGTCACTCCTATGAACCAAGTGCACTATAATTAATAACCATTGGTATGGAGAAAAGGTACTTAGAAAAATATAAAAAACCAAAAAAGAAACATTCAACCCAATGAGTTAGTTTCCTTATCTACCATTTAGCATTATATTGAGATGTCTACTAAGCTGATAAGAGAGATATTTACTGATACTAGGAATGAACTGGCATTTAGTAATCATTATTATAAAGTGGCTAGTGCTACAATAAGTTATCCTTTGTATTAATAAATTCAAATTTTCGCATATCATCTACTTTAGGAGTATTCCTATTCAATTAAATTATGGAAATTTTGATTATAATATTTGTTTATTTAACTTATAAACTTATCTGAATTGAAGTCCAATTTTAAAATTAAAAAAAAATACTAATTTGCTAGAATTCGAGTTTACATCCTTTGTATGTCGATTTTGTCGTAGTCATCCTCAATACTACCACTTTCATACCTCGTGATTGGTATAATGACGTGAACATCATCCTTGCTTGATGACATGCTGAGACATTTTCTAGTTTATTGGAAAGAACAATCAAAAAGAAAGGAAACGAAGTCAAAAACAAACAACAAAGTGAACTATTTTTTCACTCATTGGAAGGATGCCAAGATAACAAGATGATGAAGATATTATGGGAAAAAACTACAATTTGAGCACAATGCCAAGGGCCATAATCCCACCATCTAATGTAACAGCCCAAAAAAGAGAGTTTAGCACAAGTTAAAAGATAAATTAGTTTCAGATTGAAACACACTAAAATTAGCTTAGAACAAACAATCAAAGAGATGAAGCTTGTGGTAGCACAGTTAGAGAAATTGAATGGACATAGAAAAGTAAAGAACACAAGGTACTTGTCAATCTAGCAAACTTGTGCTCTTTTAACTGCTATGGGTTCAAAATTTGCCACTATGCATGCCCAAAGTTACAATGGAACCAAAAGTAGATCTCATGAGTTACAAAACAATTATAACGAAATTAATTATCTTCTAGAGGTAGTAAATAAATCAGATTCTTAAGTCAATCATAATCAACACCTACATATGAAAGCATGAAACTTACTGCTTGAATTAGGTTATTCCCAAGGGTGATCCTTGTCACAAATATCCGATCAATTGTGCTTGCTGCAACAGTTAAAATCCAAGGAGCAGTGTTTATAACAGTTTGTGAATAAGGTCCAGAATTTCCAGCAGAACATACAACAGTAATTCCTCTAGCTACAGCATGAAAAGAACCAATGGCCAGAACATCCTCAACATATGCAGGAAGTGGCGGTGATTGGCCTAAAGACACTGAAAGAACATCTACCCCATCATTGATTGAATCATCAAATGCAGCAAGAATGTCTGCAGAGCTGCAACCACCAGAAGCCCAGCAGACCTTGTAAATAGCCAACCTAGCCTTCAAAGCACCTCCTCTTGCTAATCCGCAAGCAATTCCCATAAAGCTTGCATTGTTAACAAATGCACCAGCAGCAGTAGATGATGTGTGGGTGCCATGCCCAACAGCGTCTCGAGCAGAACGATACTCAACAACATCACTTGTATTTAACATCCCATATTCAGCTTCATATCCTCGAATGTACCATCGCACACCAATTATTTTCCTGCAAAAGGCACTATAATGAAACTCCGACCGTCACAAGGACAATTGTACTCAAGATTCATCTCAAATACTAGTCTGGTACTTGTTTCAACACATGGTCAAATTGGTATAGCCATACTGTCAATATGATAAAAAAAATTACAATATTATGAACTCCTACTTGACCAAGTGACCAAGAACATTATCGTTGATAAGGAGCCCCCATATGAACTCATTCGTTCCATTAATATTATATTGATATACAGGATTTTATGGTTACATTTGAAATACAGGATTTAACACAATGTATTAGTGGTTTCAAATATCAGAATGATCCATCTACTTGTATTGTCTGAAACGTACAATTTGAAAACAAATATTGAACATCTTATTAGCAAAACCTGAGATACAACAAGAGATTTGTTCTCAAAACTGAACATTCAATCATCATCTTAGGCTGAGAAACAAAACAGGCCTGTGATATTGAGTCCAATCAATCATCTCCTTTAGAAATTAGAATCAAGCTACAATATCCAATTATGCATTAAGGAAATATGACAATATACATGAGGTCTCAGTTCCTTCTGAACTAGTCTTCTAATTTTCAACAAAAATCTGAGAATTATGCTTAACTAAACAAAAGACCAAAAGATAAAGAATATCAAATTGTAATATCCTACGTGCACTTTATCGTGCATCCAATACTCCTTATATTGAACTTTCCCATGGATTTCTACAACCAAATATTGGATTTACTGCTTCCAAGACTTCAACAAGATTTATTTGGCATTATCTGCCAGTTGTTTTCATTGCTTGTTAATAACTCGGCGATAAATCCAACGCAATTGCAATGGCAGAGATTGAAAAGGACTGGCAGCCTCTACATCCAAACCCCAAGTTTATCATTGGCAAGAACCTATTTCAGTTGTTTATCAAAAGGGATTCAATCAACTACTTCTAATGCAGTATCGAAAGAACTTGTCAAATTTCAATATCCACATGTTTATTAACTAAATGACAATCAGCACATACAACTCATCGAGCTACTTCGGACAAGTTTTCATAACTTTGCTATACAAAAATTGGATATGGAATGGCAATTGATGCATGAACAGATAGAATTATAAAAAATATATATTTTAAATGCTTCCTTTATGCTTACACATAAAGAAAGATCTTGTACTGTCCCAATCCACCAAAGAACACACCACAATTCAAATTCCAAGGTTATCTATAGCGAAAGACCTAATAATACTAATATCAATGATGTTAGGCTCAGTGCATATCGACTAAACTAAATATTTACTAGGATGAAGAGGAATACATGAATGGGTCACACAATATATATTAGCTGTCATGCACTGCTTAAATAAGAGAATTGGACAATTTAACTCATAACACCCAACCACTAGCCTAAAATGCTTAAAACCAAGTTAATAGCTACCACATCTAACTTATAAAGTTCTTCTTTTAGCCACAACTCAACATTGGGGAAGCATATTGTGGTGTTACGTTAGCTTTGCTGCATCTTAAACTCAAAATCATTTGAATTATGATTTTTAAGGGAATATTCCAAAGAAAAATGATATGCTTAAGGAAAAAACTCAAGGAAAACCTCAAGGAATGATATGGCATCGCAATTGCAGCGATCCCCGACGGGTTCACCGTGCCCCCTAGGGTATAGTTTGATTTGGGGCCACCGACGATGTCGAGGGCCAATCGAATGTGTACATATTGACTGCCACGTCATTCCTTGAAATTTTCCTTGAGTTTTTTCCTTAAGCGTATCATTACTCTATTTCAAAATACAACTAGGTTATAACTAGTACCTTCATAAAAAAAACATTTACATACAATGTGAAATTAATTGGCAATCAAGCTAGGGTATCATTAGAGTTGTTCATGGTTGCGCTTGAGTCGGGCCGAATCCAACCCATGATGACCCGTGAGAAGTCATGTCGAGCCAAGCATGCCCAAATTGGATGAAGTTGTTGCTTAGCACGAGCCCAAGCCCAAATGGAATAGTCAGGTTAGGGTCCTACCCATGATGCCCCGTGCAAAGTTGTGTTGAGCCAAGCATGCTAGAATTGGCCAAATTTCTTGCCTAGCACGAGCCCAAACCCAAATGGAGCCAAGCAAGACCCGGTGTAGCTTGCTCTTGTCGAGCATAGTCTTTTTAAATATTTATTTTTTATTTTTTAAAAAATTAATTAAAAATCCAAAATTAGATTTAATATTATTAAAAATGATAGTTTTATTAAATATTATTTAAATTTTTGATATTTATTATTAGTATTAGTGTCGGGCTCTACATTTAGACCCATATTGTGTTGGGCCCCACATGGATCCACATTGTGTCAAGATCTGCATGGGCCCAACCCATTTGTATTGGACCAGGTCAGGCATGATTTAACCATGTCGGGCTAGGCCAAGCCACAGGCAACCCACCCTAATTGACACGTTTAGGGATCACAAGTAAGTTGACCATCAAGTACCCTATTAGATGCCCAAGTAATCTAGAAAAGATAACAAATGAATAAACTCAGCTTACAATATGAGAATAATTGAATTTTTAAATTGAAAATCAACACAACAATACCTCGAGAACCGATCTCAAGCTAGATGACTGAAGATTGGCATTTCATCCTCATTGTTGAAAGAGAGAGGATAGTGAAATCCCAATGCTAATCCAAGATCAATTGTTTCTTATAATAGCTCACAATTTGAATCCATCTTCCTAGTATTGATCATTGTACGCTAAAACACTCACTTATCAATATTGGTGTTGAAACCAATATTTGTAGTTCAACAGTATTGTTCATCTTATAGTAGTATATGCAATATTTAGACACATGTTAAATTATATAAATATCTTCTGATAATCTGAGTTTGATGTAAGTATCATATTTTACTAATAGTGGGAAGATAGAGTTATGGTACGGCCTAGCACAAAACACAGACATGGTACTCCTTCCTAAGGAACACTTTAATAGGTGCAATATTTTCAGAAATGAAATTTAAAAAGAATAAAAATGCAAAATGACATTGCAAGTTTGGATTGAACCATATACCTAATGTATGATTTAATCTGAAATGACAAAAACAAAAGGTAATTTGCACCAGAAATATAACTGAATTTTGAAATAAAAAAATAATAACCTATTGCAGTTAGAAGCACCAAACTTCTCCCCTTGTTGACATGTTCCTCTCCATCGTGATGGAATTTCGCCAATATCGTGATCATTGAAGCTCTCAGATTCAGGCCATATCCCTTCAATCAAGAATAGAATTTTTTTTTTCAAGCATAAATTAGCATAACTTTGTTACCATTCCAAACTGTACAGAACTGAGTCAAGATTACCAGTATCTACAACACCAATGATCGATCCATCGCCTGACCTACTCATCGACATAATCCCATTTGGAAGGTTTGCCTCTAAATGCATAAAATCCCAACTCCTAGTCGTGTGCAAATCAAGAATCCGATTTGGTACAACATGAACAACTCCCGGGTAATCTGCACTTCACGACTAAAAGCTTAATAATTCTATTAAGCCATGAATGTACAGAAAAATAACAACCAAAATTTACAAGCTTACTAGCTATGTGAGCCGCCTGAGACTTGGTCAAGACGGCAGCAAATCCTGAAAACCCATGCTTGTAGCTGTACAAAATCGAGGAAGTAGCAGCTTCTTTGCTGAAAAAAGAATCAAATTTACAACTGAATCAGACTTCTACGAGCAATTACAGTGGGGATGAAAAGGGCCACGGCATACCACCCTAGCACGGTGGAAAGCATTTCGTGATGCAGCTCCACCATTGGCTTGGTTTCATCCTCATTCTTCTCTCCCATATAAACAATGTAGACCTAGTACAGCAGCAGCAGCACGAAAAGTCATTGTTTAAGAATTTGTTTTTTTTTAAAGGATGCATCAAATAGGAGGAGGACTCACATTGCTTGCAAAAAGAAGATCCGGGATCAGAAGGTACTGCAGAAGGAGCAAAGGAAGTATCAACTGGGAAGAGGAAGAAGTCATGATTGGAATCGCGACAGCTGCAGATAAACACAGAAAGGGAAGGAGGAGCCCACGGAAAGGATCGCTTTTTTCCGCTGTACCCTTCGATTGCTCCAGAGAGCTTTCCCTGAGCAAACTAACCGCGCTTCACGTCCACCCCAAAACTGAGCGGCAGCAAAACGCAGCGGGAGGGAAGTTTAGCGCAGACCCCAAAATGGCGGCAATACCCTTGTATCTGGGCGATTTCACAATTCTTCTCGGCGATCTACTCCAGCACTCGGTTATCCCCGGGTTGCCTCTTGGCCGCGTCCCTCGCAGTCACGGATAATCCGGCCGAGAGCTGGAGCATCTTCTCGAGTGCGCTTTGTCGAGCGGCGACAGCGATGGAGATCGAGAGCGATCCCAGGGGAGAGCGACTGTGCGAGCTCCGGTGACGCCGCTAGTCAAACCTTGTAAAGCTGGAGCCAGCGAAGGGTGATGCATTATATTAATTTAGGAAAGAAAAAAAATGTAATTAAAAATCAATAATTATTTTTAAAATATAAATATACACTAAATCTGTTTTTTTTAATAATAAATTTCTCACAAAGAATTTTTAAACTGCCGCATTTGATATTAGATTTTAGATTTTATAGTGACAAATTATAGAGGATCTATATCATGTGTGCAAGAACGTGTCTTGCCGGCAAGATTGAACTTGTAAGTTTTTGTCTAATAGATAGTAGGTTTAATAAAGAGGCTAGATTACCGATTGAGATTGAATCTATTATTATTCGAATAAAAAATTAATCAGTTTAAAAAATTAAATAGAGGTATCAATTATGAAATAAATGAAGCACTTTGTATGTACCCTATTTTAGTGAAGCACCAAACATGACGCGTATCGAACATTCAAAACTTTTCATATGTTTACATAAAAAGTAGGTCTTTAAACTCATTTAATGCTATTTGCAGTCATGCTTCTTTTTCAACTCCCACATTCTTCAATTTTGTTACGTCCCCACATTCTTTGTGATTGGTGACAAACGAGAATGGCTCGAGTGTTGACGGCGACTGCGTGCGGTGGCATGCGGCGTTTGGGAAGTTAGGATTCAGGACCGTCTCAACTCTTGAAAGGTCCTAGACAAATGTTTTAAACAAAATATATATTTTTTAAAAATAATAATAAAAAAATATTTACATTTTAAACATTATTTAAAAAATTATTAATTTTAATTAAAATTTATTTTTTAAAATAAATTTAATATTTCAAGTGTTTTTAATTTGGATTTATTATTTTTAAAAAAAATAATTCTGAAAATAAATATAAAACATCAATATCAAATAATATATCATATTTTAAAAAATATTCTAGATTTAAAGATGCTAACCGTAAAATTTTTCCATCTAAAAATAGTCATTTTATAATTTATATAATAAAAAATTAATTTGATGTTCAAAAAATTAATATCCTATTTTACATATGAATAAAAAAAATTATTTTTATTTTTATCGAGGAAGAAGAAGATGCTTTCAAAAAAATATTTTTTTTTGATAGTACTATTTTTTTTTAGATTTATCAAAGATATTCAGACTTACACTCGACTAATTCACTTAGCTGACCGGTCCTATCCCATAACCTTCAACGAGAGTCCCCACCAGTCAACGAGGGTCAATCGTGGGACGGAGACGTGTGACGACTTGACCACTGATGATATCGGCACCCAATGGCCCGACCACGCAGCAGCATGTGGTAATTTTTTCCATCAACATACTGCATACTACGCGCTCTGCCAGAGAGGAATCGAACCCGGGAAATGAGGGATCACCTAAGTGAACCATTGCCAACACGCCATGCCCATGGGGGCACAGTTGATTTATAGGGTAGGTCCGCATCAGCCAACTAGAGAGGATGAATAGTCTTGTAATCTGAGTTAGAAAAAGCTCTTATTTTTTGTTGGCAAGGATAATCAAATTAATTAAATTAAAACAACTAACATAAAAGTAAGTAAGAGACACATATAGATTTTACTTAGTTACATCCAAGGAAATTACCAATCCAAAACAGTTAAAAACTCATTAAAGATTTCTTTCGTATAAGCGGATTAGTCTCTTACAAACGTTGGAAAATTCAAAAAAAAGTAAAGAAATTAATTAAAGTTGTTGTTTTTAATTCCTAACTCTAGGGGGCTAACTAATAGTCCACTGGTTATAAATTATTGTTGCTGAAGTGACAACAATGTGATCTAGGGGCTAGAGTGCCTCAGTTGGATAGAATTTTATCCACGCGGGCAACAGCTCTTCAACAATCATTCTATATTTAAGGTGCCTTAGCTCTGACTTAAGGCACCTTGGGTTTTAACTGAGACGCATCGATTCCAAAATTTAGCAGATTGAAATTTACTCATCTGAGGCACCTTCAAAGACAACCGAGGAGCCTCGGACCTTGAATACTTCAAAAGACAACTCTCGAGTTGACCTTCTTCGGTCTTCAATTGTTTGGGTGATTTTTGACCATTCAAAGTTGAGCTCGCCCCAAACCCAACTTCAACCTTCTCCTCGAGTAGACTTCTCATCCCTCCACCGGTGTACTCTTCCGCAGCTCCTCGTCTCTTGAATGCATCGAGCCCATCAACTCCCTTCCCATGCAATTCTTTTCGCTCGCTAAGTCTTCCGCTCGACTTCTTGGCTCTTAAGTTCCTACACACTTAGACACAAGATATCAAACACAAACATGACCTAACTTGACTCGGTGGATAACATCAAAACCAACCCATTGTACTTACATATACAACAATGTTGCTACCAATAAGCCTAGACTCGATTCTTAATTGGTACGGAATATCCCGCTGATTGTCTCAATCCCTCCTTGCATGCACTGTTGTTGCTGGGTGAAGCCCCCAGTGATTTATCTCCTTGCATGCATTGTTGTTGCTGGGCAAAGCTCCTCGAGATAACGATTTCACCTTTTGCTGCCAACTAATGAGGGAGAAAAAGCCCCACAGGCTAGTGCAAATGGTTTATGCAAGGGTGCTATCACATATAAGTTTGAGGTCGATTCTCAGTGCCCCTAGGCCTTAGCATAGATGGTAAATGCATGATAGTTTGTCTGTAGTGGGCAAGGTTTGAGTCCTAGTGCTTGTATTACTTATGTTCGCCCCACCATGCATTTAATACCTGTGTTCTTGATAAACCTCCTTCCATTGACGTGGGGGCGTTGCGTAGGAGGTCGTTAATGCAGTAGTTCCATTTTTTATCCTGAGGTCGATTCTCAACGGGTGTGAAATGTCCCATTAGTTGCCTCACCCTCCTTGTATGTGCTACGATTGATGAGTTGAGCCCTCATAATTTATCTCTTTTCAAGAAATGTACGGCTACCTTGGAGGAGCTGTCAACATGACAAATTCATATTTTTGCCACAAATTAATAAGAGATAAAAAGAGTACAAGGTCGATAAATGAGAGATAAAAAGAACATAGAAACATCGATGAGAGAGAGGGAAATGATACAAGATCTTAAAAAATATGATATATAATTTTAAAATATCAATACATAAAATTGAAATAATTTAAAATTAAAAATAGATATATTTACAAATTGATCTAAAATAATATTTTTTTAGATCAATATAAATAATATAAAAAATTAAGGCCCCACTCAAATTGGGCCCTAGGCCCCTATGCCTTGAGTTGGTTGTGTTAGGATTTCATTAGCGATTGGGAAGAAGAGGCAGAGCTTGTGGATGGAAGAAGGTGAGTTAGGGAAGATTAGGGTTAGGGAATTTTGCAAATGAAATTTATCATTTTGGTGGCTCCCCATGATTGTTTCATATAGGTACTGAATAGATCGCGAGCGGATATTTTCATGACTTCGTTATAATTCAACTCCTATTCAATTTGATAAATTTATCATATAATTATCGGCTTGGTTATGTCCTAGGGTAAGATTATGATTAAGGAAGGTTGCCGAAGAGAAAGAGGTCAAGTTTTAGTTGCACTTTTGCAAAAATATTCAAATAGATTTAAATTTACAATTAAGTCCTTAATTTTTTTAATAATATAACAAATAATTAATTATATATAACGTAACAGTCTAATTTATAAAATTTTACTTAGAGTTATTAATATCGTTCTCAATTTTAATCATCCTATTTATATTAAAACATATCTAACAATTTCTCATCCTTTTATAAAAAAAAATCTTAATCTTATACCTACTAATCATCTCTTAATTTAATAATTATCTAAATACCTACTACTATTAAATTTTGTTGGGACAATCGACCCTGATATAATCTGGAGGATCATGGGTTTTGATATGTGTTGATCAATATGGTTAAGTTAGGATTTGTGGTGGACTAATATGTGTACATAAGTGTACAGGTGTACAGGTACACATGGACTTGGTTGATGTCTTCAGGTGAAGGATGGCATGGAGGCCAGCTGGAGGCTGGCGTGCGCATCCGAGGGACCGTGGATAGCAGGGACGATGAGCCGAGGGACGCGGACTTCGAGGCGTACGTGAAGGGTGACATGGAGGCAAGCTGGAGGCTTGCGTGCGCATCCGAGGGACGAGGGCCGAAGATGAAGAGGGCGTGAAGGCAACAGTCGAGGCTGCTGGTGAAGAGTCGACCAGGTCGTGAGGGTCCATGAGTGAGTCGTTGTACTCAGGGTCTAAACCGGGAGGGTTCGAGTGCGGAGAGAAATGTACTCAGGGAGTGTAACCATAGGTTTAGAAGTGGACCAGTCGACTGCCATTTGGGGCAGTCGACTGGGCCAGTTGACTGCTCCTTTGGGCAGTCGACTGGTGATTGACTGGAACAGCTGTAAAATCGAACGTTGTACGGCAACGGTCGAATCTGAGTGGGACCAGTCGACTGTCCTTTTGGGCAGTCGACTGGTGGCGGCTGTTTCAGACTCGAGTTCTATTTAACGGAGCTCGTTTCTTACCTTTCTTCTTGACAAAACTCACTTGGAAAAAGGGGGTTAGTAGTCACCTGTGCTCAGAGGTCTCTCAAAGCTTTGTGGTGAGGTTTCTCCACCCAGAAGGAGCGACAGAGCTAGCCGGAGGTTGTCCGGGGATTGATCCACCGACGGATTCTTGGATTAGTCACCCGACCAGGGTGGATACCAAGTAAATCCTGCTGTTAGCATTGGTTAGTTTTTATTTGTATTATTTTTATTTGTATTTCCGCTATGCAACTAACCGTGTAAGAAGAAACGTTCAAAGAAATGCTATTCACCCCTCCCCCCTCTAGCGTACGACAAACGGTCTTACAAGTGGTATCAGAGCTAGGACCGCTCTTGATCGGACTAATCGCCGAGGGAGCATACGCTAGAGGAGAAGAAACATGGAAGATAAGTTGGGGGATAGCATCTACACTCCGTCGCCGTACGATAATGAAGACTTTGATTATTGGCGGGCAAGAATGGAAACTTGGCTTAGCATGGAGTGGGAGTGTAGGATGATGATAGAAGAGCCATTCGAGATTCCAAAAGATAAGCACGGGAAAAGGCTTAGGCCTAGGTATTGGAATCAAGAACAACAAGACCTAGCAAAAGCGAATGAAAAGGTAATAAATATTTTAGTGAATCTTTTGCCTAACAATATTTTGAGTTGTGTAGGTGAATACCAAAATGCCTATGAGTTGTGGTCAAATTGATAGAATATCATAAGAGCCCTACACAAGCTCAAGGAGTAGATGAGGCCGAAGAAATAAGCTCAAGTGCCCAAGAAAATCCTACAAAAATTCAAGAGCCCGAAGAGGAAAAAGAAAAAGAGTCATCTACATGTTCGAGTGAGGGAGAGAGTGAGAGATCATCAACCTCCTCAAGAGAAGAAGAGGAAGTATTAAGTTCAAGAATTGAGGGGGAGGAAAGACCCTCATCAATTCCGGATCAAGAGGAAGCATCCATCTCTTCCAAGGTTGAAGAAAAAGTCAACCTAGCCTCCACCTCCACCAAAGCAAGCAACAAAGATCACATCATATGCTTTGTTTGCAACAAAAAGGGGCACTACAAGGACAAGTGCCCAATAGGTAAAAAGGAGATAAAATCTAAACCTAATTTAAGTTCCTTTAAATCTAACAAGGATTGTAGGGATGGAGGAGTCCAAGAAAGAAGGAAGAAAATTAGATGTTTCATATGCGGGGAGCTAGGGCATTATCACACAAAATGCCCAAGGAAAAGAGAGCTTAACAAGATGAAGCATCTACGGAGATGGGAAAAGGAAGAAAGGAAAAAAGAGGAGCATGCATCAAGGGGGAGCTACAAAGGTAAGGGAGGTAATCTCTAACTTTACTTATGCTCAAAATGCATGTTTGAGTGCTAGAATTAATAATAATTGTTTGCCCATGCGTAACTTTGATTTTAAATATCATGATAGGAATAGAAACACTTTTGCGTGCCAAAACACTAAGAATTTCATATTTCATGATACATTTAGGAATTTTAGATCTAAGGATCAAGGTGCTAACCTTAAGAAAGGAAGGCGCATGCCTAGGAAGGTGGGTAGACCTAGGCATGATCAAACTAGGAATTATGATACTAAGGTTAGGGATTTAGAAAAGGAAAATCAAGCTTTGAGAGCAAAGCTTGATAAATTAGAAAAGAACCTAGATAGAGTCATTAAGGGATCCAAGGAATTAAATGTGCTGGATACAGGTTCAGGTTTCTTTTCCCTCCGCCACCGGCGACTCATCGGAGGGCAGCGACGCGGCAAGGGGCGACGCGGCAGGAGGCGACGCGGCAGGAGGCTATGATTCTGACTGGTCGGCCGGCGACGGCCCCGCAACACTGGCATCTGGCGGTTCTGGCTAGTCGGCGGCGACGACGCCCAGGAGCCCTAAATGATTCTTGATTGAGATTTTGCGATCTTTAAAATTCATACTCAACTCTTTGAATGGATCTTGATGTGTGTATGGTTCATTTCAAACTGCGATTAATTCGAGATCTATAAAATGTCTGATTCAGCCATCGGGCCTCAGAAAATATTTTCTCATCTCATCATTAAATTTTCTCATCTTTTAAGTATTTGACCGTTGACTATAAATTATAAATTGATTCCGTACGAGCATGGCTCGACACCGTGGGGATCGACTCCGCTGCTTCCCGAGCAGGGGAAACTCTTGAACGCAATGTCCAAACGTCGATGAGGGAGCGGACTTGGTTTCGTTGTTACCTCCAGCCGCGAGCTAAAAAAAGCTCGTAACATGTTCCGCCGGGGGAGCTTTAGCCGTCAAGTTCGGTTGGCAGGAAGTGGAGAGGCGCTATTGCTATTGGGTTGGGTTAGGATAAATAAACCATGTGGAGAGGTAGATTACTGATAGTCAATGAGTTGACTCTTTTGCTTTTTTACATTGGCCTTCCTTTTCGTTGACTTAGATTTTTTTTTTACAAACTTAAGTTTAGTTAGAATTTGATTGGTTTAGATATTATGGAAGTCTAGTTCAAGTTTATTTAATTGTTTGAGAATTTTATAATTTTAAATTTATTTTATTAATTATTAATCTTATAATATAAATTTGTTTATTTATTTTGAAAATTTTGTTGCTTATTTACTATGTTAATGAGAATTTATCGATACTTCATCGATTTTATTTATGAATATTAATGATTTGAATATATATATATATATATATATATATTATATATTTGAATTTATTTATTTAGTTAATGAGTTTTTCAAATTTATTTATTGAATAATGAACGGGCCGTTGAGTCTAGCGATCTTGTAGGAGGAAAGAAGTATTGTCTCACTATGACTTTTGGTCTCATGATGCAGAACAGGGCCGGTCCTAGATTTCAAAGGGTCCGGTGCCAAAAAAAAAAAAAAAAAAAAAAAAGGTCATTTGTATTTGTATAAAAAATAATAAAACTGATGAAAATAATTTCAATAACTGAACACATGAACTGTTGGTGATGGACGATTGTAGACGTAGGTGAAGACAGAAGAATTTGAGAGTGAGATAGCAAGTGAATTTAAGGTTTAGGGAGAAATAAAAAAATAAGCGGTGGAAGAAAAGATACGCACCTAAGGGGGCATTTAGTAGACTTATTTTTTTGACATTTTTACAAAAAAAAAAATCCATCATATTTCAAATTTTATAATTAGTTTTTTTAATTTAATATTTTACTTAAATTATTTTTTGGATAATATAAATATAAATGTCAAAGTGGGGCCTTGTCAAAGGTGGGGCCCTGTACGCTTGCCCCACCTCGACCACTCCAAGACCGGCCCTGATGCAGAACAAGTCTCTAGGTGAAGGATAAGGGCGAGCAACACAGGACAATAAAAGAGAAAAAATTGAATTCACGTTGACAATGTTTTTCTTTTTTTAATAATTTAGATGTCTAGGCCTTAGGATGATGTAAGACCATGACATTACCAATGGAATTTGAAAGTTAAAATTACTTTCTTAATCAAAATAAATTTTTACGAGATATAATTATTCTAAATTCCTTCTCCACAAAACCCCCTGGCCACTTTAACTCTTTTTAGCGCTCTCACAATGCTCAGTTGCGCTTTGGGCAAGGCATGCGGTGAGCCAAACCCACATCATACACATGTAAATAATGATTTTTTAAATGAGGTCACATCGAGAATGATCATAACCATATACGTAATATCTCTGGGGTGATATAGTTGGTATTTTACCTAAGTGATTATTCTAATAATTCTCTAAATTAATTTTCAACATATATAAAATATTTTAGTAGGTATTTGATCTTTCTTATACAAAAGATCACTGTACTAGAACAGAATATACTCGATAATTTACTTGCTTATATATTGTTATGACCCGGAGATACTGGCGCAATTGAGATGAGCAATATTATATTTTACTACAATAACTATATGATCCTGTCAGAAGGTCGGTCGGGTCACTCCTCGATGACTAAGCCAAAAAACAGACCGCCGCTTGACCTCCACGTGATCTTCGAAGCACTAAGGAACTTGACCACTCGAACCACGCGCTGGCCGACCAGGCAAAAGAAGTAGCTTAGTAAGGACTAGCGTTCTTCTCCTTCCCCTTTTTTTGATCCCCTTGCCCTGATACCCTTGGGCCCTTTATATAGGTGGGGTATCCGGCAAGAACTGTATTCCCGCCGCCGACAGTCTTTATGGCGGGTACTATCAGATGCCACGAAGGCGGCTTCACCTGCCTTGATATGCCATGTAGCCCCTTGCCCTAGCTGTACGGATGTTGATTTCACTTGAAGCGCCTGCCACCTCATTAAATGCGAAGTACGACCACGCCTCCTTTTCCATAATGGCCTGCTACTTTAATGAGGTCACCCAGTACGATCATCTGCCATGGTGACAGGCTTGTTCTCCATAGGGTAGGGCGACCGACGGCTAGGGATTCTGGAAAGCAAAGGAGCCGACCGGTGAGCCTATTAGCCTCTCCTAATTGGGAAGTCGCTCCCTTTAGCCGTCTCTGCCGACCGGCTAGCAAAGGAGCCGACCGGGGAACCTATCGGCCTCTCCTAATTGGGAAGTCGCTCCCTTTAGCCGTCTCTGTCGACCGGCTAGCAAAGGAGCCGACCGGCGACCGGGGAGCCTATTGGCCTCTCCTAATTGGAAGGCCGCTCCCTTTAGCCGTCTCTGTCGACTGGCTAGCAGAGGAGCCGACCGGGGAGCCTATTCGCCGACCAGGGAACCTATTCGCCGCTCGAATGGGACCTACCCCCCGTCCGGATCCTCCCGGATCACATGTCTTCCCTTCAAGTCTAGTCGAAGGACTCAGGATGGCGACTGACTAGACTGTTCAGGAGGTGTGGCCCAAGGATATCGCCTTCCCTTCCTCTCGGCCCTTGAGCCGCGTACTTTGTCGTTCTCGAACTGGCGCCCATGCCGTCATTATGTCCGGTGTCTTTTCGGCCTTTTCGCCTCATGAACTGCTGCCACGCGTCGCACCCTTACCGGCCGCCTGGTCAACGAAGCATCACTCTGCCACCCCACGCGCGGTGTTAGGGGAAGGTTCCCGCTGCCGCCAGCCATGCCGCCTCATTGGACGAAGGATCTTCAATCCTGCCTTCTTCGCGTCAACGATCCAACGATCCCCCTGCGCCGGGGCCGGCTATAAATAGCCCCTCCCCCTAGTCCACCTAGGTCACTTTCACCGTTTCTCCGCTCTCGCCTCCTCATCTGCCGTCTAATTTCCTGCTCTGCTCACTCACCCCCTGCAGTCGCTCCTCTCCATCTCCAGCCGCTCAACCCATTCTTCGGTGAGCTCCCTCCTTTCCCTCCGTAATTTCTTACTCACTGACCAATCAATAATTACTGACCAGCCGATCGGGCACTCCCTTAGGGATCACCCCTTCTGTTAATTTCTTCCTCATCACCCAGCCGGTCGGACCTTCCCCCCCATGGCCACCCCGTAGCAATCCCCGGCCTGTGGTATACTTCTTCAGTATCCACTATGGGCAGCCGGGACTTCAACTCCCTTAGGGAGGTATATCACGTGCCGACCGAGTACCGCCTAATCATCCCTAACAGCTATGACCGACCCCATCGACCACCCCTAGGTTTCTTTACCGTGTTCCACGACCAATTCCTAGGCGGCCTAAGGTTCCCCTTGCACCTTTTCTTGGTCGATGTTTGTAGATATTTCCAAATACCCCTCTCTCAATTATCGCCTAACGCTTTGCGGATCCTGTGCGGGACAATCATCCTATTTACCCTATACCGCATCCCGCTCCGCCCGGAAGTTTTTCACTTCTTCTATTACTCCAAGAAGCAGGAGCCCGACAATTTCTTCTTCCAAGCCCGGGCCAAATCCGCCTACTTAGACAAAATACCTAGTTCTAATAAGGGTTGGAAGACCCATTATTTTTTTATAAATACCACCCCCGCGCCTAACTGGCCCACTGAATGGATCGAAGACTTGCCGCCTCAGCCCCCCGTCCAGAAGAACTACCGTTCCGACCCCACATATGAGTTAGCCTTCTCGCAGATCGGGGGTCTTCGATTCCACGGCATGCGCCTGCTCAACGAGGCAACCTTGTATATTTTTGACATAAGCCAGATACCCGACTCCCTGCCCGGCACCTTTGGTAAGTTAATTCTTCCCAACCAATACCTTTTGCACTGACCTTTAAACCTTTTTTTTTTGCAGCACAAATGATGTGGGACACGGCTCTAGAGGAAATGCTGGCCTTGGAGGACGCAGAGCTGAATGCCCGAGCGACCGAAGAGATAGCTCGCAGAGCGGTTCCCCCTTGGCTGAAGCGAATCCTGACGACGTCCTATCGGAAGAGGTCGTCTTGCCCGCCCGGGAGGCCTCCCCGACCGGTGCACACTTAGGGAGCTCCCCCACCCGGGTCGACCCGACAGAGTCCCCGGAGCCGACTGCCCCGGAATCGGCGGACACTCCAACACTTTCGACGGACAACCCTTCCGCCCGGCTTCGCAAGAGGAAAAAGCACCGCTCGTCCAGCCGATCGGCCCCGCTGACTGCCGAGCTGGTGAGCGAGGCATGTGATCTCACTCTTCATCGAGATCATGGAAAACGCCTTCGCACCACCGAGCCCGGCTCATTGAGGCGGGTGGTCACCACTCTCTCCCACCTCCGGCCGGCTGGTGATGCAGGTCACTACCCCGCACCCGATCAACCTTCCTCCTCCCAAGAAGCACGTGACCGCCTGCCCATCCATCTGGATCTCCCCTCCGTCGCAGTGGACACTGCCTCTGCTGGCCACCCGTTGACCTAGCACGGGGATCTCGTAGAATGCTGGGATCAAGGGGTGCTATCTACTCACCACCGCGCCCCCATCAACTTGGCTGACAGCTTCTACCTCGACACCACTCAGGTAAAGCCCCTTCATCCCTACAACTCCTCTTTCCCCTAGCCTCTGCCTAATCCCTTGCCCTTTTTCAGTTTTGGGCAGCGTGCAAAGGGGTCAGCCAGTCGCTTATATTCAACGCCCGGGGGCGCCGAGAGGCAGAGAGGCGTGTGGAGGAGTTGCAGACGCTGATTGCCCACACGGATCTGCTGGCCGGGGATGAGGCTACCAATCTCCTCTCCTCGGAGGTCATCACCCTGAAGGCGCAGCTGACCGAGGTGTCCGTCAAATTTTTGGCGCCGTTGCCGGGGCTAGTTGTCGTGTTTGATTCGAGCTCGTATCTATGTGTCGTTTGTGAATTTGGGTTTCGGATGTGATTTGGGTTTTGGGTTGCAATTGGAAATGAAATATCAGTTAAAATGAGGAAATTAAACTAGTGTAAATGCAAAATAAATGCCAATCAAAGGAATAAAACAGTGCATGGAAATTTTCGCAAACAAGTAAGCTTCAACTAAAGCTAGCTACAAAAAATTTAGCAATCAACCTTCACACAATTCAGCACAAGCTTACTACACATGTGGGAGCCCACCAATACAGAGAGAATTCAGAAAAGGCTAAATGCTATACTAGTTGATACCAAACACCATTGCACACTAAAAATACCCTCTAAATTGATACCAATCAGTACCCAAGCTCCCTTTGATACAAAGTGCCAAAATTTAGCTTGACTTGATATAAGGAAAATCTGATGTGCCAAGAGGAAAGGCAACAATCCAGAAATGAATCTAGATGCAACATTGACAACTGAAATTCAATGAAAAACTGGATGAAAAACCCGCTGATGTCAATCTCTATAACACACTAGAATTCGCATTCAACTTGGCACTAATCTAAGGCTAGAATTTCACTTGAAACATAGTGAAAAGGATGAAGCAACTTGATACTCAAGGAGGTGTTCATGTGCCGAGAGCTGAAATTAGCAACCCAATCTGCAGAATTCAGTAGCAATTGAATACTGAAACAATTTAATGTGAAACATAGAACTCAAAGCTCAATTGGTATGCAAGGATGAATCAAAAACAGAATTGAAATGCAGAATAATTCAGAAACAGGGAATGCCAAGGGCAGTGCAGAATTTCAGAATTCTTGGGCAGGAATGCAGCTACGAATTTAATTCCAACTTAACCCAGCAGCTGGTGTGAAGTGGATGAATGTGAAACAAACTATTAAAGTGCAAAGAGATGAGCTGAAGTCGAAATTCAGAAATAAAATGGAGAGTGCAGGATTGAGGGTTGATACGCTCTTACAAACTAAGTGCGGGAAATCAAATTCGATAGCTATGGAAATGAACAAAACTGCAATATGAATTCAAAGGGTTAAAACTGAGCTAACTTAATTCAACAATCGGAAATGGCAGAAAAAGTAAACACTTGAAACGCAGCAGCAAACTGATACGCGAGTTCAGAAATGGCACGCAACAGGGAACCAATTTCAGAAGAAGAAATTGAAGCTCCACAGGACCATTCTCATTTTTTATTTTGTGATGATAGCATTATTGATGATCCTAATTTTTCTGATACTGTTGTTGCAGATATTACAGGAGAAGCATGCAGAGGAGATGATTCCATAGGTGTAGGGGATTGCACTAAGCCCCAGGGACCACCACAAGATTTAGAGAACGAACCAGGAAGTGTAGGGACTTGCATGGTGGAAGCAAGCACCCAAGGATCACCAGTTGATTGTCCACCAGAGCCTGAGGCTGAAGAGGAGCATGTACATGACCAGGAGGAGACCACAGATACATCTACTATTATAGAACCTTCAGGTATTATCCAGCACGCTCAGGTAAGTATTTCTCCTCTTTGTTCAGAAAAATGCATAGAGATACCTCACACTGATTTTATTGTTTGTGATATACTTAGGGATACATCTCTTGTAGAATTTGATTGTAATAAATCCCTAGAGGTGCCTAGTGTTACAATTGCTGAAAATGAAGCATGTGGTGTTATATTAGATGCAAATGCTGAGTGTGAAAAATTTTTAGAAGTGCCTAGTGTTGTTAATTGTTGTGATGAATCTCTTGACATATCTTATGCTGGAAATAATTTTGAAAAATTCATTGATGCACCTAGAATTGATTTCATAGGCTGTGATACTTTGCTTGATCCATCTGTGTTGAAAAATAATTGCGAAATTTTTATTGAAGTGCCAAAAATTGATTTTATTATTTGTGATGAATTTCAGGATGCAAATTTTGTAGGAAATAACTGTGAAAAATTTATTGAGACACCAAGCATTGATTTAATTGGACATGATGCAGATTTGGATTCAATTCATGCAGAAACTGACATTATTTTATTTCTTTCTGACCCTGCACGCTTGAGAGAGATATTACATTGTTTTGCAGGGTCTAGAAGACTTCAGGAGTGGGTGCTCCAACTGAACAGACTCCAGCCTCCTGGAAGGACTTCTGAAGGGCATCAAGAAGGAGGAGATGATCTTACTTTAATTAATAGCACTCCACCCCTTGAATGGCTCTTGAACCTGAATCGCCTTAGGCCACCAGAGAAATTTTTTGCAAAGTTCAAGTGTGGGGGAGTCCGAATTCTCCCGGCCACCCATTTTTCTCCATTACCACGATGGAGGCTACTTCTGGATCGACTCCGTCCACCAGAATAAAGGGGAGTTGGTTCTTTCTTGCATTTTCTTTTATCGCATTTTTCATTTTTATGTTTTCTAGAGTAAATTGAATAAATAGACATTGTAAATACCATGTCTTTTCTGTTGTCACTTTTTCTTGCATGAGTAGAAATAAAAGTATCCCTCTAGGTTATCTCCATAGCATTTTAGAGTCTTTTGAAAATAAATTAAATTTGGTTGTTAAAACTTAGGGTTTGAGCTAATGGATGAAATCTTGGATGCTTGAGTACTATTTAGTTTTGGATTCTTAATTGAGGACTTGGGATGAATTATTTTGACCTAGTGAGAATTAGCCTTACTTTTGTGATACACATATGTCATTGAGCTCTAGAACTTGCTTAGGTTCTTTCAAAACCATATTTCAATGATTGGATCACATCTATAGAAGCTAATCCATTTGTTTTCTTTCCACATCAAATTCTAGCAATAATCATGTTTATTCTCTTTTTCTTTACTTATCTCCTACACTTACCAATTTTTTTTCTATAGACTTGTTGTTTGGAATGTTTCTTGATGTTATTTTGCCCGAGACGGACAAAGTTCAAGTGTGGGGGAGTGACTATTGTTTTGGAAAGATTGGGTATCAATGAGGCATCTCATATCAAGAAATTTTTTTTTTACAAACATGTGCCAAGTTCAATTCGGTGGATGAAGAAGAATTTGTGTACCAAGGTCTAGTGGCACGCAACCATCCAATTGAAGCCAAGTTCCGGAAGAAGTCAAGAAATAAATTGGAGATCTAAGAAATGTTGTGCCAAGATGAATTGAATTCGGCTGAAAGAAAAAAAAAACAAAAAAAAACACAACAAACAACAAATCTGGCCATTGAAGGAATATACTTTTTTGGATAGCATGTTTTGGTCGGAATGCTTGGATTTGCGGCTGCTCTTTGCTTAGAAATCAACCACATCTTGCTAATTGTTTGTGGAGCTGGACAGATCTGAAAACAACAGAAAAACATATGTGCCAAGTATAAATGCAGAAATCTGGGCAGAAATTGGTGCATTGCAGGAAATCTGTGCTATTGCTGATGCTGGAATCCGATCTACTGATATGGAATGGAATGGAATGAATTTGCAGCTGAAATCTGTATCAGATTGTGTCAAACAGAAATTGCAGATCAGGAAGTTAGCTAGCCTGATGACAGAAAAAAAAAATCTGTGCAGTGGTGAGGCTAGAATCCAGCTGATTGAAATCATCAAAAGCTGAATTGAATTGAAAGTAAACCACTCGACAGCTATTAGAGGTTATGGAGAGCAGGAACATTGAGATCGTGAGCTGGAATTGCAGCAGAAAAGAGAAATCAGGAAAGATGAAATGCAGTGTAGTAATTCGGCTGAAATTCCACCTGCTGATCAGAATTTTTGACATCTGATTTCTGACTTTACAAGAATGAAGAATTACAAGCTGGAAAATCTGAAACTAAGCAAATCTGTGCCATTGCAAAGAAACAAATCTGAGACAAGTGAAGAGAAAAGCAGTTTGTGTTAACTTGGAATTGAGAATTGGGTTTCCAAGGCTTGGAATCAAGGAATGAAGTATTCTGCTGTTCTTGAAGCTCACGGCAGCTCATGCAAATTGAAGATTTGTTCCACATTCATTCTGAATTCACTAGAGAGAAAGAAAGAAAGAAAAAAATTTGAGAAAAGAGTGAAAGAAGTAAGGTTGGCACAAAAATTGAAACTTGGCACATTGAGATCAAATGGAGTTATTTTTCATCCAAGTCAAAGGAATTTACTCAAGATTTACTCCACCACGCTTTTGATATCACTAGAGGACTGATAAGAGGGGCAAGGCACATTGGAAACATTTTTTTAAAACAACCAAGTCTTCCACTCCATCAAAATTTTCTATTTTCTTAGTCTTTATTTCATTTCTCACCATTTTTCATGTTTTCCTTTATTTTTATAGTTGTTGATCCTAATCATGAATAATGGTGGAGATTAGATAATAAGCAAGCCTATGGTAGTTCAAGAAGCATATGTGTTTGAGTGAGCTCCACTTCCATCATCAAGTTAGAATTTAAGGAGAGAGCCACCAAAACTTCCCTTGAAAGGCTAGTGATTTAAATTCATCTCAATGACTCATGATTGATGAAAAGGCTAAGTTGTTGATTTAAGGACAAGATACTAATCCATAGAGCTTAGATTTATGAGAATTGACAACCTTAGGTAATTTCTTTTCATTTGTTTCTAATTATGCTTAAGAAAGCCTAAGGGATACTTATTTAGTAGTTTCGCGAGACGCTCAAGGTTAAGTGTGGGGGAGTTGATAAGTGTCATTTTTGTGATTATTTTAGATGTTAAAATCCATGTTTGACCTATGTTTTTATTGCTTATTTGTGATTTTACCCTAGGTTTTAGGATTTCCTCTTATTTTGGACTTAATTGTAAATTTACATATTTTTTGGATTATTTGGCCACTAATTTTCTGATATATTTTTGTAGGCATGGAAGGATCCTGGACCTAGGGCATACTGGGTCAAACTTGAGTCGGAAGTGGAACCGGATCGAATTATCATGTTTTGGATTAATCCGGGCCGTCCAATTCAAGAGCGGCTAGATCTGAGCCATCCGGGACGATCTGAAGCAATCCGAGCTAGGGTTAGGGTTGATCAAGCTCTATGATCAAGATCTGAAGGTTTCATCCCAATCAGAGCTAAATCAACCGTTGAATCAAGCAAGGAGGGCTCTAGAGCGTCCAATCACAGATAGAGTTGATCTGGACCATCCGTTGCACGTCTGGAGGATCCGAGCTACCACAAGGCAGATCCTAACCCCAGATCATCATCATAAAAGTTTGGCTCAAATCAGATCAAGATCTACCGTTGGATTTCATCCGATCAATCTGGACCGTCCATTGATGGCTATTTAATCAAAAATCGCCGCAGCCTTCTCCTTTGTCGCGTTTCCTCGCCGCACTGTTCATCTTCTTCGAGTTCTTAGTTTTTCCGTAGTTTTCTTCATCCAAAGGGGCGCGACCCCTTAATTCTTCATCGGGATCAAGGTTTGGATCGCTGGAGGATACTTTGTTGGAGATTTCAGATCAAATTCGCGCCGGACAGAGCTTGTTTGAGGGTTTCGACAGCTTTGTGGTCCAGGAGCTTAAATCTCAGCCACAACCAATTTTCGACGACCTGGGCCACTTGTAGGGGTTCTCAGGTGAGCTCAGGTCTTCCCCAAATCACCATCGCAGCTCAACAACTGAGATCGAAGCTTTCGGATTGGAAAATTTCCCCAACTGT